>PVKZ01001703.1:0-337491 GCA_004027375.1 Macroglossus sobrinus
ACAGTTAAATCAATTTATAAAAGTGAAGCTCTAATCCAAAGAAGGGTGTTCTTAGCAGAAGGAGAGACATCAGGGATGCATGAGCCCAGGGGAAAGACCACATGAGGACATGATGTACAGGTGGCCATTTGCAAACCAAGGAGAGAGGCCTCAGGAGAAACCAACCCTGCTGGCACCTTGATCTTGGAATTTCAGTTTCCAGAGCTGTGAGGAAATACATTCCTGTTGTTTAAGTTCTCCAGCCTGTGGTATTTGATCATGGTGGCCTTAGCAGACAGATAAACTGGTCAAGGGCCAGCCTTGTAAGCAGAACTTTCTAGGGACAAAGGTCTCAGTCTCTCAATGGTAACTTATTTCTACAGAAAAGTGTGCGTATTTTGGAGTAAAAATAAAAATGTGATTAAATTCTAGTTCTGGTTGCCATTTGGCAATATACTTGACCTCTTTGGTTTTCACGTCTCTGAAAAATTGGAAAAGCATCTCACAGACACTTTGTTAAAATAATGTGAAGCACAGAGTATAGAATCTTTCTCATGGTAACATGTAAAATGTAGCTAATATTCTTATTACTCCCTGCATCATTAGCATCATTAGCATCATTGTCATCATGCCACTCCTCTGACTTGTGTTAATGTCCAGAATTCTTTTTTAAAATGGCTTTGCCCCTAAGCCTTGTCTAGAGACAAATTTGGAAATAGTGCACTTTATGTTGATTTAGTTTTACTCTATCCTTTGAATTCTTGGAGACGCTGACATTGTCTTTCTCCAATGATTTCTTTGCTGGGATTTTGTAAAAATCAAGAGATAACCTTTTTTTTTTTTGATATTTTAAACACATAATACAACCTAGAGATATAGGTAAATAAAAAAAAAAAAAAAGCTCACATAAAAGTGACCTTTATATAAAGTATAGATTCATTAGACACATTTCTAAATCTTCAAGATTTTTTTATTTATTTACCCACAATAATCCCATAAATAAGATCACATTTTATTTCTCTGTTGAGTCGCAGGTGGCTTAGTCTCAAATTATGGGGCAGTTCTGCTCCATCGGGACATTCAGTGATCCAGGCTTCTTCCAAATCGCTTTCCTGTTCTCCCTTGGCCAGGCTACTGTCCCCTTCTGCACTGTCTAAAGTGAGTCACTTTCATGCTTATATCTGGGGAGATGGTGAAGGAACTATAGACCAGGGATGAGTGACCTGTCTTAATTTAGCAATAACACAAATGGTATACATATTACTTTTACTTACATTTCAAAGGCTCATTAGTCGCCCAGCTCCAAGGGCTGCTGGAAATGTCATCTTTAGCTGGACAGCAGTGTGTGCAGATAGAGGGAGAAACTAGTTTTGGGGACTCTACAAAAATTAACAAAAATTCCTTCTACTGAATTTTTCTGGACAACATACTAAAGATTTCCTAAAGTATTTCTACTAATCTTCCTAAGACATTTTATTAGTCTGGGAACAACATATCAGTTGACATTTCAAACTCATGTATTCCTTAAAGGATCAAGATTTTTAAAATAATAATAGCGGTAACTCTCTGTCCTCTGAATGTTTTGAGATTTCCTACTTCCCTTAACACTGTACATCAGAAACTGATACAAAACAAATTCAAGAGAAGCTTCATCCAAGGAGGTTTGTTAATGCAATTTGTTGCACACGGAACCCAGTCTTCACAGTGCAGAGTCCACGCACAAGGTGGTGGTAAAGACTGCCGTGCAAATCAACTTTAACAGCATTACTCCTGATTCTTTTCAGAAGAACTAATTGGTTCACACAAATGTATCTCTGGGAGCCAACTAATTAATTTTTTGACTTCAGTATATATTCCTTAAAGAGCCTGCTGTGAATGTTTTGTGGTTAAACTGAAAACATATCTGGGACACTATTCATCACTGCAAGCTGCTGGCAGTGAACCTACCCCATAAAGTCAGATCATTTTCCATTTTTAACAATTCCCACTTTAATAGGTTCATTAATATAAGCCTAAATGGCAATTACTCCTGTGATCCTGGCAGGTTTTCAAATCATTAAAATAAAACAAGTTGCCAAAACTTTAGAAGTCCATCCACACTTTGTTGGTATCGAATGTGTTAGACTATAAATTCTCTTAAATCTGTGTTAATTAATTTAACTTGAGGGAAAAGCAAAGAAATGTGTCAAAGGAAAATGAGATAGAATCAGTAATTTTCTTATCTATGAATATTATGCTAATAAATAAATTACGATTAATATATGACATTGCAACTCCCACAGGATTTTAGGAGATTGAGTCAAAACTTCTCATCTTAAGTTTCTACTGGTTGTTAATTCTTTCCACAAACATATATGGACTACTGATCCTTTATTGAATACTAACTGTATGCCAAGAACATTGCTAGTATTAGATACATATTAATGAATAAAAAAGAATTGTCCTAAACTTGTAGACACAAAGTCTATTGTAGAAAGTATAAAATTAATTTGAAAAAAAAGAAAAAATAATTAACTGAGACATAGTTTGGCTTTGTCCAATTCATTTTGTCATAGCAACGTCTACTCACCATACAGAAAAACTTAAACAATGTAATCTGCAAATGATAAAAGAAAGTATGCCTTTAAAACCACTGAGGAGCATCAAAAGACCATTTCAGTAGAGCAGATAATGTTACCACAAAAGACTTACTCATTGTCTTCTTGAATCTCTCCTTTCTGTTGTTTGACGATCTTTTGTTAACAAAGAGAAATGTTTAGAGTGAGCTAAAATATCACCTATTAAATCCCTCAGCCTGATGAGCCTTATTTTTTAAGCATCCAAATAAGTCAACAAAAAAATAAGCAGAACCATTTTTTTTCCAATGTGAATTTTCACCACTGTATGTAGGCCGATGTACGATCTAATTGCTATTTATTTTGATGATATTGCCTATTGATCTTTAAAATATTCTGAAGGAAACTTGCATAAAACACACATATAATAAAACCAATATAATATAGACTATAGATTCCACAACACTGGGGAAAGGAGAGAATTAATTTTTCAAAAAATATAAAATTACTGCTATTTGGCATCAGGAGTTTAGTCTTTAACTTCTAAGAAGCCACATATTCAGCTTTTTTTTTTTTATACTGGCTTTGCATAAATAAGGCAATAACACTCACTTTTTTTAGGTTCTCTCAGTATAATTCCTGGTTATATCACTCAATATTGGGCAGTTATCTAGTTATTTAGTCAATCTAGCTTTCTAAACATTATGCCCTTTCTTCTCCAAAAAAAAAGATGATAAAAAATGTTTGTTAAAATGTCTAGAGAAAGGAAGAAGAAAAAAATATTTCAAGCAGTAATTTAGTGACTTATCACTAAGAAAATAAATAGCATAATTTCTGCAGTTAAAATCCAAGGGAAATCTTCTTTCCAGAAATGTGGTCCTATACAGGATTCTTCATGAAAAAAGAACTAAATGTTATTTAAAATAAACAAGTTCCAGGAAAGGATGTGACTAGTCTCTTTATGGTGTATTGTTACAGCCTGTGGTCTGTAATTATTTTAGGACTCTGACTCCTCATATGTTCCCCATGGCGATCGGAAGTAGGGTGGGCAATAATTGTAAATTAAACACCTTTTAATACACCGTACTGAGCAATTTACTGGCTGTCAGCAGCAGAATTAAGGCACCATGTAATCTACACCTTGAAGCAAATACTAATAATGCTTACTCAGTTTCTTCTGAAACTCCCTATTAGTTCTCTAGTGGAAGGCAAGACTTTTACTCAATGTACTTTGTATTATCATTAATAAGTGCTACTGATTTAGTGGATAGATTACATTTATTGAAAACAGAATGGAAGCATGCAGTTAATTACCAGCTTTTTCTAATCAATTAGTGTTTTATGTGACTAGAATATTCTACAGATCATTATATTGCTCTTTCCCAGAGTGATAAGTGGTGCCGAAGCGAGCCACCTCCAGCACCACTGTGTGCAACCCTCCTTTCTGTGTCGCTAGGACTGTAGATTTAGGGGAGACGTGTGTTCCAGTGCATAGGTGGAGAACTGAGAGCCACTGAATCCTGGATTTCAGTTCCAGCTCTGGCAATTACTAGTCATTTTACTCTAGGAGACCTTCCTGAACCTCATCGTCCTTATTTGTAAGTGGGAATAATATTATCTACTGGCAATATTGGTGAAGAGTCTTAAAGAAATAATGTGTGAGTGCAGATGCTTATATGTGGGAGATGCTGAAGCTGAGTTCCTGAGCCCTTAATTGCCTAAGTCCAACACACACAAATCAGCTCCATGCTGATACCAAAAAAACTTGCATAAGATACACATATAATATGACCAACATAATATACATTATAGATTCCATAACACAGAGCAAAGAAGAAAATATTTACTTTTTCAAAATTGTAAGCTAAGTTTTGCAGTGAAAGTCAATGAAACATTCAGAGCTCTGTTGATATACTTTTGAGAACAATTAACCTCATATTCTCCAAATTTTGCAGGGATAAATACTGATGACTTGAATTTTGTGATGATTATTTGTCCTAAAGTTAAATAATCAATAAAATAGTCAATGAAATCATTAAATTTCTGCCTTCTTTGCCTTCAGACTTTGTGTGCTGCCTCTTAATTCAGGATTCTCTCTGCTGTACCAAACTAACTTTGAGATTCTAAGGCACCTTGTCCATTTCACATACCAAATCATGAAATCTTCCACTAGCAATTCATACATATTTAATAGAAGATATTATCTATTTTTCTGCATTATTATTATTATTAAAAAGGCATGTAGGGCATTTTTTTTTGGCAGCATGATCTTAACATTAAAATGATTAGAGACTTCTCAAGGTCATATAGCTAATTAGTAACAGTGAAATAATTATAAAAGACACACCTAAGTTCCCATCTAAAAATCCCAGTCTAGTCTCCCAACAAGAGTACCCAGAATATCTTCTAAAAATAGAAAAGATAAAAATAATTTTTAAAAAATATCTTAGCCTGATACAAAGAGAATTTTTAGGTTTTTAAAATTGCAACTAGAAAGAACCAGAATTCACAGTTCTGAATTGATCTACCAAGCCTTTCTTGATGTGAGTAGTTGATATTTGTCATGCAGGTGCCATATGAAGTTCCGGATTACATGGAAATGATTTATTAGATAGAGAAGTAGCCTAACATAAGGATGAAGAGCATAGACTCTGGAATTAAACTGCCTGGGTTCACATCTTGATTCTGCTGTTGACTCTTGAAGTTAAAGATGCCATTTTAGCCTCTCTGCCTAATGATTCTTGTTCAAAGGTGACAGCGACCTTTACATCTAAGCAATGAGAAAAATAGACTGACATTCTGAAAGATTGAAAGAAGACTACATTTAGAGATCAAGAAAACAAGCCCCACTTAGTTTGGAGATTTAGGATGCCTTGTAGATATCTAAGAAGAGTTATGGAGTTGGTAGCAGCATATGTATGTCTAGAGTTCAAGGGGAGATGCCCAGGCTGGGAAATAAATATTGCTGACCTCAATACCTAAATCATATTTATCTGCATGAGACTAGATGAGATCACCAAAGAAATGAGCACAAGCTGTGATCAGATTTATGTTCTAGAAATATCCCTCTGACAGCATAGTGAGAGGATTGAGAGTGAAGGCTGTTAGACCGGCTTGAAACCTATTGTAATAGATAAAGCTTAAGAATAGCAAAGATGATAAACAACAGCAGTATCTATGGTGATAACAGAAATGAATTATGATGCCATACAATTATAGTAAAAAATAAATATGGTACCAGTTATAATAAAAATAAAGGGAAAAAAATGCTGTAAGGGCCAGGTCCCTCCTTTTTTTTTGTTACCTGGAGGCAGAGAAGGTAGAGATTAGTTTGTCTCTTGGAATTTGTGCCACTGGTCCCCTGAGGGAAGACTGGACTCTCCTCTTTAACTCATAAAAGGCAAATTTTATAATGTTTTAAAGATAAGCTCTCACCTATGTTTTGTATACTCTAATCCCTTATTGATTTTGGCTTCACTCTACCCCTCCCATCACCAGCACAACCTACTGCCCATATGGAAAAGCTGAGAGGCTATTAGAACCAAGGTAGTATAGAAAGTTTCTGATATTTACTTTCTGTAGAGTATTGTCTCCTTTCTAGCAAGTTTGGACATTAGAAAAAGCTAATTCTAGGCACTCTCTTTTTCTAGGTGTACAGTTATAATTCTTTATTCTTTGTATCTCCCTTCATGCATCAAAAGTCTTATATTTGTAGGTAGAGATGTGCATGTTTGTGTGTGTCTTAAAATCCAATGAACAAGATGTATAAAGAAATAAAGAATAGAACAGAAGAAGCTGGAAATACAAGTTGCTTTGAAGACAAAAGGAAAAAGAACATCAGAAGCCCACGTCTTTCACTCAAGCTGTCTATTCCATCATCTGCACTCACTTCTGCCTAAGTCTGGCATAGATCCTCAGAATTCATTATGTCTAAAACTTAACATGACATTCTCCATACCCCACAACTGCATTTCCTCCTACATGCTCTATCTTTGGGGGTTCATGACCATCCACCCAGTTACCTAGCCTAGAAATCTGTCATCATCCTTGACCTTTTTTTTCCTTAATGACCCACATCCAATCAGCCATCATCTTCCATCATTTTTTTTCTTTTTCTAACACTTTCTCAAATGTATCCTCTCCTCTTTAGCCCAGTCTCGCACATCATAGGTCAAGTCTACATCATCTCCCTTGTGAAGTAGTCAAGGATGTCCTAAGTAGTTGCTATACTTTGTCTTCTAATCAGAATCTAGTCTCCATTTCAACACCAGATCTTACACATAAAACAGATGACCAACCAGGGCAATTCATACTGAAATTAATTCTCTACTGACTCTATTTTATGTCAATAAGACCAAATTTCTCAAGTCCTGGAGGCAAGGCACTCTGTCTGCTTTGGAAGTGTGCCCTTGTAAACCAATGAGGAATGGAATGCAATGCCAATGAAGGTCTGAGCCCAACACACAGTTAGAAGTAAAATACTCTTTAAATCGTGTTCTTTTATTTTGCTTTAAAACAAATTAAAATCTTCAGAGTCTATGAAATCCAGAAGTCAGTATTTTTAAAAATAGTATATAACTAAGTTTAGGGTAATGATATGTTTAATTATGTATCAGTAGTTCTTGAGGACTGGTTTATCTGTGGTTCTATGTCTTGTTTACATGTATGGGGTAGTAATAAGAATAAAAGTAATTATAAAAGCTAATGACACATGACAATCTTTCAGTGCCACCTATTCTAGAACATTTTGTCTCCAAAGTCATTACACCATGCAACTACAAGCCATCAAAAGGACATAGATATTTCTGTACAAATATTTCATTGTAAGCCAGGCTAATTTTTGTGTTTTCTTAGTCTGATTTTTGTTTCAAATACATTAAATTTGCTTTAGAGTACAATTTTACAAAAGTACAAATAACTAATTTTGCCCATCGTGAGGATCAGCAAAATATACGTATAGGTTGTTTTCAGTTTCCAAATGTTTCTGGTATAACCCTTTCCTGGTGCTAGCCATTGAATTAAGCACTGTGCATTAACTATACAATAATATTTGTGATAATGTTCAACAATGTGTCATATTAAATATAAAGTGTCCTATGCTAATATACACAACAACATTATGAATAAATAGCACTATTATTAAATAGCATTATAGAATAAATAGCATTATTATTTCAACTTTATAGATGAGGAAACTCAAACATAGAGATTATGGGGTTCCCTAGGAACACACTGGCAGGAAGTGGCAGAGCTAAAATTCAAGCTTAGAACCTATGGTCTTACTGCTACCCATACTTTCTGTACTCTCAAATTTGTTACCTGCTTTTCATCCCCCCACTTCAGTTTCAAAGTCTTAACTGCTGCAAAATATTAATTAACTTTCTTATTTTTAGCCTCACTGTCACCAACCCATTGACTACTCTTTGGTCAAAGTAATCGTTATAATAAATCTACTGATACTAACACTGTGTGAATTTTTTAACGACTCCCTATTCTTTTATTTGAGTAAAATTTGAATTTCTTCACATGGCATTTAAAGCCCTTTAGGAAATGGCCTTTTCCTGCATTTTCACTCTCAATTCCTGTCACTCTCCACTTCATGTTTTATGTTCTAGTCCTACAGGATTTGGTACCCATCTTTTCCAGAGTACATGATATGTTCTCTTGCCAACTTTATAATTAGATTCTTCTAACTCAGGCATTACATTTATTACCCCAGGTCTCAGCTACCTGTGAGGCCTCTTCTGTCCTCCCCCAGCCTCTCACATCATACTTAGCACCTCTCTTATGGTGTGTTTATGCGGTGCAGTTGGTTTCTTTGCCCATTTCCCTGTGTAGCTGGTTTATTTGCCTGTTTCCTTATCACACTGTGAGGGCAGCTGCTATATTTCTTCATCTTTGGGTCTTCATACCTCAGTGAATTTAAAGTGATAAACGAATAGATCATCATAGTGCATTTTGAGTTCTAGCTCTGCCAGTTGTTGACACTGTGACTTTGTTGTCTCATCTATAAAATGAGATTATGACAGTGCCTACCTATATAAATTCTTTGTGAGGATTTAATGACATCATATATAAAAAATGATTAGCAGAATGCCTGAGACATGGGAAACATCCAAAAAGGTTAGATTGTCTTCCTACTATTATTCTAGACCATTTAACATTATAGTGTTCAGGAAAGCACCATGAGTACTGTTTAATTCTGAACCTTAATTTGTACCACACTTTGTACCTATTGTACATTGGACTTAATTTCTCAGTCAATGAACTTAAGCCTATTGAATTAATGGGAAGAAAAATGGAGAGTTCTTCCAGGCTGAAGCAGCAACAAGCTCCCTATTGTGGCACAACAGATGTTCTACCCGGGCTCTAGGCTTAGGATGCTCTTGAAAAACAAACCTTAGCACCTGGGGAAGCTAGACGCTCACTAGACTGCTACTTAAATCAAGAGGAATTCAGCCTCTGAAAATTGTGCCTCCAAGGGATGGCACAATCAAGACAACTGAGCCAGTTTGCTGACAAGCCACACCAGAGGCTAAAGTCAGGTGCTTCCAAAGAGTATTGCATTTCTTCTGATGACCTGGAGTAGGAGTTGTATCAAATTTGTTTACTAAAATAATCTGTGTTATCTTTGTTTCATAGAATTATCAGTTTAAAAGCACTGGCATTCATACTAAGACTATTTCCCTACCAGCCTTGCCTTCTGGCATTGCTATATTAATACACACACACACACACACACACACATACACACACACGCGTGCGCGCGTGCACACACACACACACACTCACACACACACATATGTATGCTATATTATGGATTGAATGCTTTTTTAAAAAAAAAAATTATGTTGAAATCCTAACCCCTAATGTCATGATATTAGGAAGTGGGATCTTTGAGAAGTAATTAGGTCATTGGAGGGGAGCCCTCATTATAACATTAGTGCCCTTAGGAGAAGTGGCATGAGATAGCTTGCTTCCCCTTTCTGCTCTCCACCACGTAAGGATTCAATAAGAACCCAAAGGAGGTCCTCACCAGAAACCATCGTTGTCTACAGCTTGATCTCAGACTTCCCAGCCTCCAGAACTGTGAGAAATAAACTTCTGTTGTTTAAGCCATCTAGTCTATGGTATTCTTTAGAACAGGCAGAACCAAAATATAGGCTATCTTTTCTGAGGGACTTCCCTCTTAGTTTTACTGTTTATTTAGATAGTTGATATGGAAGCATTATTTGAATACCTCTGAACCTAAGATTCTCCATCTCTAAAACTGGGCAACCAATGTCTCAAGGTGAAACATCACAATCATTAGAAATCATGCTCATAAAGCACCAGTGCTGTGGAAGCCCAGTCCAGGCTGCTCAGCGGTATAAACATCATTAATCGTCAATTAATCCTATGAATATCAAGTCATCATGAACGTATGTACATAACTCTAAAGAATAATTTCTGTTTTCTTTTTTGTTTTGTTGTGTTCAAGATTCAGATGATTGGTTTCTGACTATTTGGGGGACTCAGCTACTCTTTCAATTATTACTGATGTTCCCCACTTTCAACCCTCACAGGAGCCACTAGCTGAAAAAAGAATAACTTGTCAAAGACAATATCTAATTACAAAGAAATATAATAATTTGGCTTTTGCTTTTAAAATCCACAGTAATCGCATTATCCTATTGATATGTTTATGCAATCCCTTAGTAAATAATGAACACTGACTAAGCAGATAAAAAAAAAAAAAGCCCCTGAAAAATCTCGTTATCAAAGGGGAGAGAAAAATGGTAAAACAGGCTACCATAATAAAGCACAATAAGGCATTATTAAAGTAGAATGGAGAAGTGAGACTAATTCAGCTGGTCAAGAAGGGTGAGAGAAGTGAAAACAGGGCCTGAGGAAGGAGGTATCTGAATGAGGACTTAACGGTCACAGAGCATTCCCTAGACAGGGAAGGGGCATCGACAGGAATGACCAGGATGGCAAGATGGCAGCAGCATGGAGGTGGGGAAGTTGGGTTTATGTCAAAAGAAGGACTCTTAGTAAAGGTGCATTGATTAGCAGCTAACAAGGATATAAGAGCCAGGTATCATGCTTGCTTTACATGCATAATAAGAGTTTCAGAACTTGTCTTATAGGCAGAACTCAAAATCTGCCTGGAAAACTGGCTTGAGGTAAAAGATGCTTCATGCAAAAATAAGGCTTGGGCTAATTCCACAGGCTCGACAGTGGGTGGCTCAGAAATTACAACCACTAAAATTTTGGCTGACATATATATGTAAGCCGGGCAGTCTTTTGTGACCCTTCCCGCCTATCCCAGTGATTGGTTGAATCTTCCTGACATTATTATCTCAGTAGAAAGATTTTCTGACCTAATGGTGTCAGTTTGTGTTTGGAGTGAATAAAATATTGACTGTCTCCTTCTCCATTAAAACTCTCTTGAATGTCTCTAAATTTCTACTCTCTACAAAACTGGCCTGAACATCAGAGCACAGATCTTTGTTTCTGCTCAGCATTATTTAGACCATCTAACGCCTAAGTCCCCCAGGCCAACACAAATTTAATTTCCAAAATAAACAGAGAATAGCTGAGTGATAGAACTGACCCCTTCAGAGGAAATAGAAAATCCATTCCAGAGCTCCTATTAGTAAATGTATGCCAATCTATGAAAAATCCAAACGGCTTGTATACAACCTCCTCAGTCCTTGAAAAACTCCAGTTTCTTCAAAAGGGAACTCTGCCTTTTCTTGGGTACAAAACTACTGAGTTACTAAACCCTCACAATGAGAGAACTGCTAAAGTGTCTTCAGTTCTTTATCTCAGAACTGGTTTATCTCCTTTGAAAACACTTCTCAGTGCAATACACTAGAAAATCATAATGATGCTGAGGTATGCTTTGCAGCCCAGCACCTGCCAGGGATGAGGGATTTGATTTACTATTCCATGGTAACTGGAGAGGTCTTTCATCTTGCCTGGGGTCTGCTCCTTACAGAGCTTGCTTTGTTGGGAAGTACCCCCTCTACTCTTCTTACCCTTTTGCCAGTCACATCTCTGAAAAAGAGGTAGTTTCTCCCTAAAACATTCTCCCACCTTCCAGGAAAAGAGCATGTACAATTTCATTGGACAGCATCTTGAGAGAGGCTCTGCTTTCTACTTAAAGATTTCTAAGAGCATTTCCAAGTGTGTTCACTGAGCAGAGCTATCTGTATTTGTCAGAGTAGTGTGATTCTAGAAGGAGAACTGGAAACCTTGGGGAAGTTATCTTACCTCTCAAAGTCTCATGCATCTCAGTACTAATACCTAGAAAACAATGCCTCATGCATGATATTGTTATATTTTGAAAAGAGGCTTGGTAAACCCTGCCATCCACATGTGAGTTATTATTATTTATCATCAGCATCGATAACAATGCATATCTTCTACTGGACAATGTCAAACATTTCGTACCTTCAATGGTCAGCCTTTGAAGAGTTTGAGATTTTCAAGGTGTCAGTATCTCAAGAAAAGACTAGAATTGGTGTAACAGACAGGTTTCCAGGGTTGGTTGCCGGTTGAGATAAGGCTCTGTAGGCTTGGACCTAGATTGTTTTATATGGACACCATGGAAGCCAACAGGACCTGGAATTCTCAACATCATTTTACAACTTGCTGGGTCACAGACTTTACCCTCTAGCTTAAGTTAGGGCCCTGTGAAATCTGAGTGACTATAGGGCACATTACAGTTCTGAGAGCTGAAATGATGTGTTCTCTCCTCGGTACAGTATCTGATGCAAACCTTGTGCTCTTAAGCATCTGCCATCATGCTTAGTAATGGTAGGCATTGTTAGTTTGGGAACATCTATCCATCAGTGAATACAAAATATATGGGAAGATGGTATTTCCTTATTTTCCCTCATGATTCAGATGATTAGTTTTCTTACAGTTTTGAGGATTAACTATGAGCTACTTAGTTTGAATGAAAAAAGCAGGCTGGTACAAGAGGAATTTTATAGATTTGATAATCTAATGGTAGTAATAATAATTATAGCTGCCATTCATTTCAGATTTATTCTTTGGTCAGGTCCGTGTGGATTTAAGGAATATAAGCTAGTGTAAGCAGAGAAAGAGAGACTGAGAGGCAGAGAGATGGGAAGACTGAGAGACAGGAAGATTGAGAGATTGATGACTGAATACATAAAGGGCATTTCAAGGAACCCAAAAGCAGAAATTGCAAGTGAATTTCAGTAAAGATTAGAATCCAAAATTGGAAAACTCAGGAATTAAGAGCTGTTTTGCATCTCTGAGCCCATAGCTGAGAAATAACTTCCCCAGGTGTTTCTACAACTCTCCTTCACTCAAACATTGAAAGAGACAACCAGTGTCTCCGATTTCTCGGTCTTGATGTTCCGGTGAGCAAAGCTAGCTGGCTGGGCCTGTTTTAGGTGCCCTGTCCTAGTGCCTCCTGGCATCTTCCTCTATTTTAGTCAGTCAAGGCCATCAGGAAAGAGTTAATGGTGACAAACAGAGCTACATTCTTGCTTGGGAATTGGGGTGGGGGAAGCACAATCATAGAGTTAATTTATCTCAGGCTAACAGACATAATAGGTAGAGTCTGGAAAAACCCAAGCCTATCCAACACCCAAGTTCATAGTATTTCCTAGAGCTTTGTGATGGGGCCTGAAGGTCTGCATTTTTAGCAGATTCTCCAGTGATGCTGTCGCTGTGGATTCTGTCACAGGAACACACTATGTGGAGGAGGCTTTAGAGAAAAGAATTTGGGAAAGTGAAGCGGGAAGAAACCACTTTCCTGGACCAAACCCACAGCTGCCCAGAGAGCTGGTTACTTGGCAAGCTCACTCCATCACCCAGTCTGGTGACAAGATGAGTATCTACAGCTACCGCAGCTTGCTGAGCCAGCTAAAGAAAAATCGTGTGCTAGCTAAAAAAGAAAAATGTTGGCAAATAATCAGTGGGTGTTGCTGGCAGCCAGTGTATTTGGAGTTTGTCTTGTCGAGACACACAGGCTATTTTCTGCCAGAACTGTTTTCCTTAGTTAAACTTTGGACAAACTTACTAATATGCATGGTGAGTGGAATTTTTATACAACTCGCTGATTAAAAAAACACATATGGTACCTGCAGAAGTCATTATTCAGCATTATTTCTGATGTGTGTGGGCTTTCCGGTGCTCTCCTTCTTGGCTTTCCCAGGAGCTCGAGGCCTAATTCCCACCACAAATTTATGGGGTGCTTAAACAATGTTAGATAACATATAAAATCAGTTACATATATTACTCACTTTGTCCTCACAAAAAGCTAAGAGCTAGATTTTCTTTTATTCTCATTTAGCGATGATGAAACTGAGGCCAAAACATGGTACGTGAAGTGACCAAGCATTGTCTAATCCTGATGTGACTCCTTCATGAAATATGTCTGTCCACATTGCCATTGCTCCCCAATTGACACCCTGTCCCTTGGACTTTTAGTTGATGCTGTGTTCCTGTAACCCCCACTTCTCCACCTTAACTCATCCTCAGTATGGACTTTCTCATTTTTTGCCCCTTCACGGGGAGGTTGAAAATGTTGGGAAGCTATCCTGGCCACGCCCAGCCACACCCAGCCCAGCTCTATTTGGGGTGTGCTTTTATTACTGCCTTCCTTTGGTTGATTTCCTCAGCTACTGTTATTGGTGTGCTCGGCGGTGGCTCCAGATGCCTTCTAGATATCCAAACCCTAATCCCAGGTGTGCCTCCATCCCTCTTAGCCTTTACTTCCTCTTTTACTTTAGTGAAAAGATGGAGACAATTTTCCTAAAGTCACTTACGTAAATTTTTTTCACTGAAAACAACAGAGAATTCAAATTTATCCATTGTGATTTATACAATGAACAATATAAATCTCTCTCTAGCCAGGAAATTGGGGGTACGTAGTTCTAGATACACGTTTGGTCAATGTTATCATTAGACCCAAATCTCTTCTCCTCCATCCTGAGCATTCAACTTTTGGTCCTTTGGTTCCACCTCATGGTTACAAGCTGGCATCTTCATTCCAGGCATCATGTCCTGTACTACCAAGTTCACGGAAGGAAACCACGCAACAAAATAATTCCCAGAAGTATCCTCAGCAGAGATCTTCTTGATGCATATTTGGCCCAAAGATAGTTATTTGCCCACCCCCAAGTCGATCACCACAAGAGGGGGATGGGATAACCGTGCTGAGTTTAGATCAATCATGGTGCATCCTCTGAGACTTGGGGAGGGACCAACCTTGCCTGAGTACATTGCCACATGAACAAAACCTGCATATCTGGCTTCTACAAACTAAGGAATAAGTGTAGTATGGCCACTAGGTGGCAACCTACAGCATCTAATTCATTTCCTTCATTGTTGCTTCTCTTTCCTTCTTTCTTCCTTCCTCTCTCATATGTGCCATGTGGAGTCACCTGTCCCCTTCAACTTTCTGGCCTCTTTCTTCCCAAGGCCAGTTGCTCCACCTCACTACCCGTATTGGTCCCATATCTTTTCTTTGTCTCTTGACCTCATCAGTGATTGCTTCTCCAGTTTTCAACTTTTCTTTTCCCCTTTCTTTCAAATATATTTCAGTATCCCCTATAAGAATGAATCAAAACAAAAGCAAAACAACAACAACAACAACAACAAAACCCACAGTTTTTCTTTAGCCCTATAATACCTATGAGTTGCTGTCTTAGCTCAGACTATTTTTTCACCAACAGAACCTTCAAAATGAAATCAATACTCTGCTTTCATATTCTCACCACTCATTTATATAAGTCTATACAGTCTGGCTTTAGCCGTCAGCAGCTCAAAGAATGCAGCACCACCAAACTCTCATTCAATGTGATGATCTTTCTCTCAGGGTCTACCTTTTTCTAGGAACTTACTCTTTCCTTGGTCCCTATAGCTCTGTAAAATTCTGTATCTGTCCATCCCCAGGCTGTGCACCTAGCCAACCACTTCTTTGCGTCACGTTCTCATTCTCATTTATTAGACCTTCTTTTACTAGACTGTAAGCAACTTGAATAAAGGGATGATGTCTTACTCATTATCATGACCTGCACAGTGTATGAGGCAGAATTTTAGATCATTTATTGCAAAACTTCTTAACTGGTCGGTCTCCTTGGCTCCTCTCTGTTCCCAGCATTGGCCTGGGCTGGGTATGTGTATTTTTAACACACATTCGAGGCAATCCTAAATGCCTATTGAAGTCTGAAGCTATAGCCTCATAGCATACTTAATAAGCAAAAATGGATTCAATTAAGTGTGACCACCCTAGTTTTTATTATTTCTAAGCATTTATTATACCTATTGAATAATTATATATATATATTTTTTTCTCTATGGGGATGGGACGAAGACATTTCTAAGGTAAAGTCAAGAACTTGACTAAGTATTGCTAGGCCATCAAGCTTATTAAAAACGTTCTCTATCTTCATCTGAAAGAGAGTCCCACCTTGTTGTTTTGACTCTCCTTACCGAAAGTGCACTTTTGCTTTCCCATTTGGACATTTTGGAAATGACACAATTTGAGCACCTAATCCTTGAGAAGAACGTATGGTCTGTGGTTTACTTTTCTTATTAATGAAGAGAAGGTTCCATCCACAAATTGCTTGGCGGCCTCAATGGTGACAATGTGATGGTGGCCACAAGTGATCACTTGGTGTACTTCCCAAATGTGTTGAATTTATTTTCTTCACTCATCTCATATGCATCAGCCATTTCTATTGATGCCCCAGTCCCAGCATTCTGACTTCCTGTATCCATGGAAACACCCAATGCTATGGGATTCAACAAGCACACAGCTGCATTTAATGAAGGCACGCCAGGCTTCTAGATGAAATTCAATTTAAAAGTTTCATGAAGTTTTACAAAAGGCAAGTCCAGAAGCTTTGTAAAAACATTTGCTATCACAAATACTATAAAAGTTGCTGTTTCAATGGCAAAAAACAGTCTGTCTCATTGATGCCTGTTGTTGGTTGTCTCCCCTCCCTGCCCCGCCCTTTCCATTCAAGGACTAGGTGTTCAAACTGTGTCCATGTGTATGAGATAAAATATTACTAGACTGGGACACAATATCTGTAGCTCTGTTAGACATTGAAGCTGATCAATACGTTGTAAACAGTGTCAGGTTATTTGGTAAGATGGTCAGAATTCCAGAGTCAACAGTAATCATTTTACTCATTTTTCCTTTTCATAGAAACAAAGCTTTAGCCTCTCAGTTGCGCTCTCTCTCTCTCTCTCTCTCTCTCTCTCTCTCTTCCTTCTGTCCTCCCTCCCTTTCCCCACTTTCATTTCCGTTACCTCTCTCTTATTCCACTGACTCAGAGAAATAAACCCACCAAAACACATTGCTTTTGATATTGTCTGTGACCCGAGGTCACAGAGAAAAGACTCAAAATGAAAATAGAAATCAAATCAGATCCATAAATGGGTGCCAGAGGGGATGATAAAATAAAGGACAAAGAAACTGGTCCAAGCATCTCATTTTCTCCACAAAATGAGCAATGGTTTGCTTTTGCAGTCTTTGTTTTCCAATAACAGCAATGAAGGAAATCATTTTAAGGGATGAACTGTCCATACCAGGAATGAGAAAGAAGCAGATTGGCCCCAGTTGCCCGAGAGGGGAGAATATTCTTGAACGCTGCTGTTAGTCGTGGATTTCAAAGTGTTCACCTTGGCCTGAATGAGTTATGCTAAGTTCACACAGGTTCATGTCTGGAGGATTGCTGCTGAAGAAATCAGATTTCTCCAGCGTTGCTTCTGAGTACTTGTCCCAAACAGCGTGCCCGTCAGCGCTCCAGCAGGCAGCAGGTTCTGGATATCCCATCTAGGAGTGAGGACTGGGTCGTGGCCTGCGCTGGCCCAGGAAGATGAGAACAAACAGTCCATGTATGAACAGCCTCCTGAGATGAGCTGCAGCAGCACACTGCCTCCAGAGAGAAAGACTAAATGTCTAGTTCTTCCATGCTTTTAGGTATCTGTTGAAAAAAAAAAATGTTGTACAAAATTGCAAGAGGGTTCGTTTATTACCCAAGATAATAAGAAAGCAGGATATTGTACTCTCTGAATTCCAGAATGACAGCCACTGAGACTCAACCTGATAGTGCAATTGATGGCTGGGAGCAGTAAGAATATATGTGGATTCAGATCATTGAGAGAAAAGCAGCCCGAAGCCCACACTTGGGCAGAGAAGTCCCAGAATGCCTATTCCCCTAATGGTGGTAACCTTGCACCTTATAGTTTGTATCAGGGTGTGAAAAAAAAATGTATTAAGTCACATAGTCTTTGAAGGCTCCAAGTGTTTCTCCATCCCAACCCTAAGTCTCTCAAACCTTATAATTTACCTGCTAAATGAACGAAGTCATATACGTGTTTTCCGGGGCCTGTTCTCTTCTCCTTAACAAAATGCTTTTTGGCCACGGTCTGTCAGAGCGGATCCCAAATCCCAATGACTCGCAGACTATCATCTATTACTGGAGAGGTTAAAAACCAAAAAGTAAAGGTGAGTTCGCCACCTCCAAAGGACTTGATACTTTGATACTTTCGTTAGGGACAAACATAAGTTGTTTTAGCTCAGGGCGACCGGAGTAGAGGGTATGGGGTAACAGCTGTCGCTTCATTCCAGCTCTGGATTATGTGCTGGAAACACAAAGAACAGCCCCTGACCCTAAAAAGCTCCTAATTTTGCTGAGAATAAGAGAGCACAAGACAGTGAACAGCTGATGGTAGATGAATCGGCAGCTGATTGTAAACTCTAAGTTGAATAGATCTTCAAAAAAGAAAAGGTTTTACATGCAAGGGTGGATTTGGGGGTAAATGGCTTCAAATGGCTATCAAATCTTCTCATACATAACTAGCTTACCTGTACTAACTCTGCATGAGGACCTGCCTGAAAGAAACTGGACTATAGTTGACTTTTAATCAATAATGGCAAAATCATCAACCCATCCAGCATCTGTAACTGCTACTCATTTACCAAACAGAGAGTTGGATTTCTCAGGACACTATCTGGAGGAGCACCTGGGCTGCAGGCACACCAATTCCATCAGATCTGCTAAACTAGCACAAAGTTTAAGAAACCAGGCAACTCAACAGTTACTAATAAAATAAATAATTGTGTTCATAAATAAATAAATGTGAATAATGATCTTTAAGGGGCGAGGATTAGTCAATATTATGATAGGTCACGAGAGAGCTACATATAGTTGCATCTAACTAAATCAAGGAAGAGATATCATCTCAGCATCTGTGGACTTCAATGTCATTGCTGGGTGGCAATCTCTGAGGTGTCCTCTGTCATGTTCTCATCACGTGAATAGAGGAGCTGTCTCAAGAAGCAGATCTACTGCTTTCTTGGCCTCATTAAGGTTTTACTTGTGTTTGCTCTAATCCTCAGAACTCTGGGTTGCCATGTGTCCAGTTATATGCCACGTTCTTTCATAGTAATAACATGGAATGGGTATTAATTCAGCTGGCAACATAGGCAGGGTGATTCTCAATTGTGTGCCAAGGTGTTTACTCATGTGTTCAACAGCTCCCCCAAGAAAAGGACGCTGGGAGAGATTTGACTCAAGGGCATCCAGTCTCTCCATACTTCTTGAATCTACAATCTAGTCCTACATCAAGTCAGACCCATAGAAAGCCAGATAGCTGGCCCATGTACTAAGGTCTTTTGAAAATTGCCTTTACTGAATTGTATTTTGGTATGATGTCATCAGGCTAAGTGTAGGATTGTGATGTAAAACAGCTCTGCAAAACTTGCTGTTACATCTGTTGATGGCTCACCAGAGAAGACATCTTTTCATGCTGTGGTGTCATCTTTACAACCAACCTGGGAGTAAGTTCTGTCTTGTCTTAGTACCAAGAATGGTGGCGCTTCTCCTGGGCAAAGATCTATTTGTGCTTGTACCTCATGAGCTTGTATTTATCAGATGATAAATAACTGACCACATTTTCCAATAGGTAAAATGTGTTTTTTTTCTCTGCTTTCTGAAAATGTATTCCCAAAGATCCTAAAACTTTCTAAAAGATGTTTTTCATTTTGTTTTTTTAATTTTATGATAATATATTTTTAAATGCTACAAGGATATTCTTGCTCAGGAATCAGCAAAAATTTTTTATAAAAGGTCTAGAGAATAAATGTTTTAGACTTTGTGGGTTGTTTGTGTCTCTGTCATAAATATTTTTTTCAACCATTTAATATTATTTTTAAAAATGTTCTTTACTCATAGATCTTACAAAAATCAGAGTACACCAGATTGGACCCACAAGCTATAGTTTACTGATCTCTGTTGGATGATCCCTGGATGACCTCTTATTTTTAAAACTGCTATGTGGTTGTAGGGTCTTCAAACTTGGGTTTGGACTAATGTTCGTGTTGGTGCCAAGTCATGCTGTTTGCACTGACATGCGGTAATGAGAAAATAAGGCTAATATTAACTCTATATGACATGTTTGGTCTAAGTAAAGGACAAATGCCATTAAGGCAACTCTACAAATGAAGACTTCAAGTCATTCAAGAGGTGGTAAGAAAATTAACTCAGCACACAGCCCATTGCCATGGCAGAACCATGCAAACTCATGAGGATGTGAGTTTGTTCTACATGGAACAGAATTCTGTTCTAAGGGGCAATTTTGTTTCATCAAAACAGCATTTGTCATATTAAGTAAATACTGTTAGTGTGAAATTTTTGGGCTCTGTTTATGTTTAACTTGTGAGTCTGAGTTGGTCTGATAGCTGTACAAAAGCACTGCAGATTCCACAACCCTGTGCCTTGGTCCAAAGCCCAGTTCTGCCTCTTTCTACCTAGATGCCCACCTGTGACTTACTTAATATTAATGAATTATATCTATAAAGCTCTTAGGATGGCTCATGCTACCATCATAATATACCTTGTTCACTTATACACACTTAAACAAGAAACAATAAAAATAATTTGAAAAAGTGAGGAAGGGAATCAAAAAACAATTGTAAGTTTAAAAGGCTTCCATACATTTCTCAAGATCAAGAAAAACTATAATATTTATTAGGATATGCATTTTATCTTCTTTCCCTAGTTCTGATTTATTTCAAGCCTTGCTTTTATTCTTTATGGCACAATTTTTTTATCCTTCAATACCTCTGCCTCCTCTTACACACAAATCCATGTGCCTATGACAAATACATTTTAATTTGTTAAACTTTAAGTAATAAAAGCGTGGTCAGAGTAGTGAATCAGGAGTGTAGGTGGTAGATCTTTACCCCGTACTAACCCTACTTTCCAGTTCTCTCCCCGGGGGAAACTACTGTGACTATTTTTTTGTGTTTCTTTCCAGAAAACATTAAATTTTCTCTTTTTACATAAATACCATATATATTTTTTTTTCAGAAACCACATGATTTAATGTAAAAATGCAGCAATTATTGGCATGGCACAGAGGGATAGAGAACTCTAGAAGAAACCCAGATCTGATTTAGGGTGGCTATGAAAAAGGAGGGAGAGAATTGCTTTTTGCAAGGCTTCTAGAGATTCAAGAGAGCATGGTCACTCGAAGTGCACAGCTTTGCTTATTATTAGAGTGTGCAATGAACTTGTACTCTGAAGAGTGGGAGAAAGGAGAGGTGAGATCAGATAAAGCTAGAGAAAGAATCAGGAAGCAGATCCCTGGTAGTTCTGAATTTTTTCCTTTTTATTTTATCCAGAACACACTGGATAGCCACTGTCAAATTGTGAGCAGGAGATTGGTACAGTTAGAACTGAAGATGGAGGAGCTAAACTCTAGAAGCTGAGAGGTCAACTTAGAGCCTGCTGCAGGGTCTGAGTGAGATATGAAGACATCTGGTGGGTCCACAACTTACGGCCCCACCTCCTGAGTTTCTGACTCATTAGATCTGGTAGGAAGCCCAAGGATTTGCATTTACAGCAAGTTCCAAGGGAGGGATGTGGATGCTGCTGGTCCAGGGGCCACACTCTGAGCACCATTGGGTTAGAGCAGTGGTAGTAAAGATGATAAAAATCAGCAAGTGGGTTTAGGTGCCAAGTAGATAAAACCAGAGGGGATAAACAGAGTGAAAGGTTTCAGGGTTGAATTTCAGGTTTTGATTGTAATAAGCTCTCACTGCGGGAGGAAAGGGAGGAGGGGGAATATTTGCCAAAGACAAGATAATGCAGTCCCTTAGGTGTGGTTGATTATGGCATGATTATGAGGCATGCAGGGGGAGTGATCCGGAAGAAAGACAATTGTGTTTGTAGGTAAGAAAAGATCTAGACTAACCAAATTTAAGGAGTCATATTACATAAGGGACCAAAGTCACAACACTGAGAGAGAAGGTGCAAATAAGAAGAAATGAGGCTCAGAATGTATCTCTAAGCAACACTAACAGAAGCAGCAAAGAAAGAAGGAGGCAGGGAGGAAAGAAAGAGTGTAAAAGAGAGAGAGGGAAGATCGGATTGGGGAGAAAGAAAGGAAGAAAGGAGAGAAGAAAGAAAGAGAGAGAGAAGAAAAGGAGAAAGAAAGAAAAGAAAAGAAAAGAAAAGAAAGAAAGAAAGAAAGAAAGAAAGAAAGAAAGAAAGAAAGAAAGAAAGAAAGAAAGAAAGAAAGAAAGAAAGAAAGAAAGAAAGAAAGAAATGAAAGGAGAAAGAGAGATATTCCATGTTTCTCTGAAAAGACAGGGTAAAATGTTTAGCAATATATCAGTGCAAGAACTAGTTTGTATCTTGTCTTATCAGCTACCTGCAGATGCCATAAAGTGTCTGGCCTTGGTCTACCAATTTTTTCCCTTTGCTAAAGAAGAAAGCTTAATGTTGAGCTGAGGTATGTTAATTCACTTTTTCCTCAGAGCAGGGCAGGGATTTTATTCCCCACAAGTCATGTGATTTGCATAACTGATAGAGTGGACATCAGTGCAGATGGGAAGAGTCATCAGACAGCAAACCCTAGGTGGGTTTCTGTTTCCTTCCCCACTTCTGTAAAAGAAAATTAATTAGCGTAAGACACTGTGTTTGGAACTCCCAGTCGTGACAGTCATTGTATATCTGGAAAACCATGAGGAAATTTCAATAAGCCTGTGAGACAGCCAAAATAATTAGGCTGAAATGCTGGCATCTACTGACTTCTTTTTTTTTTTTTTTAATGTGGGCAATACCTACTGCTTTCTATCAGGCCCAGTAACCTTTTGAGACAAGCCACAAAACTACATATCTAATTGTTTTAAGGTTTCCCAACTCATAGAGTATCTTCATTATCCATATTTGATTGTGTTTGGAGAAAAAGAATGATATTACATTTCAGAATCCTAATTATGTAGTCCTCAGGATTTGGGTTATGAAATTTCCTTATAAATTAAAAGCACCTGATAAAGCTTAGAGCCTAGCTCATAGTTTGCACTTAATAAATGCTTTTAAAAATGAATAAATAAGTGAACAAATGAATTAAGGAATCTAAAATAATGAAAACTTTGGGTTAGATCCAAACCATGTGTATTAGTTTCCTATTACCGTATAACAAATCATCAGAAATTTAGGGGCTCAAACAACACCCATTTATTAAGCGACAATCGTGTGGCTTAGAAGTCCAGCACAGCATGTCTGTGCTCTCTGTCGAGGGAATCAACAAAACCCAGGCATCAGCCAGGCCGAGCTGTCCTCTGGAGGCTCTGTGGGAAAACCCACTTCCCAGCTCATCCCTGCTGTCGGCAGATTTCAGTTCCTTGTGACTATGTTACTGAGTTTCCTGTTTCCTTGCTGACTGACAAGCAGGGATTGCTCTCATCTCCTAGAAGACTGCATACGTACCTTTAAGCCAGAAATGGTGATTCAAACTTTCCCCAATTCCCATTATGGGCTTATCCTTTTTCAGTCAGCCAGAGAAAGCCTTGTGCTTTTAAAGGGCTCATGTGATTCGGTCAGATAATCTCCCTATTTTGCAGTTAACTAGCCATTGGTATATAACATTACCTCATTACAGAGTAAAATCCATCAAATTCATGCAGGGAGTGTGCACGAGAGAACAGGAAACCGTGGGAATCATGGTAGAATTCTCCCTACACACCATAGAAGACTCCGCTGCAGCAGACTGCAGGGCACGGCACTGTATTTCTCTGAAGGCCCAATTTGATATTCCCAGGGATGCTTCCTTGGTATGTTGGAAAAGTTTAGAGTTCAAAACCAATAGCCCATTTAGTTTTCCCTTTGTGGCTTTTTAAAATATATTTCCTAGCCTTGCATCTTTTATAATAGCTCCTATAGCCGATAGAAAAATCCTATTACCTCTCTCCATTAAATGAGTACAATACAAATGTAGACAAAACCAGAAAATATCCCCATAGAAAAATCTGGTGATGCTGGAGTCCTTTTCAGCTTGTAGCAATGAAATTGAGTTTTTTGTATTCATTGTAAGGGTTAGCAAAGGGAAGCATTATTACACAACGGAGCTAGCTATCTAGGTGGGAGGAACTGCCTTTATATTATCTATATTAGAGCAGGAGAGGTCATCTCATGACTTACACAAGAAAATAGAAATTATAGAACTGTTGTTTATTTCAGAATTTTCATTTGCACAAAGCACTAGGTTCTTTGAACACAGATGTTATTAAAATATTCATTTATTAAAAAGTTTGGTATTCAGGAAACCAGCCTATGATGCAATACAGATTATTTCCAACTATAACTATTCACTGTACTTGTTTTATTTAGTCATTTGAAACCATTTTTTTTTTTTAATTTGGGAACCTAAACTTTTAAGATTTTTATTTCTTAATTCTTTCTACCTTTTTTGTTTACTCTGCATCAAACACTTTTTTCAAATTTGAAAAATTAAACAAGCTGGCTTGAGTCACTGTGATAAGAATACTAAAGCTATGACTCAGAGAAAGACTGCATTACTGAGAATAACAATAGGAAATGAGTAAATGAAAAATAGAATGGAAACTAGAACATACTGATTGGTAGTGATGAGAAATGCATTTTAAGAAATTGCTACTTTATTCAGTACTAAGGGCTTTAAACATATTTGTACAGATCTATATCCACTTGATTTTTATAGCCACACCATAAGCAATTATCATTGCCCAATTCACAGAAGATAAAAGGAAGTGTCTTTTTTTATGATTCTTTTGTGTTAATATGGTAATTTTTATGATTTTATTTTCTCTCCTGTTTTGGCTTATTAGTTATATTAGGAAAGGTTCTCCAGGAAAACAGAAGCAATACAATTGGGGAGAGAGAGAGACAGAGAGACAGGGTGAAGAAAGACATTCATTTCAAGAAATTGGTTCACACACATTTTTGAGGCTAGCAAGTCCAAAATCTGCAGGGTCGGCTGTCAGGGTAGAGATTCAGTAGAGTTGAAATTCAAGTCCAAAGGTAGTTTGCTAGCAGAAACCCCTCTCTCTCAAGGGCAGTCGGTCTCTTTAAGGCCTTCAGCTGATTGGATGAGGTCCTCTCACATTATGGAAGGCAATCTGCTTTACTCAGTGATTTAAATGTTAATCCCATTTAAAAAAAAAAACTTCAAAGAAACATCTAGTATAGTATTTTATCAGTTGCAATGGACAGATAGCATCTGCCTACCCTGCCTAGGTAGAAAACTATAATAACATTTGTAGAAGTTGTGTTTGCCTATTTGCTTAACCTGAATATTTAACTTGAAAATGAATGGCTTCTTTTAGAAGGATTGAATGCACACTATTTAATCCTTCTAAAAGAAGAAGGAGGCCTTAATGTATATCTTATTATTCATTAACTTAAGTCTTGATAGAAATAGAATTTTACTCAATGATGAGGGAATCCTCATAATAACTTCCCTTTACTCCTCACTATGGAAGTCTTAATTTAAACCTTAGAAATCTTTTATTTCACGTAGCTGAGAAAAGATATTTTCCCATTTTTGTTTGCTCTAGATTCACCAACTATCTACTAAATTTTCATCTGGGTATCTCTTCCTCCTCTTCTTGATACACTGGGCTATTTCTTTTTCTTTTTCTTGTTTTTCTTTTTCTTTTCTTTTTTAAATCGGAGCCTTATAACTATGTGCTGAAGATTCATTGTCTTCACTTGTGCTCTTATTCAAAGATTTTGGTGGGCACAGACTAACTACACTGTTAGAGTCTTTACTTTCCTGCAGTCTCCTCTAAGAGATGCTGACTTCCAACATGGTCTCCTGTGCCCGGTCTGCCTTCTCTGTTTTCTCGGAGCAGAGTCTCCCTCGGAGGAAGTAACCCCTGCGGGTTTGCCCATCCTCTGCCATGCACATACCACAGCGTGGGCTGGGCTCACGTCTGCTCCTGTTCATGGAAAGACCAGTTTGCCACCTAGGATGTGGGATTCCTCACCACCTAGAAAGAAGAGATCACGACATGTTGTGGACAGTATTTTTAAGTATTTTGTCTGATGTCCTTCAGGGTTTTATTTTCAACATAACATTTCTATGGTGATGTGGATTAAATCTTCATGGAGTCATGGGCATATCTCTTCCCTTGTCTCTTATAGTTTTTGGATCCTTCATGAATCCATTCTTAAAGAATACTAGCCTGTGACTTGTTAGACGCTGTGCTGTGTGGAATACAACAGTGAAGGCGATGTGCAAAAATCTTCCTTTCCCCACAGAGCTTACAACCTAGTGAGATATATATCCATACATACATAAATGTTATCACAATACCAACAGAAAAGTGTTTAAGGGAAAAACAAAATACTGTGGGAGGAAGTAAGTAGTAAAATTACTCTAAATGAGGGGGGAAAAAAAACAATGACTTTACAGAATAGCCCATTTTAAGATCTAACTAGATATTTAAGCTTTGTTACATACTAAAGTATAACTGGACAGCCAATTATCATACAGCTGCTTTTAAAAGAAAAAAAAATCTCAAGTGAGAATTTTCATTAAAAACAAATTATGCTGAAAACGAAAGTAATGCATTTTAAACAATTTTAACATTGGAAACTTAAAGGTGCTTTTATGGCTAATATTCATTGAACTACTAATTACCTCAATGCTCAGTAATCAATAAAATGTTCTTATTGATTCAACAGGAATTAGAATTTGGGTAGCAAATTAATCATTACATAATAGCCTTACACTAAAAGTAAGTGCATTGAAAGAGTGCATGGACTTATAGATATACTTATCTACCTTCATTCCAAAAGGTTTTTTTTTTTAATTTAACACCTCTTTTATGGTGCTACAAAATAAAATCAATATCAGAAGAGCAGGAGAAAAAATCTAAAATGAAAAATTAAATAGCTGGCAAAAGAAATCTTTAAAGAGCATCAGAAATGTAATACAGTATTTAATATTCTTATATAACATTCTCAGACAGCAGCTCCAAAGTGCTCGAATAAACCATTGTCATCTGAATAAAACTGTCGAAAAAATAAATTGCTGGTAGCAATTCAGTTGGGAGATGTGAGCATTCGAAAGGGAATTTATGGATGTAAATGCCATTATTATTATGAAACATGAAAACTGCCTTTCCATATATAAAATATAGGGAAGAATAAATATTACAATTTGACCACTTCCAGTTTAATGTATCTAAACTGCCTATCTATACATTAAGTTTTGAAAGGATTTCTTTGCCAACCACAAAACACACAGATCTTTAGAACAAGGTCCCTTACATTGAATCAGTTATTCGTGACTATAAATAATTGTCTTTAAAAACAGCTCACGTGGCTATAGCATCTTTCAGCTTGCAAAATATTTATACTTCTTTTCCGCCACCCTTTCTGGTAGATGGAGGATGTATTACTAATCCCTCCTTGGTAGAGAAAACAGGCGCTACAATAGTAAAGGAGCTCTCCAAAGCCATATAAACAGTAAGAAAAGATAAGGAACTATAATCTAGGTCCCCTGACTTCAAATCCAATAGTTGGTCCTCTTCATCACATGGTGCCTCTTCTTGCAACCCACTTACTACAACCACAGCCTGAAAAAAAACACTTGCAAGAAACTGCCAATGCCCAGACATATTAGAAACTCACAGTGTAAGGTCTAGATGAGAAAGAAATAGTCATTTCTATTTTTGCAATTTTCATAAGAGAACATGATGGAAATGTATCAAGATAAGTTTGTTGATGGTAATGATGATTTTATTCTTTCTATAATAACACTTTTATCTATTTCTACTATAAAATGAATTCATGTTCATTACAGAAAGATAGAAAAATATAAAAGACTGTAATTAAAAATTAAAATAACTAATTATATTCTATTCTTTATTGTGATAGTCTTTGAAAGAGTAGCCAAAGTCTTGGCATTTTTACCAAACTCATCTAAAAGTCACATTAAATAAATGAAATACGATACCCTCATTATGCTGTGAAATCAGCTCACCTAGTTTTCAACTAGGATATTTTGAGAATTGTAAGTGGTATTGAATCTACTTCCAATGACTTGAGTTCATTATCAGATATATCAGCAGAGATCATCCTAAATCATTGTCTTTGGACAGTGTCGCTCTTCCATATGACGACACTAATACCAGCTTCCTGAGTAGTTTTTATGTAGATGTTTGAGAGGCAAGTCTATCAGAAGTCCAATCTCAAGATTGGTAGCAGTGGTCAAAAAGCAGAAAGGAACGTGCTAGTGGTTAATCTATAGAGGAAGCTGTGGGTATTTACACAGCTAAGACTTGGTTCTACTAAGTCTCCAACTTCGTGAACTGAGACAAGCCTTGTTCATTCTCCCTGCCTCTCATCTACCCTTTTCCCCATCCTAATCCTCTGTGGATGCAGGGTGCTTTGCTAGCCCTGCCTTGCAATTGAGAAACAAATTCTGGAAGAGTAGCCCAATGGTGTTTTCTCTCTACCAAGCACATCACCTCCTAACGATACCTATCCCCAGATTCTGAGGAGTGGGTATAGAGAAACACTATTTGCCTTTCAGGTGGTTGTGCCTTATCTTGAAATGTTCTTCCTTTAGTTCAAAATCTGGTAAATTCCTAAAAACAGCAACAAACTTCAGGCATTTTTTTCCCTATAAATCCTTCAAGGCCTTAATCCTCCCCTTCACCATAAAGAATAAACACTTTTTCTGTGATGAACCATAACACACACATCACACTGTTTCATAATATTTCACTTACGCGTGTTTCTTCGCCACTGGATTGTGAGCCCAGTGAGAGCAGGGAGGTGTGCCTGACTCACGTGTATATCCCTGAAGCCCAGCACACACCCTACACATCGAATAACTTCATGTGGAATGAAATCAAAGAATCAAAGAATGAAGGAAAGAAAGTCAGGGACATAAAGGAGAGAAGGAAAAAAAAAGAAAGAAGGAATTTTTCTTTAATAATTTGAAGTACTTCTAGAGAAAGACTTCTAGTCTTATAGAGTTAAGTCATCCTAAATTTAACTACTCAGTTAGCCTTAAACATAAATGCTTTGCTACCATGACTGATATGCCTGAGAAAGAAGGGAAGAGGATTTCAAACCTGGTAACCTTGTATTCCTTCGCTGATGTCTCTCTTTTACAACATGGTTTCATGGAACAAACATGGGCTGAGAGTGATGATGAGAGGATTTTACCCCTACTTTGTCAAGATACGACCTTGAGCAGATCACTTGACAGCTTTTGCTTCAGTTTCCCCAGGTTAAAAATGAGACACTCAAACACGACGAGTCTTTCTAATTCAAGCAAATTAATGTTTGGGGAATCATTATCAGTTATTTAAACATCAGACTGGACAAGAATTAGGAATTCTATTTGGGGGGTGACAAAAATCGAAATAATGGAACCATTTAGCAAAGAGATCTTTGTACCTTTTTCAGATCCTAGTGTTTGTGAGTTTTCTCACCTACTAGATGGAAAGGGTGAAGTGAACAATCACTGTGATTCCTGTGAGGATCACTGAGGGGCAAGAGGCAAGTCCTGGACCTGCCTGTTTCACAATTGTGTTTCCAGTGCCGAACCCAATGCCAGGCATATGGGAGGATTTCCCCAAAATGTTAATGGAATAGATATTTTGTCATTTTTAAATAATAGCACTCAGGCTCTTTTAATTAGCAAATAATGTAAGGAATCAAGAGGCATCTGAATTGCAATTACTTCAGAATCTTATTTTTATATAATCTTCAGTATTTATTCATAGTGACACACTATATCTCTGCATGCTTAATTTAATGCAGTGGGAGCTTCTAGTTCAATGTTCTACCACATTTTCCTTCTCAAAGTTCATCACATAACTTATTAGGTTGCAACAAGAAGTCCTTTCCAATTTTTTATCTTACTCATTTATATGTGCCTGGCTTACAGTAGGGGTTTAATAGAGATTTTTTGAGTAAATTTGATTTGAATGAGTAAGAACTGTGAAATTGGAATTTCTTGAAATTTAAAATGTTCTTGCAGATTGATTTGTTTTGTTTTGTTGCTGTTGTTTTCTTCATCATCTCAGCTCCCTGCTGGTGTTTGAAATAATTTTCTAAAGCTCAAACCCTTCTGGTTGTGAAAATAAGTTTTATAAAAATAACTAATATATCATTTTTTGTGCCTGAGGTCAGACTTTAAAACAATAACTAAAAAAAATTATATGAACTTTCTCTTATTCATCTGGTTGTTATCTCCTGAAACATCTAAACACACCAACAAGAAAACAGGGGACTACATTTATTTCTCTGTAGCCACCCTGTAAAGAACAAAAAGCTGGAGTAAAATTACCATCCTGATATAGGTTAGAATATTTCAGTGTGTCTGTAATAAAAACCTAATTCAAAGTATTTCCAAGATTGTATTTTTCAGAGTAGTTTAAGGTTCACATAAAATTGAAAAGAAGATGCGAAGATTTCTAATATGCCCCCTGTCCCCACACAGGCATAGCCTTCCCCATTATCAGCATCACTTATAAAGATGATGCATTTATTACCGGACCTGAACCTACATGAACACATAATTGCCCAGAGTCCATCATTTATTTTAGGGTTCACTTTTGTTGTTGTATATCCAGTGGGTTTTGTCAAATGCATAATGACATGTATCCATCATTACAATATAGTACAGAATATTTTCACTGCTCTAAAATCCTCTGTGCTCTGTCTGTTCACCTCTCCTTCCCCACCCACCTTTAACGATCACTTATCTTTTCATTGTTTTTACAGTTATGCCTTTCCCAGAGTGTCATGTAGTAAGAGTCACATAGTATACAGTCTTCTCGGAGTGGCTTCAATTGTTTAATAATAATACACATTTAAGTTTCCTTCTTATCCTTTCACAGATTAATAGCTCATTTCTTTTTAGTGATGAATATTCCCATTGTCCGGATGCACCACAGTTAATTGATTTACTCACATACCAAAGGACCTCTTGGTTGCTTCCAAGTATTGGCAATTATTAATAAGGCTGCTATAAACATCCATGTGTGGGTTTTTGTATGGACATGTTTTCAGTACTTTTGGGTACGTATCAAGGAGTGTGATTGCTGGGTTGTTTGGTGAGAGTATGTTTAGTTTTGTAAGAAACCTCCAAACTATTCCAAAGTGACTATAGCATCTTGAATTTCCACCAGCAAAGGCTGATGTTTCTGTTGTTCCACATCCTTGCCAGCATTTGATGTCAGTGTTCCAGATTTGGGGCATTCTAACAGGTATGTAGTGATAGTGCATTGCCATTTTAATTTACATTTCCCTAGCAACATATGGGGTGGAACAAATTTTCATATGCTTATTTGCCATCTGTATGTCTTCTTTTGTAAAGTGTCTGTTAAGGTCTGTGGCCCATTTTTTAACTAGGTTGTCGGTTTTCTTATGAGTTTTAAGGGTTCTTTGTATATTTTAGATAACAGTCCTCTTTCAGATGTGCCTTTTGCAAATGTTTTCTTTCAGTCTGTTGTTTGTCTTCTAATTCCCTTAACATTGTCTTTTGCAGAGTACAAGTTTTTAATTTTAATGAAGTCCAGCTTATCAATTATTTCTTTTATAGATCATGTATTTGATGTTGTACCTAAAAGACATTACAATACTCAGGGTCATCTCAGTTTTCTCCTGTTTTTCTATGAGTTTTATAGTTTTGTGTTTTATGTTTAGATCCATGAACCATTTTGAGTTAGTTTTAGTGAAAGGTGTAAATCAGTGTCTAGATTCTTTATTCCACATGTGAATGTCCAGTTGTTACAGCACCATTTGTTAGACTGTCTTTGCTCTTTTGTAACGCCTTTGCTCATTTATCAAAGATCAGTTGACTATACTTATGTGGCTCTATTTCTGGGCTCTCCATTCAGTTCTATTGCTCTCTTTGTCTGTTCTTTCACCAACACCACTCTGTCTTGATTACTGTAGCTTTATCCTTAGTCTTGAAGTGGAGTAGCATCTGTCCTCCAACTTTGTGCTTCTTCTTGTTGGCTATTCTAGGTATTTTTCCTCTCCATCTAAAGCTTAGACTCAGTTTGTCAATATCCATAAGATAAATTGCTGGGATTTAGACTGGGATTGCATTGAATCTATAGTTCAAGTTGGAAAGAACTGACATCTTGGCAACGTTGAATTTTTCTACCCATAAAAAGAAATATCTTTCCACTTATTATTATTCTTTGATTAATTCTTTAGAGTTTTATAATTTGTCTCATTCATTTCTCACACATATATTGTTAGATTTATGCCTAAATATTTCCATTTTGGGGGTGCTAATATAAACAATACTGTGTTTTTAATTTCAAATTCCACTATTTTTTATTTTTAGTATATAAAAAAACAACTGACTTTTGTATATTAACCTTGTGTCCTGCAACCTTGATATAATCCCTTGTTAGTTCCAGGAACTTTTGGTTGATTCTTTCGAATTTTGTACATAGATGATTGTGTCACCTGACAACAAAGACAGTTTTATGTCTTTCTCTCAATCTGCATTTCATTTTCTTTCCTTATTGCACTACCTTTTTTCCTGATGGCACAATTCAAAATATCTTAAATTAAAATATAAATTTTTTTTGTTGTTCACATAACTGGAAGAGAGAAATACTTACAACATAAGGCACAGCTGGATCAGTGTTCCACCAATACCATCAGGATTCATTCTTTTCTGATCTCCTTTTCTCAGCCCTGATCACTCCAACAAGGAAGGATCTGGCTTTTGTCACATGACACACCTGAACCAATCACTGTGCCCCACGGTGGGGTGGAGAACTGTTCTTGGACAAGCCTGCAACACTGACCTAGCCCTGCAGCCAGGGCAAATGGTGGGGTTGAGCCCCCCACGAGCACCATGTGAAATGAAGGTTTGGCATTTGCTGAAGCAAATAGCGAAGTACAATAGAACAGAGCCACAGAAAGCCAGCATTGGGGTATCTCATGCTGTCACCATCAGAGTCACTATCTACTATCTCATATGCACTCAAGACTTTGATCTCTGACTTAAAAATCATTTTAATTCACTGGCCTGAAAACATTCATGAAGCTGATATAACAGGCACCCACCTGAGCTTCAGTATTTCTTGACTTTTTAAATGCAGTTATTTTCTTTTCACTTTTCACTCTGATGGGCATAACTTAAACCTCAGCATTACCTGACAGTGCTCACCTCCTGAAATCTGAAGTCAGTTTCACCCATTCAACCACAAATTTTCATCTGTTTAGTGTCTTATGTCCTGTCTCCCACCACATCCTGCTCATGGGTTTTATAAATCAGAACTTTGTTGTCTCCAGCCCTTTCTTTCTCTCACCAGTTTCATATTAATCTAGCCCATATGGCTCGACCACCTGAAATACCTCATTACCATTCCTACACCCTTACTCTTATTCTATGAACAGATCAGTATTAATTTCCTAGGGCTGCTGTAACAAAATACCCCAAATTGGGTGGCTTAAAACAACAGACATTTTTTCTCTTACAGTCTGGAGGCCAAAAGTCTGAAATCAATAACACTGAGCCCAAATCAAGGTGTTGGCAGATCTATGTTCTCTCCAGAGGATCCATGAGAAAATCTGTTCCTTGCCTCTTCCAGCTTCTGGTGGATGCCAACATTCCTTGGCTTGTGACTGCATCACAATGCTTTCTTATTTCATCTTTACAATGACTCCTCCTCTGCATGTTTATCAAAACTCTTTGCCTCTCTCTTAAGAGGACAATTCTGGATAATCCAGAATAAACTCCCTATCTCAAGATCTTTAATTAATTACACCTGCAAAATATAAGGTAATATTTCCAGTTTCCAGAAATTAGGATGTGGATGTCTTTTGAGGGCGGGGGGGCGCTTTTTTTTTCTTTTTACTTTCTTTGTTGTTTTTGTTTGTTTGTTTGTTGTTGTTGTTGTTTGCCCTGCACTCATATGGCAAAAAGCCAGCTCTGGAGTCAGACAATAATCTCTTCACTCCTTCACTTTTTGCTGAGATGAGAACAACAGAATGCATAATAGTCACTAGTAATTCATAATTTTTACACTCAATTTTATAGTCCCATTACTTTCCCATGATCAAATGTCTATCTACCCTTAGCTACAGTTAGATATCTTTAGATCATGCAAAGCTCTCCTGATTCCATCCCTAAATGTATTTACAGAAACATCTGTTCTCTCACAGAGAGCTATGGACAGAGGGATCTTGTCTGTTCTCTTCAACCACCACCATACACTTAGCTCCTAGAGCCGGGTCCAGTGCTTAGTTAGCACGTGATTCGTATGTAGTTATGACTTATTCCTTTCAGTATAAGAGAAGAGGATGTTCCACTTCCCCTGTATTCTTAATCCCATTCCCTCTGGCATCTTGCTCACTCTTTACCCTACATCTCTAATTTTTCTCTATCTCCTCTCTCTCCTGGCTTCTTTCTTATATCCTTTAAACCTACTCAAGTCTCTTTCACACTTAAAAAAGTACAGAAGAATACATACTTACTCTAAACCATCACAAACAACAACTTTTTGAGTATACACAGTCTTCTATAAGTATTGACAAATTTCATTCTTATACTCTTTTTATTCAGTTTCTAAAAGAACGTTCTAAATTCAGTTTATAGTCTCTCAGCTCCAACTCAATCCCCACATGTTAACATCCACCCCTAAGATATCATCAAACTCCTCTTTCTTAGGTCAAAACTTTTTTGTTGTTGTTTTCATTGTCTGCTGTTATCAGTCTGCTGGGTTTTTTCTTTGTAATTAAATGCTTTATTTTGAGATAACTGTAGATTAATGTGTAGTTGTAAGAAATAGTGCAAAGAGGTCCCCATACACCCTTTTCTCCTAATAATATCTTGTAAAACTATAGTACACTATTACAATCAGGATATTGACATTGGCACCACCCATTGATCTTATTCTAATTCCCCCAGTTTTCCTTGTATTTATTTGTGTGTATATCAAACTACCTTTCCTTTGCAAATTTATTGAATACTTTCCAGTGTTGACATTAATTGCTTGATTTAAATTTATTAAACAGTAAATATATTTAGTGCATACTATGAGCCAAGAATTGATGTAAGGTTTTATAAATATTGGCCAAGGCAATGTAGCTAGTATGTGTAGTAGAGCCTGGATTTAAGCCCACGTAGTCTAATTCTAGAGGCTATGATTTTCGCACATCCTCCTCAGGACCTCTCTGGACCTAATTAAATTCTCTGCCAAGTCTGGGACTGGAAGCCATGAGCTCCTTGAATGTCTCTTCTTGGTTCCTTTGATATCACAATCTGTTGCTTCTCCCTGCATCTCTCTGCTTCTTCCTTGTGGTCTTTTTGTCATGGACCCCTCATCCCATTCCCATTCCTGAAATTTTGCTAAGCCCCAATTCTATGTATTCATTTGAATTTTTTTACTCTATATTTTTCTTGAGAGATCTTTATACCTTTGTGCTAAAGAAACACATACCTATAGCTATAAGCATAAGTTTATACCTGAGCTCTTAACCTGAGCTCCAGGTTCATTTCTGTTGTTGAATCTCCATCTTCCCCTGGATACCCACCAGATACTTCAAAGTTCAATTTCTCAAAAAAAAAAAAAAAAAAAACACTAATCCATCTCTACACATTTTCCACACCCATATTCTCCAACATCCTCCCCAAAGAAGATCTATTTCTTTGCCTGGATTCTGATCTGAAGTAATGATCCCTCCATATATTCATAATTACAACGGTCGCAAATTAGAAAAAAAAAATCATAATAAATGCAACAATTGTGCTCCTATTGACTAATATACATTCTACTGATTTATAATAATTGTTTATTTTTTATTCTAAAGTGCTGAGCTGGATTAGGTCACTTACAGTGCCCGACACAGTGGCATAAAATGGAAAAATGCAAAATTCAAACCTATTTAGGAAAGATATGAAAATCATTTTATGATGGTAGAATCAAGGAAATGGTTCTTAAAGAGCACAACATTATTCATGGGAACAAAAGTGTAATTAGAAACAGTAGATAAAATACAAGCATTCCAATTCTCTGGAAAAAGCATCCTTTTTCAACTGACTGTTACGACTACGGAGAAAATATTTCTTGTTGTACTAGTTATTTTGGACTATTAAAAACAAACAATGTCTGAAATATTTTGAGAGAGCATATAGAGGCCAAACCACCCAGACTTCTCATCTCCCAATAACAATAACCAAAAGAGAAAGAGAGAGAGAGAGAGAGAGAGAGAGAGAGAGAGAGAGAGAGAGACAGAAACATGAAGTAAAGTACCATAATTTAAATCCAAACACTAATCTCTTTCTCAGAAGCACTAAAGTTAACAGCTACTGAACCAGAAAATGAAAATATCTGCAAGATACTGAAGAAAACATGTGTTGTTTTTCCTTCATTATGTGGCAGGAACATAAAGCCTATATAGCTTTATGCCTCAGTAGAGAGAGTAAAACTTGTGATAACAAACTTATGTAACATGAGTTTTGAAGAGGATCCTTGCTGATTGAAATAATGCCTTCACCATATTTGCAAATAAATGTCTTGAATATCTATGTGCTCTAAAAATGAAAAATATACAGATGTCGATGAAGAGTGAAAGTGGTGAAATGTTTGTAATTTGATAGCCTTTTCTTATGCCTGGAATTTTTTTGAGGAGTCAGAATTTTTCTATGTTAAATAAATAAACATATATAAGAAATATTTAGTGTGTTAAAACAAATAAGCAGAGAATAAGAGTTAAACTACTTTGATTTTCAAGGTAAACGTATCCACACAGGCATTAGCTAAACCAACTAGCTTGCTAGTCTTGCAGCCCTCCAAAAAGATGCTAGCTCCTCAAATAATATCAAGAATGCCTTAGTAGCACCTTCAATAGTAAGTATAAAGATCCCTCCTAATCAATTGAACCATGTACAAATAAGTATGCAATATAGAAATCAACATCATTATTATTAACTAACACAAAGATTCAGAACTAAATCCTACTTACAAATTAGTAATCCCAATCAATTGAACCATGTACAAATAAGTATGCATTATAAAAATCAACATCATTATTATTAGCTCATGCAAAGATTCAGAACTAAATCTTATTTACAAATTAGTAATCCCAAATTATTAGCATTGTAATCCACAGCAGTGTAAGTTTATTGTGCATGTTTGCCTTTTTTTTTCTAGTTTGGGGAGATGGGAGGCAAGAAACGTTAATTTCTAGCTATGCTGAAACTCTTGTTCAGCTGAAAAAAAATTTATACACACAAAGAACATAATAGCTGAGCAGTGAAAATACTCCAAAAAGGCACGACAATGTCTATTTATTTGTTTTCATTTTCTTCTGTTTCTTCAGCAGAGAGCCTGGCACAGAGTAGATGCTATATAATTACATATGGAATAAATACTATACCAGAGTTAGAATAAATACTATACCAGAGTTAGCCCTGGTAAGACAAAAAGAAAAGAGAACAATACTGTAGGCTGTGATCAGGGCTTGTGCTGGACACTTTATGTAAAGCATCACTTAATTCTCTCTAGCGTCCTATGAACAGGTCACATAAATGGAAAAAGCCTCAATCCTGAACACATCTAACAGGCCTTGAATTAATTAACTTGGTCTGAGACTATGTTCTGGCATATTTGCCATCTCTTTAGTCCTTGAATACATCCCAGGTTTTGTCCATGCTCTTGGCCTCTCCCCTAGCTCTTGCTAACGTCTATTCATCCTTCAGTTCTCTGTGTACAAGTCATTTAAATGTGACTTCCTTGGGGAAATCATTCCTATAGCCCTTCCTAGATTAGACTGGTCTCCCTCACTCCCTTTGTAGCACTTAATCTTAGCCAAATGATTACCTGTGCAGGTGTTTATGTGTGCCTCCTCTGAGAGACTAAACATCTGTCTTGTTGATGGTTTTATCCCCAATACTAACTACACTCTCTGACATATATTTTCAAAAGTATTTGATGAATAAATAAATGATGAGAAACCCCAGGCTTGCAGAAATTAATTAATTTATTCAAATTCTCAAAACTCTAGTAAGTGATATAAGTGGATTTTAAGCCAGAGGCTATCAAACCCCAAAGACTACAATTTAGAATAAGAAATAAGAAAATGGAAGATTGGTTTAGGAATATATCTATATCTATCTATATCTATATCTATATCTATATCTAATCTATGTCTATATCTATATCTATATCTATCTATCTATCTATATATATATCCCTATATATATGTATATATATATACATATATATAGGGATATATATATATATATACATATATATAGGGATATATATATATATACATATATATATAGGGATATATATATATATACACACACACATATATATATATATATCCCTCTGAGATTAATAAACAAGTGGTATTGAATAAAAGTAAGTATAATATCCTCCATTAAGTGAAGGAAGAAAAAAACTAATGATCACTCCCACCATTACAGAAATAACCCCATCACGGTTAATACCAGGCATTGTACTGAACTAAACATTGTATTGGGGTTATTTTTATTTAAACTTCATAATATCTCTGAGACAGGTATTATCATTATTTCTGTTTTAAAGATTTAAAACTATCCCCACTAGTCTATATCTGTATAGCTAAGCAAAATGTAGCCAGTCTGACTCGAGAGCCCACATGAACTTGAGAACAAAATTTGCAAGACATTTGGACTCAGACTTTGGAATTTTTGCTGTCGTCTTGCTTATTTACTCGTTTCCTTACACCTACGACCTACGGATTTGGAGTGACTACAATTACGGATGGCACACTGTCAACAAAGAGATTAGAACTTTAGGCTGATTGACTCTGACTCTGATATCCAGGATGGAAGAGATAATTGTCTCTGGGTTCCTTTCTCTGAAACAGTTAATTTTTCTATATACCTAACAAGAACAGGAAGAAACTCACGGTCACCTTTCATAAAGGGAAAATAGCTTCCTGGAAAGACATATACTTGGACTTGCACCAAATTTAGGGAACTAGCTGTCAGAATGTGAACTAGAAATCCAGTTTCTAGCTGTCGTGGGGGACACGGCTGCCCCCTTGTGCCTCGACGTTGTAATAAAACACGTTTGAGGCCGGCTCGTCCTGCGCAGGGCTGAGCGCGAGAGCCCTTTGAAGCGCTTCTCAGCTGTTGACAGGGGAACCGGGTCGCCTTTTGAGCCACCCTGCTCGCGAGGGGAGCCTGGGAGCCTTGCAGGTGGAGGCGCAGCTGTCCCCTCGGGCAGAGTTTGTGACCCTTGCTAATTAGAGAAGGCCCTCTGAGGAGTCGCTAGAAGGCAAAGAAGGGTTGAATTTCTCAAGTATTTGCAACAAACAGAATTTAATTAAGCAGAATAAATATTCCTCGACTTTAAGAGCCAAGCTTCAGAGACTCGGGGCTGCTGCTGGAAGTTGTAGCTCTCGAGAGGCAAATACCTGAGAGGGACAAAGGATTCTTTTCTCAGAGTTGTAATAAGAAAGTGGAGGTAGAGGAATCTGAGATAAAATGAGTTTAGAGCTGGGCTTGACTGTGTCCCACACCTTCCTTATGGAAGCAGATAACCTGAGGACTCCAAATCCTGTCCTATACCGTCTCCCCACTTGTGACACTGAATTACTTTATGAAAAGGAGATTTCTCATGCTGTTTTGCCCCGATGAGCTTTCATATGCTATTTACTTGTGTGACTATGTAAATAATTCCTGTCTCCCCCACAGACCATAGTATGGGGGATCATGCTTCCTGGTCTAGAAATATTGGTTGAATAAATAATGCCGTTTTAGGTGACTTCATAAGGTTGAAAAATATTCCGATAATAGTTCATTTCCCATTAGTTTATTTTTCTCTTCTATAATTATACTTGCCTTTCACAACTTAGTAAGATATAGTATATAGGCTTTGTAGTCAGCCTCAAGTTCAAATCCCATGGTCCTGCCTGATGTCTGTCTGACTCAGGGAAGTTTCTTAAACCTATCTGAGCTCCTTTCTTACCTACCATGGGATAAAATATCCACCTCCTGTACTTGTTACGAGGACCTAATGAGAACCTGGATCTCCTTACACAGCCTGACTCAGACCATGGTAACAATTAGACATTACTTCTGTTTAGCATCCAACCCCTACACCCCCTCAAAGTTTCTTCTAATATACCTCAGAACACATTTTCAAAAATCTGCACGCAGGCAAATCAAATCAACTGCATAGATGCACACGTCACTATAATCTCTAGATTATTCTCCCTGGTCCAACAGAACTTTCACCAAATTTGTCCGCAAACAATAAAGTGAATTGATTTTCATTTCCCCACTCAGTAGAGAGTTGTAATACAATGATAAGAGGTGTTATTCCATACATTAAGGATATTTTTGACTCTAAGTAATGGAAAACCAAAACATAAAAACGACTTCCACAGAGAGGAAAAATGTATAATCTCATTTAAGAAGCCAAGAGACTAGAAGCACAAGGAAATCAGCGAAGATCCAGAATATAGCCAACTTAGCAGCGAAGAAAATAAGTCTAAGAATACTTTTGCAAAGCTCCAGAAAATGTGTCCTTGTACAACTGTGGGTATACATGTATGTCCTCATTTTAGTTTTTTTTTCTTCCTGATTAAAATGCTGCATGATTGTTTTAAGTAGAACGTTTTATTCAGTTTTTTTAACATAATTCCAATTTAAATGTGATCTAATTAATTCAGAAACTTTGTAAAATGACCCTGGTGAAATAGAGCAGACATAAAGAACAGGACACACCTCAGCGTATGGAATCTTATTCATGGCTTGCATGAAAAGAATATTCCATTTTTCAGTCACAGCGGTCCTGTACCTGTTGAACACAGCCTTGACAGGATGTATCTCTTTCAAATCGAGTTGAACGAGGGCTCTGACTAGTGTAGTCACCAGTCGTGGTGGAAATAGTCCAAACTTGTATTTATGCAAGTTTGAATAGTTTCTGTTGTTTGATATACCTGTGAACGTAAGTACAGAAAAGACTGTTACATGGAAACTGCTATAAAAATTGAAGTCAGCCCATGTTAAGAAGAAGTAGACCGTGGTGGGCAGATATCTAAGGGTAGTCCACCAAAGACTACTGTCTTCTAGCTATTCAACCGAACACTAATGGAGGTATTGCTGTGAAGAGATTTTGCAGATGTAATTAAAGTTCCACGTCAGCTGAACTTAAGAAACAGAGATTATTCTAATGGATCTGAGCTATTCACATGAGCCCTTTAAAAGGTAAGGGAAGTCAGGGAGGATTGGAGTGTGAGAAAAGTCAAGATGTCTTTGGTAATTTGAAGATGGAGGAATCATGAGAGGAGACAGCTGAGATAGGTCCCTGGCTAATAGCCCACAAGGTACTTGGTACCACAGTCCTACAACCAGAAGAAACTGAATTCAGCCAGCAATCAGAATGAACTTGGAAAAGGACTTCAAGGTCCAGGTGAGAGCCAGAGTCAGTTGTCATTTTTAGTGGGAGGTCCTGAGTAGAGAATACAGCTAAACCATGACAGACTCTCAGTCCTCAGAACTGTGAGATACTAAACCTGTGTTGTTTTAAGTCACTAAGTTAGTGGTAATTTGTTATGCAGCAATAGAAAACTAATTCACAGGTCTGCTCTCTGGGCACTGTTCTCTTTTTCATTCCCCAAATGGTTTTGCACACGAACAGAAATTAGGTGTTGTGATTCACAAAATGAATCTTGATCAAATGAACCCTCTCTTCTCATTAAGTTCAGAAAATCCTTTTTTGAAAGTTATTTAAATCAAATAACTTGACATGCATGCCAATAAAAGTTCTGGACTTGGACCCAACTCCAGGAAGCCTTTTCCTAAAAATTTTGGGAAACTTCATTTTGCAGAATCAACATTAATGAAGAGAGAATGTTAAATCAATATTTGCAGAGTTCCTAGAATAGTACTAGGATCTTCATATATGTAATGTCAATGAGTTATCATTTCTTCACTATAAAATGCTATTACTTTCCACATTTTATAGACTGAGACTCAGAGATCTAGGATATTTCAGTGATTTCTTTGTTAGCAGAAATTCAAGTCCTTTTTGGGGGCCGGGGGAAGATGGCTGCAAATCTCATATAATTTCCCTCTTCCATAAAGTAGAACAGAAGTGGGAATGAGGAGAAAACGTGCCCGCACCTTAGATTTCTCCTTCATCCTGGGGGTGACAGTAGGACCACGTGGGGCTCAGAACAAGCCCACATTGCCACACTCGAGCACTTGAGTTAACTCTCAATTATCATCCAGCTTTCATCTCTTTTACAGTATTATGTGGGGGAGTCTTTCTCCACTTTTTTTCTTTTTTTAAATCTGAAATTTCTATTGAACCACTCTGGCCCAAGTAGTGTATTCAAGGAATGAGGAAAGTTCTTAATGCAAATTTTGGAAGGGGCAAAATACCCAACATGTTAGTCGTATCAAGTTGTTAAAGTTTTTTTTTTCTTTTTTATACATTGTCTTATCTTAATTTTAATTTATCTATTTTGCCTGTGATGTCAGAATTTCCTAGAGGTTATTTTACAGATGAGGAAACTTAGACTAACAATGAATAAATAACTTGCTAAAGGTTTAAATACCTGGGAACGTTAGAACAGAAATTTAAAGCTAGTTTTAGTTCTTAGTAACAAGCTTTCATGCTCTGAAAACTGAAGAGCTCATTTTATTATTTTTAAATGAGCTTCTTATGGCCCAGTTGTTGAATATAGTAAGGTTTATAAAATTCATGTTGAGATAAGAAATGTTTTATCCTAACCCTGGTGTTCTCCTTTAATTTCTATAATCGTATTTATGATAAGCAGTCATAAGGGTTGGGAGGGTGGAACCAAGAGGTTAACCTCAAAAGTTCTTTACAACCATTTCCTGTTCTTCGGTGTGGCCAAGGACAGAGATGCATATAAGAGAAAGTGGTAACTTTGAATAGAGTAGCACAAGGCATCAAAAATATTCCCTGGCACAAAGGGATAGAGAAGAACAAAAGAATCCGAGGGAAAACGGTTTTGTTTTGTGATGCATGGAGTTCTAAAAATCTGCATACATGTTTTTGAGGAAACTGCCAGAACAAGCTTAGTTCCTAATTTCTTACAAGCTAAGAACTGGTTGAGCCCTTATCCATTTAGGATAAACATGTTTAGTCCTCTGTGTTCTGAACACTGCTGGACTCTGTAGAGACTGGTCTCTACCTTCAAGGTTCTTACCAGGATAAAGGGAGCAGAGAAGTCCACAAACACACTCTAGTGATACCAGCAGTCTAGCATGTGGCACTGTGCTATTTCAATTTGGAAAATTCTCCTACAACTTTAAATTGTCAGGGCATCTTTAAATTGTCATGCTACTAAGAGAGTGACTTTTCAGAGGAACCCCAGTTTCAGATGAGGTCCGTGGGGAGTGGAAATTTAATTTAAAAGAACCTATGCTTTCCCAATTGGATTAGGTATTAAGCAAGGTGGAATAATATATAAAGACAGTCGTGCTTTCCAATTACAGGTCTCTGAGAATGAAATACTTTATCCGTCATCTTTATTGTATCAGTGAGTTCACTCCATCTGTCTTGTGAAAATCGTCTTTGCTGGAGGTGGTGTGTTCCCCCCACACACACACAATTAAATCATCTAATTAATGGTAATATAAAAGAAAATTTTGAAGGATAAAAAATTGTCTTAACTATGAAATAGTTATACTATAACTTTGCTTGATATGTTCACATCTTGAGAATTCAGAAAATAAAAAGCCAATCTTTCCCAAATGTTAAATATATACAAATAGTTATGATAAAATGTTGAATATAACACAACCAGACAAATATACAACTTGTTAAAGCATCCTTTTATAAGAAGACTTTTTATCTGATTTGTAGGCATTCCAGATATCAGAATCTTAAGTATAATACTTAGATAGAATCCATGTGGTATACATAATGGTAATTTGAAAGTATTTTTAAATTACGACTTCATAAAATAGTAAATAATAAAAAGTGGAATTCATACACAAAATGAGAACTTCACAGCTTATGATTAAATTCACTTAGGTATAAACAAATATATTATTATTTATGCAGTTAAATTTTCAGATGAATTTCAAATATCTCCTCAGCATGTAACCAGTAAAAAGTACTTAGCCAAATAGACAAGGGAAGAAGGTCTTTTCTGTCCTCTCCTGGGGCATCAATCACAATATTATTTAACAACAGTATCTCAGTGGCTCAAAAGTTAAAAGATATACTTCTCATTTGTACTTCATGCTCATGTCTGGTAAGCAGGGATGCTTTGCTCATCGATATCCCTCAAGAAGTCCTGCTGATGGAGAAGCTGCCACATCACACGTGATTGCCATGCCAGAAAGAGAAGATAGCTCTCGCATGTCTGGCATCAACAATTAAATGCTGTGGCCCCAAGGAGATGTGTTTCTAGAAGGTCTCTTATTACAGTTCCAACCGGGGATACAGGGAGAAGGTATTCTCACATTACCAGGCAATTCTGGGACACCAGCTGGTGTCCTACATTTACCTCAAGATTCCCATCAGATCCCACTGGTTAAGGGCTCCACAAAACCGTCCTCCATCTCAGATGCCAATCTCAAGTCCAGGTAGTATCCTGTACTTCTAGCCGACCACTCTAAATCAGAGGTCCCCACAACTCCTTTCTTTAGCTTGATAAATTTGCTGTAGTGACGCACAGAACTAAGGAAACTCATTTGATAACTAGATTACTGGTTTATTTTAAAAGAATATGACCCAGAGACATCCAGATGGAAGAGATGTGCAGGGTAAGGTGTGGGAAAAGGGTGCCGAACTGTCCCCTCAGGGCACGCTGCTCACCCCATACCTCCACCTGTCCACCAACCCAGAAGCTCTTGTCACTCCATCCTTTTTGGATGGAGCATCCGCTTCATTACATAGGTATGATTGGTTAAATTACTAGTTATTGGTTATTCAACTCTACTTCCAGTCCTATCCCTTCTCCGAAGTCAGGCGGGTGGAACTGAAAATTACAACCCTCTCATCACATGGGTGGTTCTCCTGGCAACAGATAGGACATCCTTAGGTGGAGCCCAAAAGTCACTTCATTAACATAACAAGAGATACCTTTATTTGTCTCATTGCTTAGGAAATTTCAGTGGTTTTTGGAGCTCTGGGAATGAAAACATAAAAATATATTATATATTTTTCTTATTATAAATCACAATATCACATGTCACTTCAGCTTTCCATTCATTGGACACTTTGTCGTATGGTCACAGCCAATTATTAGGAACCCATGAAATGCAATCTTCCCAGATGTTCCGAAGTAGGGAAAACTTGATGATAAATAGCACTGAGGACTATACCACATGTAAAATTCTGTTCCCCGTGCCTTGTCCAATTCAACTATTCCTTTTGGTGTATCTCATGGGCTAATGCTGCTTGTTCTTGTAAGTATTCAGGATGCTTGCTGGTCTCTGCTTATGAAGTTGTGCATAGCTCACTTTAAGTATGGTCTCCAGCAATTGTACTGTTTATGAAGTGCTGATTTACCTGCCACTTATTCTTGCCGGGGGAATGGATGTTCACCTTATGGACAGTGATGTGTGTCTCCATCTTTCTCTTCTCTGATCTGAGTGCCCAGTCTTTGTGTTCTCTTTGTGTAGTTCTGCCCACAATCTGCCTGTGCTGCCTGTCAAAGGAGCATCAGTCTACTCCCTTTGTCAGGAAAAATAAGAATAACAGAAAGAACAGTCATTAGACAAAATGTGGATACCACGATATTTCTGTTGGTAGAAACCCAAGGTTTTTAATTTAAGCAGTGCACAAACAGTGCCACCTATGCCCTCCCTAGCAACAGGGGTAGGTGTGAGAGATGATAAAATGCATCGATGTCTAAAAAATGTGACACTGCAGATACCATGAAAGGGTCCCCAAGGAATTATTTATTTCACAAGGCCTTTTCATTCTTTTCCCATGATATTTTTTTACCATAATTATTTTTGGGTTTCTGAAGAAGTATTTTTAAATGTTTAATAGTAGTTCTGAACCTAAGGAGAAGATGTACACTAGAACAGAATGATTTATGAGAAGAAGAGATGTCAGCCAATGGAGTGGACAAATATTATTGAGAAAATACATCTGATTGGCATGTCACTGCAACCATTTCTAGAACATTCACCAGAGTTCTGACAGCTTTCAAAGAAATACTGAAAAGCTTTCTTATGAAGTAAAATATAAAGATTCATGACGTACCTCAAAAAATAATTTCTTCAGCAATTTCCTATGCATACATGAATCTCCCCTCGAAGCACTGTACATGGACTGTGGTATTTCTAATGTACTCATCTGAGCGTTACGATGGAAAACTTTCTTTTAAATTAATGAATAAAAGGCTCCTGAGCTTCACCTGACATTTATTTCCAGCGTGGTGGCCTTTATTCTTCTCGGCTGTCATTTACAATTGCAGTATTCTCATGCCTTTGAGGGTAAGCCCTGATGATATTAGATAGAGTAAATTCAATTTATAATGCGAGAGTAGGAGACATAACTCATATCTGCTTCATAGGCTCATTGCATTATTTCAGACCTGCACTCTGCTGAGTTCAACTGCTTTGATGAATATCATTTAACCCTGGGAGAGCCACACCGATGATACAGTGACTCTTTGTGGAATGGGTTTCTGCTTCCCAAATTCTCGATTATTAATATTGTGCTAATAGCTAATGTGTACTGAGCAAATAGGATGTGCGAAGAAGAGAGCTAAGATAACAATATAACATACATTATCTTATTAATTTTTATAACAACCCTCTGATGTCAGTGGTTACCCACCCCCTCTACCCCATTCCAGGGGAGAATAATGAGACGGATTCGTAGGTTAAACAATCCATCTGAAGCTATACAACTTTTACATGGCAAATCAGCGGTTCAATCTAGTTCTTCTACTTAACTCCGGAGCCCAGGAACACAAGCATTTCACTATATAGTTCTAAATACCACCTGACAGAACACTAGCAACTGTATGGACATGAAGGCGTTTGTGAGATCCACACATCAGCCTCCAACTCAGGAAACCCAGTCACACAAGATAAGTATCAGCAGCCGATCACGTGGTTTATGGGTGATTCCTGTCACCTCAGCTTCGATCTCTTCACCTTGAAAATAAAGCCATTGAACTGAATTATCTATAAAAATTGCTTAAACACTCAAGTTTCCTGATTCTGTGACTAATAGACTATGTGCTGCCATTTTCTAATTATGAGAACAGACATGGTTTTCTCTCCAGGGAAGTTTGCACATCTGTAAAATGGAGGCAACGCTAGCATCTATCCATTCACATGAAATAATCCATGTAAAGCATTTAACACAATACTAGAAACACAGAAAGTTCTCATATATATTAGCTTATTATCATCATCGTGATTTTCATCACCATCATCAACATGTTGTTCTTATAAAAATCACTACTTTATTAGTATCAATGTTAGTAATAGCAAAGTACACATTGTACAGTTACAACTGACCTTGACATTCAACGAACTGTGACACTACCTGAGAAAACGGAAAACAGATCGTCTGGGAACACATCTACAGCAGTCATTGCAGTAATAATTTAGCCCTACAGATTGCCATCGAAGTACCCTTGTCTGCAGGAAAAGTAGACCCATCACTTTATCCCTTGGGATATATGTACAAATGCCTTGATGTCCTCTGGTAGTTTTCAGAATGACAATTAAATTCATGAAGGAAGCTAATTATTGCCTTTTATTCTTGGGATTTGGTGTATGCCAAATCCCCATGTGGTTTTGGGCAGCAGCCCCTCTACACGTACAAGCTCGTACACCCATGGTGGCAGCACATCCTGGTACAGCCTTTCTGGAAAGCAACGTGATTGTGCATAGAAAGAGCCTTAAAATGACTTAAGCCCTTCGGTCTTATGATTCTCTTACAGCGATTAGTCATAAAGAAAAAACCACAGGTGCAGTCACATCTGTATGCACTAGAATATTAATTTATATCATTATTCCTATATAATCAAAATGCTGAAATCCTCTTAATATCCAACAATATGGTAAATTCAATAGCTCTTTATTATGCAGCCATTAACAACTATGACGTGGAAAATGTTCAGGATATTTTGTAAAATTAAAAAAATAATAAGATATAATACTATATCTTATATTATCCCAATTTTATGTTTAGAGCATATTAATATATGCTTAGATAAATGACCAAAATGGTCTTACTGCAGTAGAATTATGGGAAATTTTTGCATACCTTTTTTTTTTCTACTGACATTATATTTTCACAGGATAATTATTTGTTAGTAATCTGATAAATTTCATTAAAAAATATAATATAGAAGCCATGGGACTTATAGAATGTTACAGTATCATCTCAAAGAATAGATGAGTGAGTCCTTTCTCACTTTCCCTAAACCTGGAAACTCTATTGCTTCTTGGGTCTTTCCTGTTAGAATAAAGAGAGACTAACAAACAAATACATACTGGGATGCTCAGGCCTTATTGGACTTGGTGGTTTGAAAATACCATAATTTAAAAATGATACCAGGGGAAAAGAATTTATACTTCTGCATGATGTGGTGATAATCATAATAAAGAGTCAGTGGGAGAATTATTTCAGCGCACAGACATATGGAAGCTCCTAGACAGATGTTGCTGACAGTTTGCAAATCTGTGCTTCTGTCTTATACCTGGACACACGAGACTTTTCTTGTCATTTGGAGTGAACATATCAAGTGAGTTCTAATCAACAGGATGAGAGTGAAAACAATGTTTACCACTTCAAGACCTGACCCATTATCACCTCCCACATATGGTTCTAATGTCTCTTTTCTCCAGAATGAGTCAATCGTGGAAACTTTAGAAGCCACACTTTGAAGATCCCCAGATTAGCTTCTATTCTTTAATGACTGAGAACAATCAACGGGTCTCCATACTCACCCAAGTCTTTCAGATGAGCAAGTAATATACCACATTCTTTTCAATTTATTATAACTCAGTGGCCTGTTTGTTACAGCAGCAGGAGATAACCTACCTAATACAGCCACATTATATGCTTAGCTATACAAATGGCATGGCCAAATTTATCCTTGTTGAACAGGTGCATTAACCACCCATTCTGTGAAAGGGGGTGAGGAAAAGGTTAGAAACTAAATTATTTGTACCATTTTTAAAATCACTGAAGTCCTATAGAATTTTGTTAATTTTTCTCACAGAAAGGTAGTAAAATGCTTTGGTTTTCATAAGAATTCTTTAGAATAAACAAAAGATCACACTCTCTGGATTGTTATTTTTGTTATCTTTTGTCTTGTTTTGACCTTTCTTCTTCTATTTGGGTGAAGGCAAAACCTTGACTTTATTGCTAATGCCGCAGTTCCTAGAAAAGTTCCTAGAACAATAAGCATACAATATATTTTGGTTGAAGATGTAAATTAATGTAATGAATGTGAGATGGATGAAGACAAAGTCACCTGATGAGACTTAACCACCGTAAAACTTGACCAGGGACTTTCAGTCATTAGAGAAAGGATTTTCGTCTGATACAGACACATGATAAAATATAAAACAAACACATATGAGACAGTCGATTTCTAAATTTTATTTCACATTATAAGATATATTTATCAAATGCCTCTAGAGACCAAAGGCAACTGACAAAGTTGCTGGGTGCAGCTGTCCCTTCATTTCTCATCTTCGTCTCTTGCTAGAGTCACTTTAACTCTGAGGCAGGTTTCCAGCTCCGACCTTGCACCTGATGGCAGGGAGCCATCTGTTTGCTCTCTTCCTACTATCCCAAGCAGATGGCTCCAAGTCAAATAGCCCATAAATCACAATTTCCATGTGCGAGAGGGTCCAACTACGAAGTGCTCATTTGCTCTAAAATTGGTTCAGTTGCTGCCAGCTAGATAGAATTATTTAGCCAAAACTTTGAAGTCATTAGCTATATACACGACATCTTCTTCCTTCCTTTTCAGAGTTGTAGCTGTTGATTATATTTATTTATGTATTAGTCAGGCTTCTCCAGAAAAACAGAACCAATAGGTATGTGTATGTACAGAAAGAGATTTGTTTTAAGTAATTGATTCAAGCTATTGTGGAGGCCTACCCAATCCAAAATCTGATGGGGGAGGCAAAAAAGTTAGAGACTCGAGAAGGAATTACAGCTTAAATTCAAAGGCAGTCTTTTGGAGAATTCCTCTTGCTCAGTGGATATCAGTCTTTCATTCTATTCAAGTCTTCAACTGATTAGATTAGGCCCACCCACATTATGGAGGGCAATCTGCTTTACTCAAAGCCCACTGATTTAAAGGCAAATCTTATCCAACAACAATCTCACAGAAATATTTAGACTAATGTTTGATCAAATACTTGGGCATCATAGCCCATACAACTTGACATGTAAAATTAACCATCACAGTTTGCTTGCTTGCTTTTTGCTCATTTGTTTTTGCTTGTCATCTCTGTTCTCCAATTCTCATAGGCCTCGGGGTCATCATTTCCACAGGGCTCATATAATCCAAAACTTGTGGTGACTTGGAAAGTCCCAAGTCCACACGGTAGCTCTCCCAGTGGCTAGTTGAATAAAGAATACTTTACCCCAGTACTTTGCCAATTCTGCCTCTATAAATGGAGATACCTAAGTCATAGGTGTATTATAACAACTAAATGGGAAAAATATACACTGACAAGCTCTCTAAACACAAGTTCACATCGAAACTATCATTTTAAATTGTGTTTATGTATCAGAGGTCTTGCCTTTCAAACCAATGAATGAGAAAATAGAAAATTCTTCATGTGAAGCACACTACAGTGGGAACTGGCTCATTAGAATAAAGAAAGATCAATTAATAAATCAATGTTATTCATGAATGACACTGATATTAATTTAAGGTTAAGAGCTTTAAAGACCACAAAAAATGGTTGCTGAATATCCGGGAACAGTGTCAGATTTACGGAGGATATTCATCCCTAAAATCAAGGAAGTTAGCACATTCCTGCTTCTCCTCCAGTGAATCCTGGGGGAATGCTGGGTATTTTGGGGGTCCTATGACAAATGATCCAAGGGAGCTCAGGTAAGAAGGGACTGTTTATGAGCAGCCATTCAAAAGGGTGGGGCAGAGCTTATCACTTCCTCGTTTGCAAGGTACAATTAACATCCCACGTGTGATTTGATGCTGGATTATTATGTGATCATCAGGCTCCAAAGCTCCTGGATTCTCTATGACTCAGATTCCTAGCCAGAGTATTGTCGTGACTGCAAAGTGTGAAGGACAATTTGCCCTCATTTCAGTCTAAGACCCACTTGTTTACTTCTCATTTTCTGCAGATCACTTCTCACTTCTTAGATTTCAGTTCCTTTTACAGAAAATGCCCAGTTTGCTTTCAGAGGGGCAGCTTTGCCCTATGGTCCCACCAGGTCAATAGTCCATCATCAGTGGAATTCCCAAGGTCAACATCAGTGAGTCTTAAATAACTCCACCCATGGGACAAAGGAGGCAAGTCACTATATACAGGCCTGTTCCTTTTCAAACCATCCTATTCCGAAATTCAACAAAATTATGGGGGCCTTGCTTTATGAAAAACAATGTCATTTCCTTTCACTTCTTTGATAATAAGCACATGTGTTCTTATGTGCAGCAGGGTAATTTTGAATGTGTCAACCAGCTTTGACAACAATATGCAAAAATGTTTACATAAGCTATTCTTTATTACTTCTGTGAGAACTGGAACAAAACTTTATCGTGTGTCTTTATTATCTTTGTAATAACGGATGGATGGTTGGCTTTCTTGGTGCAGCTTTGTACAGTACACAGTTCTGTTTAAAAACGTGCAAAAAAAAGTTTTCTGAACACTTTGTTCATATTGCTTCTCCACCACTTTCTCTAGGAATGCCCCAGTGGAGTTGTTAACGAAGAAACCTTCAAAGAGATTTATTCACAGTTCTTTCCACAGGGAGGTAAGTAAGAATGTGGACTGGTTAATGTACTGTTAGAATTATGCTTGCAATCTTTTTCTTCCCTCAAGGTGGCGCTACCCTGGCCTGAAGGAGGGGTAATGTGGTAAATATGTAACTGCTTCTCTTACCCCTCACATACTCTTTCTCAGTCTCTGTGGGGTAAGGGTGAGCCCCAGCCTCATCACTATGTTCTAAGATTTTCTCAGTGGATTTTGCTAATGAATGTGTTAGTTGTTCTTTCAATGAAAGCCAGTGAAGTTGGCAATGACCTATTTTGCCATTTGATGAGGTCACTCTCTTTGTGCGTTAGTCTTGTATGCCACTACGTTGCTGAACTACTTATGATTGCAATCTTGAGTGTTATTTAATTTTTCATCATATAACTCTATGTTTAATCATTATGTGAAGGAATTAATATACAGCATGCAAGTGCATATGATTTTCAAAATATCATATATCATAAAAGTAAACCCATTACAAATTATCAAATATCCAATAGTTCACCCTTCAGTTTAACACAGAAGCAGTGTTACTCTATGCCTGGCACTATGGCTCTCAGACACACAACACATCCTGTGATGGCTTGGTCCTAGGACACTTTCACATGCATTATAGGTATCATCTGATTCTTCCGACTTTCAAAATTAGGACAAGTGCAATTATCCTCAATTTATAGATGTGAAATCTGGGGCTTAGAGAAGTTAAATGGCTTGCTCAGGGCCACCCATGCATTACGTGGCAGATCTGGGTTCAAATCTAGATTTTTTTGGAGGGTCCTTTCTGCTGTCTTTCTCTCTCTCTCTCTTTTAGTTATTCTTTACTATGACCCAACCCACCCCATCCCTGCATCTGAAAAAAAATTAATCACTCTAGATATCGTTTTAACTGGAAAAAATAGGAGAGCATAATGATAATACATACACGTTAGAGATGATTGAAGGAATATATTAGCCACTAGATTTGTTGTTTCTCCTTCAATCACCCAACAGGATGCCCAGCTCAGATTAGTCACACAGCCTACTGCGTGCCCAGCTATGTGTTAGGTGCTAGTAATATAAGAGGAATAAGGGATGGTACGTGCCCAAAACAATGTTACAACCTAGAGTAGCATATGAGCAATGTCAAAACAAAGTATAACTTTGAAGGCAGAGGTTTAAAAACATACTATCGTGAGAGCACAACGTAGGACAATTAGACAATTTGAAGAACAGGGAGAAACTGAAAAGAGGCTATCCAGACACACTGAACCTGAGCTGAAGTAGCTGCTGTTCGTGAGGTATCTGATATGCTTAGGGCCCTGGCATGCATTACCCCTCATCTTCCAACAACCCTAGATAATAAATGTGTAAACTAAGGCACAGAGAGGTTCACCCATGTCCTTGCCATTACCTTTTTTTACTGCTTTGCACTTTAAAAAGCCACCATCATCTCACTCCAGAATAACTCAGCAGTCTCTGAACTAGTCTCTCTGAATCCAGCTGTCCTCCCCACTCTGCTCTCATGGGCGACCACAAGCCTGTTAGAATGTAAGCCAGATGATGTCACTGCTCTGCTCCAACTTTCCACTCATCAGAGCATAAGCCGCCACCTGCACAGGGGCCTGCAAGTCGTGGTCGCTGTTTCCCTCTCTGTTCCCTCTCTGCCTTGTCATCCATCACTCTTCCGTGCACACTGGCCTTGCTGTTCCTTCCACATGTCAGTCGCGTTGCTACTTCTGGGCCTTTGAACTTGCTGTTCCTTCTGCCTGGAATTCTCTTCTTCCAAACATCCATCTCAATAGCTCAGCACCTTTACTTTTATTCAAATGTCACTCTATCTTAAACGTTCCCCATGCTCCTTCTCTTTAACACTCAAGAGCACCTAATAATATATATTTAACCTATTTTTATTGTTTATTGTCTCTTTCCCCACTAGAATGTCATCTTCAAGGGAGCAGAGGTTTTTGTTTTGTTCACTTCTATGTCCACAGGTCATGGAAAAATGACAAGTGGTAGCACTCAAAAAACACTCACTGCCTAAATGAGTGAATGTATGAACAAATAAATGATATCCTCCTCCCTCGTGGCTATCATGATACAATGGAATAATATCTGTAAAAGGAATTTTGAAATTATATAACACCTACAAAATTAGTTGTTTCATAGAAAAATTAGATTCTCTTTTGGTGTTCAATCCATTTGGTATTAGATATTTCAGTGGGTTGAAAATAATTTTGTGCATGAATTCTGAAAATAGAAATTTTCATTGAAGATGACCTTTAGAAAGATGTTAATTAAAATTCAATTCTGAGAGAACATGAGGTGACCCATTATTACATGAATTTGGACATCTCATGAATGATAACTCCCATATCCCATCTCATTACTAACATCTCAAAGACAGGTATTGGTCATAAGGCTTGATGCCAGACTGTAATGGGTCCAGTGCCTGCATTAATAAAGAATTTGGAATATAATTAACTCATATATTTTTTAGTTATTAAAACCATAGAATTTTTAAAGAAAAATTGTGTTTACTATACATATTGGCAGGCATTAATATCAAAGCACCTAGCACAAATGAAAATCTTTAAGTTGTTTTTTCATTATCTCAAATGAAAGTTATTACATGCTACAAATTGGATATAGTTTCACATTAAAAATTTACCTTTATTTGAAAAATAACATTTCAGCATTAGAGAACATCTACTTAAACATAATTCTTCACAAAGGAATCTGGTTACAAGATCTAAAGGGATTTGAAGAAAAATCACTTTTGTACTCTTAAAAATTCTTTGATTATTTATGTTAATTGAATGCATAAATCTAAAAGCACCAGGCATAAATGAAGAAAATGAGGTATTTTAAAGAATGATGACTTGCATTTTTAAAAATTAATATCATGAGTGCAAATCATATTTTGTAGTTTTGCTAGAAAAGGGAAAATAATCTCAGGAAGAACACCATCTCCAGTAGCAGGCAAATTCATGCGATGGCCATCCTCACACTTCTGTGAAGTCACTTATTCAGGTTGAGGATCAGAAAGCAACAGGTTTTTCTTATTACGAGCAGTAACGATGATGGCTCCATAAATCACAGTGTCTCATCATTTCCTCCAGGGAAATGCTTGGTCTCATCTACAGAGCCTCCTGCAATTTGTATTGTGTCAGGCTCTTAATTTTCTCTTTTGCTTAGTGAGCTGGTTTACCAAGCACAACCTGACTGGTGTTCTGGATGTTGGCATAACTAAATTGAACAGAAACTTCTTATTTGTAAGGAATAAAGTCTGCCTACTATAAAGCAAGCCGAACAGAAATGGTTTATCGGTGCCTGTATCATTACAGCAATACTTTTCAACTCCACCTATAGTGGAAGCTTTAGCATAGAAATTCGTAGCTCCCTAAGTATTTTTAAAACACATTAAAAAATGCAGTTTCCTGGGCTACTCCAGCTCATATTGTAAGAATTTCACACTTACTTTATCATACTAGGCACCTGATAAACAGCTTTTGAAGGAATGAATGAATGAGCTTCAGTCAAAAGATTCTAAGTCAGCAAATGTTGTTCAAGGCAATCGAGGCAGTTGGATGAGTTCAATGGACCTAAAGATTTCTTTTTTTATTTTTAAAATAATTCCACCACTGAATATCAAGGACAATATATGTAAGAATTTTCAGGATGATTTATAAAGGGCTTATGGAATAGAAACTACTTATTCATGGATGTGAACCCACCTTACCAAAGTAACAGTGCCATGGATTGTATATTCAAATGCATTAAGCTAATCCTGTACCTTGTGCTGGAATTCAGGTAGAAGTAGGAAGGGGTTTGAGGTGTGAAGAAAGAAATCAACCAGATGATTTCAATCCCCAGATCCAACACATGATAATCAAATACTCTGAAATGTGTGTATATCGATGACTTTTTCAGTGACGGAGTTAATTGGTATCATCACTGTGGTCTGGAAATGACTGTGTTAGAGACACAGGACTCAATCAAGAGTCCTGGGTTTGTGGATAGACTGTGCCATGACCAAGTCTATTTGTGACTCAAATGGTTTGTGACTTCAATGGTTTCCCTCCGGGCCTCAGGTCATTCCTCTGTAAAATGCAGAACGACATTTTTATGACATGTAAGAAGTGCGGAGTGAAGGAATCCTCAGCTTGCTTTTCACTCTAACATTTTCACTTCTAAGAGCTGGTGTTGGAGTAAATGTTGCAGTGTCCTTGATTTCATTGCCAATTCTCCCATTAACTTCGGTGACCTTAGCTAAGTGCTAAGAGTACCCACACTTATTTTCTACCTTGTTAAACACAAGCTAAGTGATATCCGAGATCCCTTCCTACCCTAAGAACCCGTAAATGTTGTCCCCCTCAACTGGAACACTTCAACTTTACAAGTAGAATTATAAGAAACAGAGGCGATCTCAGCCTGTCAAACTCAGTAACTTTTTTTTGTTTTTTGTAAGGAAGTGTGAACAAAAAAGGCCATCAGGTCACAGGGGGAGAATAGAGATCTTTGTTATATCATTTGAGCCCTGAACTGTACTGAAATCTAGAATCCAGGACACCAGTTATTCATCCTTTTGGCAAATATTTACTGAGTATCTAAGAACACCATCAGATTAAACCAGATCGTAAAAGCTTTTGTGCACAGTATTCCTTTTCTTCATGCGTCCGCATCTGTGCCCGAGCAGACTCTCCTAGGGCCTTAGTTACTTCCTCCTACTCAAATCTAGTAGCATTGCTCTCCTTCTTTAAAAACTTTCACTGTCTCCAAATGCCTGCCAGAAGAAATCCAAACTCCATCAGAAACCTCAATGCCATTCATGACACCATTTTACTAGACTATTGAGCATGAAGTTGCATCAAATTAGAACTCTAGTCACGTAAACATACAAAAAACAGGAAACTTTTTCAGGTGAAAATATATCCCATCTGAAAAAAAAATCGATCATGTTTCTTTAAGGTGGTTGAAATATAAGTGGCTTGTTTATAAAAGAATAATAATTGCTAATATTGATTGAGCATTTATGTGCCTAGGACTATTCTAAGCATTTTGCATACAGAATCTCATTTAGTCTTTTCATGATGAGTCTGTGAAGTATATACTGTTATCATATTGTAGCTGAGGCAACTGACTCACTGAGAGGTGAAACAATTTGCCCAAGGTCATGCAGTTAATATTTGGTAGCGCTAAGGTTCAAATTCAAGCAGGCTGACTTCTCTATACTATCACCAACCACTCCCCGCACAGTCTATCTAGGCTGAGAAATTGGCTTCGCTTCCAGGAGAATAGCCAAGGTACATTTAGTGGAACAAGAAATCCTCTGTACCACATTAGGACAAACCTCGAGAGTCTACATCCCACATGTCAAGCTTTAAAGGTAGACCAACTTTATTAAAGAAGAGGGGTAATTATTTTATGCTCATATTATCTTTTTTTTTGTAATTTAAAAAAATTCTCAACATTGTTTGGTTCAAGCCATTATTCATGGTGAATTCTCCATGCTAAGGTAAAGGCATCCACCCTGATTATATAAATAGGGTAACAAGAGATCTGCCTAATGAGGCTCATTATAAAATATGCAAAATCTCTATTTTTTTTTCTCCCTGAAAATAACTTTCACATACCGCTCATCAGGTCATGTCTCCATAGTGCACTAAATAGTTCAAGAACTGTGTGTTAAGAGCAAAGTTACTTTGTAAATAAAAACAGGCTGCCATTTCTTGATAATCCTATAGCGCAACTTCCCAACAATTGCACTAAGTTGATGGCAATTCAACCCCTGATCCCATAGTCAAGGATTTCTTCCTGCAGTCCATCAATACTCGATGGACATCCACTCTAGATATAATAGCTTTGCATATTATTTAGATCTGTTTAGTTCATTGAGAACAGTGTTAATAATTCTTATGTTTAAAAATAAGTGGTTCCTTATATCCCATTTAAAGGTAAGAAGTGAAAGAAAACACCACCATCATTTTGAGAATCTTCCTCATGAAATATATGGCCTTCAATAACATTAACCATTGGAGTAAAGAATTCAGGAAAAATAATCCATAAATAGGCCACGGGCACCTGTGAGCTGGAAGGGAAGTTTGTTTGACCTCTGACCTCTCTTATTTGGGGAAGACAATTCTCTATTTCTGCTACTGTGACTTTAAAAAGCAATTTATAAACTAAACGGTGAATAGAAGTTTTGTTAAAATTCCAATAAAAATAAAGGTTAAAAGTTATAAAATAGAAATGGATTTTAAACAGAAGACAAAGGCTAGAGCCAATAAGCCAAAAGGTTACAAATTTTTTTTAATATAAAAAAGGTTAAGATGAAAAGCTAAAACCCATGAGATGAAACATTTAAAATAATCAAGAAGATTTGATCAAGGGTCAAGCACAAAGGCACTTAAAAATGAAAACTGTGCACTAAGGAAAGAAAACAATAAGAAAAAGTATGTACTTTTTAAATGAAAAAGCAGAAACCTCAGAGATTAGGGAGACAAAGGAGATGAGGAAGGGAAAATTAGAGGGGAAAAAGCCTTTAAGACACAAACTAAGAGGAAGTGTTGAGTTTCAGAGCACTGCAGTGTCATTAAATATCATCATGAGCCACTGGGAACAGAGAGCCATCCAGAGCCATCTACCTTTATGCACAAACTCAGTCCCCACCTAGGACCCGGGCAGAGTGGGGCTCTCCACTGCTTGCCACCTGGGACCTTCACTACAATCCCCTTCCAATGTGGCCACAGAAACCTCCCAAGTCACTGCTGTCTCCGATTCATCGTGCTGCTTCACTGGCTGTGGCCTCCCCTGGTGTTTCAGTCAGAAAGACCTGAGTTATGTCCCACTCTGCTCCTTGTTCACTGCGTGACTTTGGACAAGTTTCTTAACCTCTCTGAGTCCCAATCTCTTATCTACGTTGTGAAAATGATGACTAACACTAGTGATAGCAATTCGTCTGGGTCTCATTAGTGGTATTTGTATCGTACTACTTCTGTACATAGTTCTTTCCAAGCACTAAGCAATTTCCAGATGTGTCTCCACTTAATCCTCCCACCTGTCCATGGTGCTGCCACTCATCCCAGGGGCAGCTGCACCACCCAAGCCTTCCATAAGTTCAGCTCATCTCCAGCCGGAAACTGAGAGAACGTCCTTACTAGTGGCCTTAACTATAGGTAGCTCACTCCTACAAGTCTCAAATTGCAGTTCTCTACTGAAAGAAGGTGGGCAGCTGGGAAGAAAGCACAAGTTAAAGAAAATAGCGTAAATTTTCCTGAATAGAAAAGCTTAGACATACTATACGCTTCCTATGCAGGATTCTGAAATGCTGACTTAATGATCTTCCTTTTTCAACATTTCAGACTCTACAACGTACGCCCATTTTCTGTTCAATGCGTTCGATACGGACCACAATGGAGCTGTGAGTTTCGAGGTGAGTCTCAGACTATTTTTTGATGTGATTTGCCTTTACACACTGAAAAGAATTTAGTCTCTTATTAGTTGAAAATTTGAGTTTGATGGTTTACTTTTTTTTGTTGTTATGCTTTTTGAGCTTTTCATCCTTTTTTATTATTGTGGTAAGGACACTCAACATAAGATCTAGCCTCTTAACAGATTTTTAGTGCACAGCACATTATTGTCAACTAGAGGGGCACAGTAGGTCCCTAGAGCCTGGTCCTCTTGCTCGACTAAAACTTTACACCCTTTGGTTAGTAATTCCCCCAGCCCCTGGCAACCACCATTTCACTCTGAGTCTATGAATCTGACCATTTTAGATACCTCATATAAGTGGAATCATGCAATATTTGTCTTTCCATGATGGCTTATTTCACTTATCTGTTCTTAGAGGGAAAGCTTTCATCATTGAACATGATGTTAGCTGTGGGCTTTTTTATACATATGTGTCCTTTATTGTGTTGAGGTGCTTCTACTCCAGGTTTACTGAGAGTTTTTATCATGAACTAGTGTTGAACTTCATCAAAGGCTTTTTCTACATCTATTGAGATGATCAGGTGGTTTTTATCCTTTATTCTGTTAATGCGGTATGTCGCATATATTGACTTTCATATATTGAAATATCTTTCCATCCCAGAGATGAATCCCACTTGGCCGTGATGTGTGATCCTTTTAATGTGCTGCTGTATTTGGTTTGCTAGTACTTTGTCGAGGATTTTTGCATCTGTATCAGGAATATTGGCTTGTAGTCTTCTTTTCTTATGATGCCTTTAGCTTTAGTACCAAGGGAATGCTGACCTTAAATGACTCAAGAAGTATTCCTTATTCACCAATTTTTTGGAAAAGTTTGGAAAGGATTGGTGTTAGTTCTTTAAATGTTTGGCAGAAATTGCCAGTGAAGCCATCTTGGTCCCGGGCTTTTCTTTGTTGAGAGGTTTTTCGTTATTGATTCAATCTCCTAGTTATAGATCTTCTCCCACCCCCCATCCCCCATGATTCATATATATATATATATATATATATATATATATATATATATATATATATATATATATCTGTTTGCATGAGAAAAGTACATTTTCCCAATTACATGACAACAATCCCAGAAGGCAAACAATCTAACTAACATTTACTGGCATTGCATTGACTATGGACCAATATGTAGCTTGTCAGTCAGAAGCATAGGTGGCAACCTGGATTTGCAATTGACACCTAAAGTGTGTGGGGGGGCAGCGGGGAGCAGGCTTAGAGAACTGATCCTTTATCACGTGGGATCTGGCGCTATCTCTAGGTAGAAAGCCTCAGAATTGAGTTAAATCGTAGGTCGCTCAGCTGGTGTTAGAGAACTTTTTGGTGGTGTGAGGAAGTCTTCACACACACACACATTGGAACTGGGTACAAAATTGTTAATATGTGTAATAGAAACAAATTGGAGGGGTATGCTTTTGGGATATAGGGGAGTCATAAGTACCAGGCCCCTGTACTGGTTCTTCCACTGAGGGCAGCTTACAATCGCCACATGATAATGTTGATTAGTGTTCCATATACTTTACCAAGATTAATTCCAGCACAGTCTTAGTTTAGCTACAATACAAAAGTCAAAGTTTCCAATGCACCTAATAAAATCTTTTGTAGCTAGTTTGCAGAGAATGAATAAGGCAAAAACTACTAGTGATTTCTTTACTTGAAATTACTTATGTAATAGAAATGTACCATCAATTACCTATACCATATTGTATCTAATTTCACATGTACATTTAGTCTAGGGTTAATTATACGGGACCACACATAACATTGATATTATAATATTTATGCCAAATGCTGGCAATTATGATGAATGTTGATTATAATTTTGAAAATGTGTTGTAATGGCTATAGACTATAAGCATGTTGGAAAATGTCTTTTCTCTAAAAGCAAACTAATGGCTAAATTAATAAGTGTTATATTAAAATCAAATTTAACACTAAGCTATTATTTTTATAAATTGACTAGCTACCTGGAAAGTTTCTAGAAAACAGAAATGATTAGGCAGTGAACACATTCTGAGCAGCAATAGCATTCTGAGAGGTACAGAAGAGACCATTCTAATTCCACAAAAAAAGAGAAATGGACTTTTACTACTTAATTTGCTTAAAACTGAAGGGCAGAGTGAATGAAACATGAGGGGTCTTAAATCTATACTAACTCATTTAATCTTCATAAGTACTATTTTTATCTCCTTTTTAGCAAATGAGAAAAGGGAATCACAGGGAAGTTAATCAACCTGCCCAAGGTCACACATCTAAAAAAGAAGTAGAATCAGGATTCAAACTCAGGCAGTATAGCCACAGGAAACATCTCTTAGCAACTGTGCTATCCTGCCTGGGAGATATGCATACAGATCCCTGGCCCCTTCTCTGAAGTCCTCAGAGCCAGCTGAGTTTTGTCCTCCAGAGTCTTGCAGATTTAGAAAGGTGATGCTGTGCATATACTCTATATTATATAAAGTTTTCAGCAGGGTCTGCAGCATGCTACTATCAAATGTGTAATATTCGTGCAGCAAAAATGTGATAAATGATAAACATGGCAGTGATTGCTACTGACCACCAATGCCCATGGGCTCCACTTCATGATCACATGATTGGGCCATAATTCCAGCCTCTCATGAAGTAGAGTGGGCAATGACTGAGTTTTTACCATAGGGATGTAAGTGGAAGTGACCACAACTCCTTTCTCCATTTGTGGAGACTGTGAAGTCACACATTTCAGTTGGCTTTGGCACAAAGTGGAAGGAAACCAGGTCTCTGAATGACTTCATGAAACAGAGTCCCCTCCCCGCTTGTATATTTCACTGTGTGTGAGTGGCAAGCTTATATTATGCTAAGCCTCTAAGATTTGCAAGTGTTGATATAGCTGATAGTATCCTCTGATTAATGTGATATAGATGGATGGATGGATGGATGGATGGATGGATGGATGGATGGATGGATGGATAGAGGGATGGAGGGATGGATGGATGGACAGATAGATGATAAATGATAATAAATGAATAATGATAGATGATACATACATACATACATACATACATACATAGATCCTAGAAATAGTTTCATATCAGTTCACAAACAAATTTTTGTTACCAAAATTTACTACCTCCTCTGCCTTCACAATAAAGTTTTGTGTGTGTGTGTGTGTGTGTGTGTGTGTGTGTGTGTGTGTGTGTGTGTGAGGGGTGTTTGTTTAGTTTACAAAAACATTTGGAGGAGGAAGGTAGTACATTGCAGATAGAAAGTGAAAGACCTATATTACTAGCCACATGTTACTGATAAGGAGTCCAAAACTTAGGGAGGTTACGTGACTCATCCAAAGTCTTCCAGTTAGTAAATGGCAGAACCAAGATTGAACCCCAGCTCTGCCTAAGTCTCTAAAACCCATGGTTTTAACCAAGGCTCAAAAAACTTTTCTGTAAAGATCCAAATAGCAAATATTTTTCACTTTGCAAAACATACAGTCCTTCTTGTATCTACCCAATTTTGCTGTTGTAGCACAAAAACCACCACAGACAAATTCTAAATAAATGGGTATAGCTGTGTTCCATGGCATTTTATTTACAAAATAGGTGGCGAGCCATATTTGGCCCACAGACCATAGATTTACAACCTCTTTGTTTAACCATCATAACAGACTATCTCCTGCTGAGGGAGAGACTAAGACTCCATGTTTGCTAGATAATGTCTAAGATGACATTCTATAATTTATTTACTGAATATTATCGCCAGCTTTTACAATTACCACTTAGAAATCCATGTCATCCAGAAATATCACTGATTATTGTCACAATGCTTGGCTGCACAAATAAAACTCAGACTCTCAACCATGACCTTGTGTCTGCCTCTTCAGTATTATTTTTAGTCTTTGTGTGTGTGTGTGTGTGTGTGTGTGTGTGTGTGTGTGCGTGCGCGCGCACGTGTGTGTGCATGTGTATGTGTTTCAGTGTTCCTGGACACATGACTGGTGGGATTCTTCTTTACTTGATCTTACCTTCCTATAGCTTTTATATTCACATGTATATTCATATACTGACTCACTTTCTCTTTTTAGAAGCTAATGCCATTTTCTAATTCATTTATGTAGTAATCTTACGGCAGAAATTATGAATTCCTAGCACCTCTAAATGGTCTAAAATGTCAGTAATTGAATTGCAGGTGCTATGAATCACTGTTTCCTATCAGGGTTTATAGTACCAAAAAGAAAGATACGATATATGTATATAATACTGGTCTGTATACCATAGCCTATTGCTTCATTTCTAGTCAAAATCAGAGTCTGGGCTTTGAGTCAGAGGTCTGAGTTCAGTTTCGGGCTTCACTGCTCAGGGACTGAATGCCTTGGCTCAGTCACATATTTTCTCTGAGCTTCTGTCTATAATATAAAGACAACAATACCTGTTACCTGCGATTGTGTGAGGCTGACATGAACCAATGCATGTAAACCTGGATATATCCCACCCATATCAAAAAACTACTAATATTAAATTTCAGTGTTCCCGGGACTGTTTAACCTGAAAATGCCACTTTTTTCCTAATGAAATAAGTCAAAATAATGGGAAATCAAGAAAAATGTTTACCACAGCATCACTTATAATAAAGAAAAATTTAAATTAATTTACATATCCAATAATAGAAAATATGAGTAAATAAACTACAATGGATTTGTATGACAAAGCAGCATTTCAAACCCCAGATTGTGAGGTGGTACAATAAATCAAGAGATTAGTGACGAAATTTTGTTAAAAATTAATAGAAGAAAAGTGGAAAAAGAGTCATCCATTTACAATGTAATTCTTAGTGTGACTTGAGGTCCAAAATGTTTGAAAGCCACTGTGATAACATCAGATCATATGAAATTACTATTTTTGATGCAAACAATCAGAAAGATCAGCAATTCCCTGTGGTTCAACCTAAGATGTAATTATTTAAATGATGTTACAATACATTTTCAGTAATGTGATAAAATACTTATAATTTTAAATGAACAATACAGAATCACATATACACCATATAACCTTTACTATAAATGTGTGCTAAGGTATGCATTAAAAAAAGAATGAAAATGTTCAATGTGAATAGGCGATAGGGTTATATATGGTTGCAATTTCTTTCAGTACCATTTTCTGTATTTACATGAATTAAGCATTATATTTACATATGTATTTATTATATGTTTGTAGTTATCTTCTTTAAATTTTTTTTAAATTTAAATGGCCTCTAGTGAAATCAGACCAAAGAACTTTCTTCTAATTTAATTTACTGTAGCTATAATTACCTATCAAGACACTAAATTACCTAAATAGATAGTAGTATGTATCAATCAAGGTAAGTACGTCATCTCTTCTACATGATAAAATCAAACTACAAATCTTGGAAAATATATTGTCTTTTTAGACATGTTGATACCTTTTATTAGTTCCAAACAAATGCAAACTTTACTTAGTACCTGAAATTGTATCTTTCAAATACTTAGCTCAATCACTAGGGAGGCCATACCAGAGAAAATCAACCTTAAAAAAATTAACAAGAATGTGTAAATTTACAGATCAACTTTGGCGGAATTGACAACCACTTGTTGATGGGTCTTTCTGCTTAAGGCTATCTATTACCTTTCCCTTGTCCATGTCATTTTTGTCACTGAGTATATTGGTTTCCTATTGCTGCTATCACAAATTACCATGAACTTAGTGGTTTAAAATAATACATATTTATTATCTTACGGTTCTGGGGCGCAGAGATCTAAAATGGGTTTCACTGGGTTGAAATCCAGATAGAGGCCCAGCTATGCTCCCTCCAGGGGATTTGAAGAACGAATGCTTGCTTCCCTGCATTTTCTGGTGAGAAGCCACCTGTGTTGTTTGGTTTTAAGAAGTAGATGCTATAATTTCCATTTTACGGATATGAAAAATGAGGTAAAAGGGTTTTGTCTGAGGACACAAAGTTATCAAGTGGCATGGCTGGAATCTGGATTCAGGCAGTCTGGCTTCCAGCTCCGTGCTCTTAACCATTGTACACATGCATGTTATACTTTGCTTTGTAAGTAAAGGTTACAGTTGGCTCATGTCTTAATTCAGGACAGCCCTTGTGTCTTGTAAGCAGATCTTTTTCATGAGCAGTGTGTCTGTCATGTGTGTCTGTATTTTCAAAGACACAGTTATTTGATTCTTTTCCGTCAAGTACATTGTGTGTACTTGTGGAAAGCCAGTAATAGCATGCACTTTACTGTTTGTGGGTGTCTATTCTGATACAATCTCCAATTCTACAATTGATTTAAGTCTCAGTTTTCAATCAGAAGGTGAGAACAGTAAAGTGAATGAGTGGTTTATGCTCACAAAGAACTCTGCAAAACCAATGACCAAGAACACATTGATCATTTTGCTAAATGTCTCAATATCAGAGGGTTTTGCTTCCAGTATTCAAGGGAGAATTTTATAAGAGTTTGTGTTTTACTTTTTTAGAACTATCATGTCAAATTATATTTTTATTTCTTTCTAGGATTTCATCAAAGGTCTTTCCATTTTGCTCCGGGGGACAGTACAAGAAAAACTCAACTGGGCATTTAATTTGTATGACATAAATAAAGATGGCTACATCACTAAAGAGGTAAGAAATGCTTTAACAACGCAGGTATCATTTGGCTCATCTTCTATTTGAACTTCAAAATGTTAAACAATTGCAATTATTAATTTGAAAATCACCTTTTTATAAAATCTAAAATATTTTATGTGGTGGTGGAGAAATAGTCTAATAAAATATCTGGATAGGAGTTTATGATGAATCTATGAAGTAAATGTAAAACATGTAAAGATTATACCTTTGTTTATTGGTATTTTAATAAATACCAATGGAATAAAGTATGGGGTTGGAATCTGATATGAAGAAATTATATTCAAACCATGTTAGCATATCTGGCCTGTGACCTTTTTTCCCCCATCTAATGTGGTTCATATGGAAACAGACAGAATTTTGACATAGTATAGATTGTGTGATGACCTGTATTGTGTGGGAAATGATGGAATGGTAGGTCCCCCCCAAATACTTCCAGGCAAGCTATTCAAGAAAGAAATCCCACAGATCAAATTAAGATGCTCATATCAAGTGGTTTCTTAAAGCAATTTGAAATACAATGAAAAGTAAAGGAGAAGGGTGAAGTAAGTTAACAGATTTAGGGTAGGATGCAACTGAGGCCGAAGGACCACATCGCCTGGATCCTGAGAGGCCTCCATGTTCTTGTGTCCTGTCTTTCCTGTCTTTCTCTCTCTCTCTCTCTCTCTCTCTCTCTCTCTCTCTCTCTCTCTCTCTCTCTCTCTCTCTCTCTCTCTCTCTCTCTGCCTCACCAGCTTAACTCAGAGGTGAGTTCTGAGCAAGAATTCCCTCACACAAAAGGTACCATGGGCCAACGACATGAACTTCCTTTACTGGGGACAAAGAGGCAAGTGGCACCTGACCACAGCTACCTGACCACAGCTATAGTCTAACAATTAGCCTAAACAATGGTCGTGGATTTTATCTGTGTTTCTTGAGCAGAGGACACATGGGGCCAGAATATTTCTCACCAACAAGTGGCTGAATTATCTCACAAATATTAAGTGTTCACATATATTGAGCACTTCTTGGATGGTTAGTGCTTCTTGTATATTTGGTATACAATACACATTTAGTACTCAGATGCCTCAGGGTTGTTAGGAATCCCTTGGTCCTTCTATCTTTATCTTGTTCTGTATTTAACACAAACATGCTTTTCTTACTGCTTATAGGTAATACATCTCATAAATTCTGCCTATGGCAAGCGATCTTTTTGCTTCTTATCTAAACCCAAAACATATTTAAAAGGTTTGATTATGACTTATGAACTCCAAACTAGTTTATCATTTATAATAGAGTTTAATGCTCTCAAAAGTCTGTATTATCAGTTTAATCCAGACACTTTTATGTGGAAGCTTCAATATGAAACAAATGTGAAACAATAAATCTGAACATCTAAATATGGAGATATTATTTTTACCAAGAGTGAAAATGACAAGTCAAAAACTAGTTGTTTTCATAAAAAATGAAATTTCAAGCTGTTTCCTAGTCATAATATTTTGACTATCTTACATGTGTGACTTCTTCAGTTAAAGCCATAGCAGGGGGGTGGTGGGGGAAGAAAAAGAATGAAAATCCTAATGAGCTTTGACACTTATTGGTTTTTGTACAATTCTCATGATGTTTTAGTCTCAACAAATAGAAATTGATAATCAACATGTAAGATATATAATACCTCAATAAAACGAAGACAGCCTATGTCGAATCTATTGAAATCCAAACATGAAACCAGATTTGCCTTTCTGATCGTATTAGATATGTGAGAATTTATTTCATTTTGGAACCAAGATCAGAAATAGTTTTCACATTCTGGTTCTGTTTTTAAAGTACAAAGCCATTGGCTTTTCCTCTGGGACAACCAAATGACTTTTAATGAAGCATCGAGGAAAAATCAGAAATTGAAAACTGAGTAGGAATAATGTCAAAGCTTCTCAGAGTGGTTTCTCCGTGCACTGCATGCAGCCTCACGTGGGTGCCTTATGCTTTTCAGGAAATGCTTGACATAATGAAAGCAATATATGACATGATGGGCAAATGCACATATCCTGTCCTCAAAGAAGATGCTCCCAGACAACATGTGGAAACATTTTTCCAGGTAGGAATGCAAAGAGAAGTCAGATGGAGGAATAAAATTAAGAGGACATTTCCTGATGTTTGCAAAATGTCATGAAGATTAAAAAAAAACACAAAGAAAAATAATTTTTCCTGAAAGGGACAAACTACAAGAGGCTATTCACCATCTTACCAATTTAATTTTGGTTTTGAATTTATTACAATACTGATAACTTACATTTGTTGAACATTCGCGATATCCTAAATAGAACACTAAGCAATTGCCATGTTTTATACAATTGTTTCTTTGCATTCAGTTCTCACATAAATGTTATGAGGTTATTAATCCTCATTAGCCCCATTTTACAGATGAGAAAACCAAAGTTCTGAAAGTTATGACCAATGTCCTAGCTATGACATAGCTAGAGGGCAGGATTTTACCTAGGTCCGTGACTAGAGCTTCACCACATTCTAGAAAAGGAAAGAGCTTACAAGAAGCCAGCCATGTGATTCTTATAACTAAGAAATTACTAGTGCTCTGAAGCATTCTTCCCATTAAATAAGCAGTGCCTTTCCTTTTCATCAACTTCAGCTTACTTGGTTCAGGTGTGAGGGTATCAAGGAGTAAGTCTGATAAAGTTTTTTATACTTTCCTTCTTAAACAGAAAATGGACAAAAATAAAGATGGAGTCGTTACTATAGATGAGTTCATCGAAAGTTGCCAAAAAGTAAGTAAGGAGAGTAAAAGAACCATCGTGTTTGCTTTCACAGCAGCTGGATTGAGTACGACCAGCTATCCAATGTGAAGTGAGCAAAATATAAATATCATAGGCCTAAGTTTGAGATTTTACACAGCCAAAATAAGCTAAGCCCATTGCTCTGAAAACTACCACCGATGGATATATTCACTTCCTCAGCACTTAACAGAGTGCCTACAGGAAGTCCTAGAGACACAAATGTATCTCTAGGCACATGGATGGATTTTTGTTCTCTAAATCCTTTAGACATTTGGAGAGTATTCATCATTGAGGATAAAACATGTGACATTTAAATTGCTCTTCCCTAGACTTAGCTTATAACATATATATTGTCCATTGTATCTCCACAGATTTAGAATTCCAGGACATTTAAGTATGCTTTGCAGACGAAGCTTTCTAAGAGAAACATAATTGCTTTAATGTATGTGGACAGGAAATGGCTTTTGGGCTGAAGCAGTAATGGTTTTCAGTCACAACAACTGAGTAATTATGCCATTGTGACTCCAGAAATTTCTCAGAGGGGAAATCCAGTGTTTCCCTGTCATCTGGTGGGAAACCAGTCCTAGCATAGCTGGAATTATTTGACTTGATGTGGGTAGAACCACAATTAAGAATTTTCAAATATAGAAACAAAGGAGTATTTTGGAGCTTTATCTTTTCTCTTTATTTTCAAATTGATTTATTGTTCCTTTCCTAATGTCTGCTTGTTTCTAAACTCATATTTGGATCTGGTGGTCTTTGAGAGAATTAATTTGATGACATCAACTTGTTTAATGGTGATGTGGCTACCTGGCTTCGAGGAGTTGAAGTCATCACTAATTCAGCTGCCGTTTAGCATTACCAGAGAAAGCTCAGCGAGTGCCATCCACATACCATCTCCAGGTGCCCCTATCAGTCCCTAAAGTCTGTCCCCTTAGGATTTTAAGAAATATATGAAACTGAACACAGTCGCAGGGCAATGGTTTTTCCCAAACAATTCTTTCTCTTGAGCTGGGAGACCATTCATTTTTAAAGGCTCCTGAAGGCTACATAGATTCAGCCCTAACATATCCAGAAAGAGGTGTCATTATTGCACACGTGTACCAAAGCCCCAACCTCCAACCCTCACGAAGTTGGCTCTTAGTTCACACACAAACTGTTTCCTTCTACCTGTATACATCTCTGTGATTTGGCCCAAGTTCTGCCTGGAGTGCCAAAATTTGCGTTTGCTCGTTTCGTCTTCCCCTCTTCAGTTCTCTAGTTTCCATTCTGGCATTCTGATTTGAGAAATATCTTCTGTTGACACCAAGGTTCAATGGAGGTGTTTAAAGCCTGATAGACTCAACATAAAATGGGCTCTTTCCAGTTGTCTGTGTGCAACATGGATAGAATGCTGTTGACAGTTGCAAGAGCATCTGAGCTTTTGGCATTTGTGGTTGGAGGGGAGGCAGAGCTTAGAGGAAAAACAGTGTGCAGAAAGAAGGTCCTTGAATAACATCTTTCCGTTCATTGTTGTCCACTCAGCATCATCTCATTTAACACTGATGAGACACCATGGGAATTTGAATTTAGCTCATTTACATCAATCAATTTATGGTAAAACTGGTTTCATTACACATCATTTCACTTAAAGTCACAGAACCTATTGACGTGAAGGGTTTACTCTGCTTTCCTCTACATATACTCTGAATTTAATCCCCCCGTTTCTCTCTTACAGGATGAAAACATAATGCGATCCATGCAGCTCTTTGAAAATGTGATTTAACTTGTGAATACGTCCTCAATCAGACCAATGTGAACTGTTCTACCACACTTACAGTTGGAGCTACCACTTTTAGCATAGATTGCTCAGCTTTCCACTGAGGCACATTATGCAAACAAGCTTTGTTTTAATGAGAAGCAATCCTCCCCAAATTTTGAGTATTCCAGTTATAAATCTGCATCCTTTTCATAATGCCACCAATGGTCTAAGTCATTTCACACCCTGTGAATATTCAAAATTAATAGAATCTGACATATAGTTTTATTAATTCTTTAGCCATGGAATTATTGAAGCTTTCACATTATCAGTGATTTTAAAATATGTTTTTGCTACTCATTTGTATGTATTCAGCCCAAGGATTTTAAATGGTTTTCTAAAACACTGGCATTTGCATTTAATTTCTGGAAATTAATTTCCGTGTTTGTATGCTATGATCCATTTATATACTTTAAGTTAACAAGATTACCATAATTTAAAAACACACACATAGTCCCCATCAGTTTCTATGGATCTGCTGCCTTCCATTAAAGACATTCATTCATTTGGCTTTTTTTATAATATGAAACAAATTAGTTTCTCACCAGATGTCAGCATATGCCTAATAAAGCTTATTTAATAAGCATTTCTTAATTTTCATATATACACACACACACACATTACAGCCAAGGCCTACGTGATGTATATCATTTTGGATTTGTTCAATCTTGCAGGTTGACTATTTTCTAATGTGTCTTTAAGCAGAACTCCAAGAAGGTGTGAAATAGAGTGAGCCTGTTTATAGGCATAAGCGAAGGGTCAGGTTCTGTCCTCCAGTACCTAGTAATGCTTTTCAAAAAAGTTTAACATCACTGAAGGCCTGTTCCATCCCCTTTCCCCTGGGCCCCTCACAGCATCTTTGCCACGCGGGGACAAAGAAACCCTGATGACCCCAATGCCTGCTAGGAACAAACAGCAAACAGAAGTCACTCTGAAAGCACCAGTGATTCCATTATATCAAGAACTCTAATCCCCAAATCTAGTAGAAAATGAATGAGAAGTATGCAACTCATCTGACTGCATTATGATTTAGCTTATCATAAAACTCCAATAAGTCAGATTCTTTTTAATGCTCTTAAACCAAAATTGTAAAGTTGCTACAACATTACTAAAGATACACACACCTTCCCTATTTTGCAGAAATGTCACAGATTAAGAGGCTACAGTAGGGGGAAACTTGAAACTGTCTTTGCAACAATAAATCAGGTATCTATTCTGGTGTAGAGATAGGATGTTGAAAGCTGCCCTGCTATCACCAGTGTAGAAAAAGTAGTACAATACATGTACACTGAAACTCGCCATCACGTGTTTGTGGAAACTCAATGTGCACATTTTGTATTTCAAAAAAAAAAAAAATAAAAGCAAATAAAATGTTTATAACTCTACTGTATCTTATGTCTTTATTCTAACAGGTTTTATAATTACTAGAAAAAAGTGTTATATTTTTCTTATGGCATTTTCTAGATGACAGGTATCTCAGCCTTGGGGCGGTACTAAGTGCAATGAAGAAGAGTGAAAGCAAGGCCAGTGGGCAGGTGGATGTCGTAGCTAATAGGATCTGAGGGTGTGACGAGTGGTAAAGACCTGAGCAAACAGTGCACCGGATGGGGACCAGGAAATACAAAAGATCTGAGGGAGGACAAGTGTTTCCACCATTACGATTCCTCAGAAATGACCCGTATTCTCGTAAATTACAACTGTAAGGTTGTATCTGAAGTGAAAACTGCAAAGAGCTCACTCTAGGTAATAGAGCAAAGACAGGGTATTCTCTGACGCTCTGGAATATGATACTGTTGCGCCTATGTAAGAGTGACCCCTAATGTCCATCTCTTCACAAGAAGCAGTCTGCTGTGGTGTCGGTGACTATCAAGTTTCTATTGGCTCTCTTCTTGACCTTAAGATGCAAGGTCTCACTCCTCTGTTTTCTATTTCTCTTCCAAAGCTTTTTAAATTGAATTAATTGTTCAACATAAGCACAACAAAACCACTGAATACACTTAAGAGTTTTAAGATTTTAATTTCTGAATATCTTCATGTACTGACTATGAAGTACAAAAATAACATTTACTTAAATACAATTAACACCTAAAGTTTAGGTAGTTTTAATGAGTTGTAATAAACAACATACTTAAAAGAAAATTCACATATTTAAAAAAAAGTCTTAAACTAGAACGCTCTGGAAAGAAATTTTCCAAGGATTCTATATTATAAAATACATATTTACAAACAATAATTAACATCAAATTCACAAGTGTTTGTCCACTATTTTAAATTTTCATAGCCTCAATAAATATAAAATCCAGAAATGGCAAAACGTCTAGAAATAAGTGCATAGATACTGACTGAAAAATGAATGTTATAAATAAAAGCCACTAGAAAATATAAATAAATACAAACACATCCACTGTAAACCTGGTAATGGTTGTTCACACAAACCATAAAATATAAAAAAATAAAACCCACAAAATTGTACTATTATAGAACTTTTTAATAGCTTTCCATCATTGACCATTCTTTTCTGTTGCTGAGTAACTTTTACTATGATTCAGGAGAATTGTGTATATTCATCTTAAACTAGTAAATAATGAATGGTGGCTGTGATTTATAAATAATAAACTAAAGTGAATCTGAAAAGGCTCCATAGGGTACTTTGGTCAGCACTTAACGCCTGTCACCAGCTAGTGAGATGTCTGTTGGCTGCCTTCTTCAACAACATATGGAGCAGTAAGTTGGAATTTTAGATTTGATGATGAGAAGGCTTCCCTGTCAACAGAAAAAAAAAAAAAAAACAGCCTCATTAGTATCTTGCAGGGTTCCCCTAACAGGTGTTACACTTGCAGGAGCTTATCTAAAACAGTATCCAAACTCAAAATGAAAAAAAAGGTAAGGGGATGATAAAATAGAAAGTGAAACTTTTTTATGAGTTAAATAAAATAGAGGTTGTGTCTTACTGTTCTGTAAAAATATTTAACTACAGAAGTAGTTAGGGACTGGACAACCAGTATTTGGATCCAACTTCTGCCAGTCGCCTCTCTGTCAAATGTGGGAGTAATTACCTCTCTGCACCTCGGTTTCTAAATCTTTAAAGGGAGATAACAACATCCCTCTGAGTGTTGCAGTAAAGATTAAATGAGTTTAATGTCTAAAAAGTACTCAACAGAATACTTGCCAAGTAATAAGTTCCCACGTGCTCTATGAAGATCAGGTGTATGTACCTTTCCCAAGGCAAATGTGCACATCACTTAGAAAAAATATTAAATCAACTCAGAATGAACCAATTTCAATTTAAGGCAGGTTGTAAACTGAATAGTTATTAAGAAAACGACACTGTGTTTGTCTGTAACTGATATTTTTGTTTTCCCGGAAGCTGAGTCTTTCCATCAGTGTGATACATGCAAGCCCTAAGAAATGAGGAACTGAAATAGTGAGAAGAGAAAAACCTGAAGGAATAAATAACACTTATTAGCCCTTATAACTTAAAAATCTTTTTTTAAAATTCTGTATTAATATGGTTCAAAACTAATGAAATTGGGTAGCAAGAGAGGAACTCTCTTATCTCTGGGACCTTGAATTGGTCACTACGCCTCAGTACTCCCCCCACAAGTCTTAGTGTGCTATTTCTAAACTTTTTGTACAAGCTACTCCCAACTCCGCAAACACGTACCCATGAAATTTAACACGCAGGGCCCGCCCCTTTCGACTTTCCCCATTCCCTACACTAGTCCACAGGATGCGCAGAAACCACCTGAGAAGGGTTTCAGATAGAAACGCTGTGCCATCATTATTTAGCACCTTTTTACTTGCATTTCACTGGGGAAGGGAGATGGGGAAAGGGACACAAATTCATTTTGCACTCCAATTCTCAGAACAGCAAGCATATCTGAAAGCAAGAATTTTCCTTTCGCTGAGGAGGGAGTAGGTTGGCTAGGGGATGGCTTTGTGCTTCACCACAAGGTGTCTGAATGCTAATCTTCTTCCCAGGGCCCACACACAACAAAGAAATCCATTATCTAGTAGCCTTGGGACTTACTTTCTCCTCATACACTTTATTCTAGGCATTCATCATTTGGAAAAAATATCATCAATTTAGTCACTGAAATTGGTCAAATTAGGTAACTTAGGCAAAGTTTAAACTAAAACATCTGCCATTTTCAAACTGTATACAATCGTACAAATTTTCTTTATGATTTAAGTCCTTTAGAAAGGACCCAGAATAAAACTAAGTTCTGCATTGTTAAAATAATCACATGCAACTCCATCATTCAGATCTGATTAAACGTAATCTCCAAAACGAGAAAGGTTCATTCTTGCATCTTCTTGCTCCCTGTTCTTGAACATTCTTGCAAGTTTAAATAATCGGCTGAATCATTCCTGTGTGTGCATGCTCATATTCGAGCACACACGTTCTTCCAGACATAATATTGCTGACATCTGGAAATCCCGTTTCGATCACTGATTACGAGCAAATGATAATTTTTTTTAGGTAGAAAAGATGGCAAATGAAAGGGAGAAAAGGGTACTCTGTCTTCATGAGACCTCTATTATTAGGCCTGTTTCCTGAACGTTCCACTGGTCAAAGCAAAAACATCCACAATAAAGAAGAAGAAACAACAGAAAGCTGCACCACACGGAGTGATATGCAGTTATTTCACACAGCAGACGGAACAGGCTCTGTATTTACACAACCTGGGTTTGAATCCCAGTCCTTAAAAACAGCGTGACCTGGGCAAGACAGAAACTCTGGGCTCTTAAACGAAAATAATATCGACTCCACGTGGTTACCTGTGGCTGAAATTAGATAATATATGCTATAGGTCAATTCTGTTATACGACTAAAAGTGAAAAACGACGACTTAAGGAATAGGCCATACTTACGCTCCCACCATGCAGCTCCAGCTTCTGTAATGCACTGGTGATGGGCTCTTTGAATCTCCTGTCCCTTAGTCTCTTGGAAAGCTTTTAAAATAAAATTTGGGCAGTGAAATGATTTAATATTCACCATAAGCGTAAGTAAAACTTCCCTAAAAACTGGGTATCCAGAAATAATGTTACTGACTCTTTTCTTATAGTAGGTACATGAACGCCACTAAATTTTAGATTTCAAGGCTTCTCTAAGGAAATATAGAAATGTACATATAATAGACACCACTCTGTTTTAAAAAGATCAATGAACTTATGTTATTTTAAATTATACCAATCTTACAAAATCTGCTACAGTGTGGTATCCAGAGTAAGTTTTCTATGAAATTGCATACTTTTCCATTTTGTAATTTGTAAGAGCATTTGGGGAACTCATGGAAAGCTAAGCCTCTAAAACACATGTGTTTCCTATAGTAAAAATGGGAAGAGGCATCAAAGAGGAGTGTGTGTACATGAATCATTCAGTAACGGTGACAGAAGAATCAGACTATAAACCCCAAGACCCCGAGCCCCTCGGTATGTCCTGAAGGGGCTCCCGCTGGAAGGTGGCAGAACTCTGACTGCGAAGGGGGAGAGTACAAGGTGCATGAGGACAGAATCACAGGGGCGAAGACGGAGATAACGCAATTCTGGTCATCAAGCACAACCTGCACTTTGCCCCCCGCCCCCAAACATCTGCAGTACTCACCTGGTTTCTGCTGGCCCCTGCTCTGTGCACCTCCTCCCCTTGCTGAGTTTAACCTATGTCATTTCACTGCAGGTAGTAACCCTAACAATGAATAACAGCTTTTCTGTGTTTCCTAAGCCCTTGTAGCAAATTGCTCAACCTATGGGCTGTCTTGGGGACTTCCTTAACTACACGGTGTCCCAGTATACATTTGTGATAAAAATTAAACTACAAGTAACAGAAAAACAACTCCCATCCTGAATGCTATTTACAGAACTCACTAAAAAGCTTACAATAAAAAACAAAGAAGGAGACAGACATGACTACATGAGAGGATGTATAAGCTCTGCTTATAATTCATAGCTAATCCACATGGGCACGATACCATTACATCGTTCATTAATTTCTGCCCATTCAACTCTGCTTACTTTTTATAACAACCCTAAATTCTGCTCATGTGAGTGCTTTCCATTAAAAAACAATCTAAAGATCAGACTGTTCATTAATAAAATATTTTATGAACTACTGTCTGATCTCTATATTTTGGTTAAGATGACGTGTTTCATTTTGAGGTTTTGAATCATCTTAATGATTAATCTGAAGCTACTAAACCATGAAGAGATATGGATAATGCATGATGCATATTCACAACCATACTCTAATCTTTTCTGTACTCACACTTGTAAGCAGATGTTTCAGATGGTCGTTTAGAGAAGGACCGACAACAACACTTAACTGTACCAGCGCGTTCAATCCTCTTTCAAACACCTCATCATCCGAATGGACCTGTGGAGCATTGGTTGGTTAAGGGGGTAGGGATAGGGAGGGAAAGAGGAGAGAAGGAAAGGAAGGATGGGTTAGGAGAAAGGGCAAGCCAGTGAAAAAAAAAATTAAGATTTAACATTCAAAATTAGAGGATAATCAACCAAATCTAGAATTTCTGCAGGACATTCAGAAGCAAAAGACTAATGGTCAGCCTGACCTAGCATTAACTAAAATGTAGCGCAATATGCAGAAATACTGCTTGGGATTCATTACTTTCTCTAATCACTCAAAATGTTCCATTTTACCTTTAGTAAAAGTCCCTTCAAATAAGTAATCATCTGGCCCTGAATAACAGTGGCCCAACTCTACACACATATCAAAATCCCAAGTAAAGGACTAATCTGCATATAATTTGGAAGAAAAGAAAGACGCAAAATATCCTAAATGTACTACAGTAAGTCCAAAGGAATAAAGGACATACCAGAGCTGCCTTCAGCACAGGAATCAGTCTAGGAAGCAAAGGCACAGCTTTTTCAGGAGCACCTTGGACCAAAAGCAATTCTCTAAAACCTTCCTTTGACACGAAGGTGTATGGATGCTTAGTCTCTCTCAGACCCTGCCAAAGACCAAAAAACAGAACAAAACGAAACAAAAAATCGCACATGATATACTACCCACTTATTATGCTAATAACAAAAAAATTGAATCCTTATTAGTCCAAGTGAAAATTAAGTTTTATTATCATTTTCCCAATCATGATATACAATTTCAGTAATTACAATTTCAATTAAACCAAGAAATTGTGCGTAAAGAATGAGATTTACTGATGAATTACAAAATAACATTTAATGAAATTTAAATTTTTTTCCATAAACACTCAGGAGAGATGGAGTGTTTATTTACCTCAGCTAAAGTAATAAGAAGAGGATCGAATGGAAGCTTTTCAGGAGGACTTTCCCACTGTAATCTGTGTTTCACTGAACCATGGACTAATCTAAAATATAAAAATCAGTGAATGTAACAAGGATACCATAAATATATACTAAGCAGTGATTATACATACTTTTTCTAGACCAAAACCATATTAGATTTTGTAACATGTAGGAAAACCATGACTTCAAAATACATTACAAAGACATCTTATAAAGCAGTGTCTATAATCTTACAAATTCCTACTCTTTCAGCAAAACTGTTCTGGTGGCAAAAATAAACAACCCCATACTTGCTAAGCCTACGGTTTTGGAGTTTAAGCATGTTGCCATCTGTGAGTCTTAATGCAAATGTTACAGTTAATATGTTTAAATCATAATTATAATAAAATAAGTAATCTAAAGAAAATTAAAAATGCCAAACAAAATGTGATCATTAGAAATAATTTGTTTCATAAGAAACAATGTTTCTCAGATAGGTCATCAAACCCTAACACAAATGATGTGAAGTCAAGCCAGGTTTTATCCCTGTTAAAGAGAAGAAAATTGAGGCCAGGAAGGTGACATGGCACATGTAAGGTAACAAAGTAGTAGCCCCTTGAATTAAAGCAACCGCTGCTGCTTTTTTTAAAAAACAACCTTTACTCAGGTATAAACTGACATGCAATAAACTGCACATATATAAGTATATCATTTGGTAACTTCTAGTGTACGAGTACATCCACTGAACCATCACAGCAATCATGGCAATGAACTTCATTATCATCCCCATGTTTCACCCCCTTTTGTAATGTTCTCAACTTCTTGACTCTGTCATTAGTGTTATTTTCATAACAGCTAGAGGCCTCCTTAACATTTTTTACATTTTTAGCAACAAAAAAATTGCTCTAAGTGGGGAAGGGGTATAAGAACCTTAAAATAGGGTTTCAATTCAGAACATAAATAGGAAATATTAACAATAATTTGAGGAGTGCTTCTTCTGCTTATTTTTCACTCATAACCCTCCAAATCTGAAAATACCACAAAAAACTACATTTATTAAATTTAAAAAAATAACAAAAAGGATACTGTGACTATTCTTTCCACAATAATGAAAATTTCTAGCATCTAGAATAGGCTAAAACTGGATGTACTTAGAAGAAATAAATGATTCTCAACAGTGAAATATTAAAATAACATTGCTCTATTAGTAGCCTGTTATTTTCTTTAAAATAGTTGTGATGTCTGTGCAGAAAGGTAGCAAGAATTACATCAAAAGTAAGCAAAAACAGACATATATACTCATTAAGAAATATAATTTCAATAAATATAAATAAAATTTTTAAAATTTAAGTTTTGAAATGTATTTTAACAATAATGAACAATTTCAATAAATTGTCAACTTTCTATTTACAAACAATATAGGATTATTTGCAACTTGCCCAAGCCAGTGAATGCTGAAATTGTTTTAGAAACTAGTTCAATACATTTCTTAAATTATTTAGTGGTTTACTTCAGATCTATTGGTAATTCTATTTTGGATTTAAAATCATTTTCTTCAACAATGTCCCAGGATCTATACCAATCCAATAGCCAAACTGTAAGTCACCATTATTTCAACCTCCCTCATAAATAAAACTTTCCATACATTTAAACTGAATATTATATTGATTTTACTCGATTATTTTAAATGGCATGCTCAGTTAAAACTTGCATTGATTTTACCTGCAAGGAATACCTCCTTTAGAGTAAATAGCTGCGAATGCAGAAGGGGCTCGGGACTGCTCACCAAACTGAAATAAAAATGACAAGAATACAATAAGTAAGACTATCACCTACACTTTGTGATATCTCATCAGTTTTAATCCGGCTCAGGTCAGAGGCAAATGGTGACTTTCAAGCCACCGTGCGGGTATCCAGTGCATCATCATTATGCTGAGAAACTGAGAAAAGTCCTCAGGCCTCTCAGGACTGAAACCACAAGCACGACCACACTTTGTATATTTCCTTTCACCTCTAACTTGTTTCAAATGTCTGAAGGTAGCTGAAATCAGGAATGTAATAAATATAAATATTATAAAGACAACCCATCTTTCCATCCCCTCCCAAAGTGAGAGCTGAATAGAGGTGTAAATGAGAGTATATTTGTTTTCAGCCTTCAGCACATTTCCTATTTGTCCTCCAGACAAATATGGATGGGGATGGTCTAGACAGTCAAAGAACCTGTAATTTCTCCAAACTGACTTTATGCTTCTGTAAAATCAAAGACTCTGGTTGGGCAGGAATGACAGAGCTGAACACTGAGCAAGACTCTCACAAACAGATGCCCAGATGTGTCTGCTTTGATATATAACTCCACAGTTTACAGTTTTGCTGTATATTATTATCTTAAGAATAGATTAATTGTGGATCTATTCTCAAAGATGATTTAAGAGATGATCAGTCACAACATGTGACAACATGTGACATTTAAACAATCAGAATAATTTCAATATAATTGGTTAGAGACTTAAAGGCACAAAAGGTAAATATTTTACCATATGGTATTTTGAATATAATCAAATGAAACAGAGTTGTCTAAATTACAATATAAATAGTTACTATATATAATAAATTGTTTTTATCACATGCAGTAATTTAAAAATATACTTAAGAATACAAGTTTAGAATTAGCCCTTTTCCTCTGGAAAAACATGTTTTGAGTAAAAATAAATACATGAAATTTCATTAAAATACTATAAGATTCATTTAAGATCAATCCATGTTCTGCATAGTAACTCACAGCACAGTATTATTTCACTTATCTCGTTATAATTCCTGATAAGAAAAACATGTTTTAAAAATAGTTTTCAAGTAAAATTCATATCAAACAAGAAAATAAATTGAAAATGTGTTGTTTATATTGAGAAAAAAATTAAGACAAATCAGGGCTACAAATTCCCCCAATTAAATATGGGAAAAGGAAGTAACAGCAGAAAGACGTCAAGGCATTCTTCAGGATTTCAATTTCCTTAATGTTGTGTAGATTACAAAAAGAGGCAAAGGATCATAGATCTCAAACTATTTTTCGTTTTTCTTTTCTAAGTCAGACAATCTCCTTCTACCCTCAGTTTATTGGATCCTTGCTTAAGAAATTCAGTAGTATGTTACATGCATATTACTTTGAAAAATCTGAGTCAGGAATATCTTTTGTACCTACTGGGTTAATGGTTTTAGGGTTAAGTTTATCACTTGGTCGAGGATGAACTTTTCTTGCAGGCTCTGGAGAACTAGTTGACGATGAGGATTTACTTCGCTGAATTGTAGTCCCATGTTTTATTTGTGCACTTGATGAAGTCCTTTGATCACAGTTACCTGAGGGGAAAAAAAACAGAAAATCAACAAATGTGAAAACAATAAAGTTCACCCTGCATTCATCTGTATAACAGAATGTACCATTAAAAAATTTCACCTCTTCACTTAAAGAGAAATATTCTGTACCTGCCACTCTGTTTCTCAGCTGTGCATCACCATGGCATTCTGGTTTCTGCATTGCTTCCCTTTTATTCCTGCGGTTAAATAAAACTGGATTTCAAAAATTTGGGGGGTGGAAAATTCGTTAACAATATAAAGACCAAAACAGAAAAGAGTAAAAAATGCAGTAAAAGACACACAAAAAAAGGGATGGTGTGGAGCAAAATACCTAAAAAGACTAATGAGAAAATATAAAATTCTATCAATTTCAAAAAATCAATGATAGCAAACTAAAAACCATCTATAAGAAAATAAGATGTATAAAAACAAAAGTCCTCCTCACCCCATTCAAATTATCAAATACACTGACAGACACTCAATGGCAGTCCTCTGGCTATACTCAGAAACATGGACTAGCTTTCTGAAAAGAGTGGCTGGCACATTCCCCATCATCTCCATCTTCTCTGGCTTCTATATTTCCAAAGTTCCAAATGTCAGCATCTGCATATTAAGTCCTACTTCTCAGTGACACAATAAATTCTCCTATTCAATGTACCACAAGCTCCTTGAACAGAACATAACCAGAATGGAGGTTATCACACTGAAGTTATGAACCCCTTAATTCAAGGTGCCACCAGTTTTCCAGTCAATCAGGCTGAAAAACTTAGGTCATTGTTGTTTCCTTTTCGTTCACTTCCTACAGTGTGGTCCGTGTGGTGTGAGCGGTAGAAAGGGCTGTGCACTCAGATCTGGGTCTGCATCTTAGCTCTACCAATTATGAGGTTTAGGAATTCAGGGAGATTATTTAACCCCCCTAAGCTTTGATTTCCTAATCTGTAAAAAGGAGATACAATGAGCCTATCAAGGCTGTTATTCAGTCAATATGATCATATGCTAAGTTGCTCCTTCTTCCACATTTCCATTTTTTCTACTGATGAAAGGCCTCAGTTCATAGTCCATGATTTCCTACCTAATCAATTATTGCTAAACTTATATATCTACCAAGGAACCCTCCACCACACACACCCAAACATATATGCCACTGCCTGCTGGTATTTCTAGGCCTAGCTCCAATCTCAAGTTCATGCAGCCTTTCCCCATCTTGTTTCTAAAATGTTCATTTCCATGGCATTCTAACTTCTGTACTGCTTCCTTCTTATTTCTACTTGATTACTCCCTCCCTCACTTACATGACACGCCAGTTATTTTCCATTAATTTCCCACTTTATACCTTTAATATAGTTATTATATATATGACTACTCCTCAACTATGTTCTAAGATCTTCCCATAAGGCAACACAGGTAAAGTTCTTTTCCACTTCTAAATGAGCTTTTCAAATATTTGAGGACAATGACTACCAAATTCTTAGCTTTCTCTTCTTCAGGATAAACACTGATACTTTCTTGAAAGATTCTTCACATGAGATGATTTTAATTTACTTGACAAATTAGAAATCTTCACAACAAGGACAAAGTTCTTTGTAATAACTAAGCCTGAAAATAGTTCAAGCACGATGTGCCCAACTCAGAGTGCCTTGTAAAGATAAACTTAATGTAAGATTTTTCTGTACACAGAATTTTAAGTTGCAATTTTCTTGATTTAATTGAATGACCTAACTTTCTCATCCTATGACCAACAGATGACTTACTTCCCAATATCACAATTCACATTCATTCCCAAAGCATTTTCTAGAAATAGTCATTCATATTTCATCAAATGTCAGATAATACTCTAAGATAAGCTAAGGCAAGCTTTAAATACGTTGACCTATTATTGCACCTCACTGATTATTTAAAAACCATTTATTGTTATACTTAGCCTCTGTTTTGAGAAACTCCTGATGGGGATCAATAAAATCTAGGTTTCTATTTAAAAAAAAAATCTGTGCCTCATTTTCAACTCTATAATTAGGGATGACTACAGTAACTACTCTAAATGTACATGAAGACTAGTAAAACATTTAAAAGTGCTTGGCACACAATAAATGCTATATGAGTTTTAGCACTTTATAATGGCACAAAATGGTTTTAAGTATCGCTAATAAGAACAGGGTCAGGGTGATTAATTTTTTTGTTTGTTTGTTTTCTTTCTTTCTTTCTTTCTTTTTTTTTTTTTGAGAAATCTGGTTTCAGACCTTGGGCTACACCAATTTGAAGATCCAGTTTAAGTTGTTTCTTTTGATCATAAATTGTTAACAGCTGACATAACTGAAAAAGATACATCACAAAGATGCCTACTCACAAACATAAAAGTGCATAGTTTGCCACATCAAATCATGACACATATTTTTCAAAACTATTTACAAATTGTACACACGTTTTTATTGGAACTAAATTTCTACATTTATGTCAAAAACTTGTGCCTGTAAGGCACTAATAGGAAGGTGCCACCTTATGAATGAGTTAAAAAGCCACAGAACCTTGCCATTTGACCTTTAAACATGCTAGGAAATCAAGCTTCCAAAGGTTTTAAATATACAGGACAGCTTTTGTGTGTAATATACTCATGTAATTTTCAGCAACATCAAAACACGCATACACCACAGATGCAAACATTTCTATGTCCATTTTCAAAACATCCTATATTAGTATCTTTCCAAAACAATTACTTTTTTTACTTTTTGTTTAAAGTTATCACCCTTTACCTTAAAGACAAATTACGTGTCCTCAATTTTTATGAATGGTTATCTGGGAGAATAACACTGACAACAAACCTGGCCTATGAGTTGTTTGTAAAAGAAAAATGCTAAACTCACCTTATGTTCAACCACCCTTTTGAGTGTGTGTTTTTTTTTTTCATTAAATAACACATAGAGGGTGGTATATAAAGGTAATGTTGGAAGGAAGTAAAAAAATGAAGAATTATTTTGTTTTAAATATTACAAGGTCACCCTTCATTCTTTTACAGAACATGATTCTAAACAGACACTAAAATCCACAAATCCACTTAACCCAAACACCTAAATTATGTAACATCATAGAGCAAACTAGCAGGGTCTTTACTTTCACACCCTGCTTTGAGACCACTGCACAAAACTGCTTGCTAAAGTCTCAGGGGCCAACACTCCATTATTTCCTATTTTCCAATCCAATGTTTAGAAAGTTGCATCTCTAAAGTTCCTTCAAATTCCAAAGCAGAGCGACAGAGCACAATACACAGCTATCTCAATCCCCTTTTATGACAAAATAAATCCAAAGGGCGCAAATGAAGGGTCTTCAAATCTGTTTTCCAATTTCCTAGTCTTCCCCTCCAATACCATACATGTCTGACTACCTAAGACCAGTTCAGGGCTAGGGTGTTTTCAAAGTTGGAAAATGAGCACACGTAGGAGGAAAAGATGGAGAAAAACAGCGATTTTAAAAGGGGGTGGGGAAGGTACGGCCGGTTTCAATTAAGGAGAACTAAGGCTACTGTGGGCCAAAGGCCGACACCAGGAAAAAAAAAAAAAGGGCGCGCGCTCTTGGCTCAGAGCATCCAAGGGTCCTTAGCAACGGAGTCCGACGGCCCTGGCCGAAAGCGCGCAGGCGGCACTGAGGGATCCCCGCACCCTCGGCCCACGGCTCCGGAGGCCCGTTCCTACCGCGCCTCCCTCCCGCCGCGATCCGCACAACAGCCGCCACCCCAGATGGGGTTTATGACCGGTGTCCCCTCGACCAGCAGCCGTAGATTCCACCGCCTGCAGTCGGGACTCGAAAAAATGAGGTTTCGCGGGATCCCCGGATCTGGCGGCGCCGCTCATTGACGACAGACGCAAGCTACGTTCTCTCAGCCAATAGGAGGGAGCCTGCGGAGGAGAGTTGCCCTGGCAACGAGGCGCCGGGCTTTAAAGGTGCAGCTCCTACGCTAGAGGCGCTGTCGGGGTTCGAAAAGGGTCTCTCGCGGCGTCCGCTCCCTGAAGTCCAGCGAGCAGAGAAAGGAGAGCACAGGCTCCTAGTGTCCTGCGCCGCGGCCTCGCCCCAGTCCGTGTACTTAACTCTTACTCTTATCTCGCACACTTAAAATACTCAGTGTTCACCTGTCTTGCTTAGATCATCTGAGAGCTGAAGACCATGAACTCCTGCCCCAGAGTCTTCTGGGGAGAAAGCCGAAGTCATCTGCCTGCCCAGCTGTGGAATTTTCTTTCCCGTCATACCTTATTCATATGTTATTACATCAACTACATAATACGTCCATATTTTAATAATAAAAAGCATTTTTTGTTTTTGTTTTTGTTTTTGTTTTTGTACTCCAGAGTATTTTAAGAAAACTGATGCTGCGGGAAAATGTAACCACTTGCAATTCCACCAAAAGCAATTTGGGTTGTCATAGTAAAAAGTCCAAGCTTAACTTTCTGCAGTTGGCGTTGTGGGAACACTGCAGGGGATGTGATTTTTCCCTGTCCTTGTAGCTCCATTCTTGCTACTTTAATTGCTGTCCCAGAAGCACTTACAGTGGTTCTTGTACAATGTAGTGAAGACTCGAGAAATGCTCTCTGAAGAAATGAAATGAATGAATGAATTCTATAATATTCCTAATGTAAACCTTGCACACCAGTCTATCTTAACTTTTAAAATTCATCATAATTTATTTACCTGTCTTCCCCATCACATTTCTATCCCCAATATCTAGCAGAATGCATGCTTAATTTAACTGTTTTTTTTAAAGAAGCAAGAGAATAGAAATTAAAGATCCTATTCTTAGCTACTTTCACCTCTCCTCTTCTCCAGCTTCTTCAAGACATTTCTTCTTGCCCCTTCCTCACTCCTAGCACACCAACATCAGACTTCGCAGCACCTAGCTCATGCATGGCCTTTTAGCCTCTGCCTGGAGTTCAAGAATAATTTGTATTCAGTAATGCAGTGCAGCGAGGTGCACATGTTCTGAAGCTAGGCTATCTAAGTTGGAAATTCTACTTCATCACATATGATCTAGGAGGTCTTGCACAAATTGTTTGACCCCTGTAAGTCTTAATTTCCTCATTATATAGAATTCTTGTAAGTCTTCAGTAAGAGCATAAAGTTTCTAACCCACAGTAAGAACTCGGTAAGGATAAGCTTGTAAATTATTGATGTAAAAGCAAGTTAAATTTTAAACAGAGTACACTGCAAGTTGCAGAACTTGCCAATTATGTCTTGGTGTTAGTATGGAACCATGGATACTAGCATAGATTTTTCAGATTTTTAAAAAATGACCATAACTACCTGTGTGAGCCTCTCCTAATCATATTTAAATCAGCTTCTTGTAAACCTTCTATCTTAATTTTTATTTTTTAATTTATTTTAAAAACAGCTTTGTTGGCATCATGACTTTGTCTGGATATCATGCAATAAATGCTGGATACTCTTGTGGACATACTATTTTGAAAAGACTATGAGACACCCAGTTAAAGCTGACCTAAATAAAGATCAGATTTTCTTTCTTAATGGTCAAATTCAGGACTAAAATCTCAAGTACTGTATTAATTGATTAATGTGCTGTTCCTGTAGTACCCTTATTCTTTAAATTATGTATACATCTAATAAAAATTGAAAACTCTGAATATTTTTCTTATTAATAGAAATTTCCTAGATCACTTGTGAAAATTTCTTAATTATATCTGTTCAGTAGCCAAGCATTTTAAAGAAAATATCAGAGATATTAATGGCTTGGTCTTAATTACTTCAATATAATGTTAGTAACATAAGAAATGTTTGACTTTCTAGTAGGCACATTTTTAAAAAGTAAAAGTAAACAGGTGGAATTCAGTTTAATAATATATTTTTATTTAACTCAATATGTCCAAAATACTATCAATGTCTAATTATTATAGCCATATTAGTGTGATATTTTTACTTTCCTGTTATTATGCTAAATCCTCAAAATCTCATGTGTATTTTGTACTGACAGTTCATCTTAATTCAGACTAGCCACACAGCATGTTCTCAACAGCCAGCCATGTGTGGCTAGTGACAACTATTGGAGAATGTGAAGAGAGAGCAATGTCCTCAGAGAGTTGTACAAACATAGCACCAGGTGAATGCATCGTATCAAATCATTACAGAGTATATATGATATGATAAGTATTGTAAGAGCAATGCAAAATGTAAAGGGAAAACTGATTAAATTAGGTAACTATTAATCTCTATGGAATCAGTGAGAGTAATAGCTTCTTTCATGAATCATAATTGACTTTGATCTGTGAAGAAACTCAAGCTTCTTCTCCTGGGACATGTGCTGGAGAGGGAGCCGTGAAGCTTGGAGACATGAGGCACCTGGTCCTCTGTGGCCATCTGCCTGAGATGTACTTTGATCTTTCTGGTCTTCAGTCATCTATCCTCCATCTCTCTCAATTATCCATGCATAACTTTCATTCCAGGTTCTCATGGTTCTCATTCATAGAGAATTTTAATCTCCTCTTAAGCACCCAGGAAGTAGTCTATTCTTCCCATCTGAAGTAGAGAAACCCACCTCTTGGGTTCCGCAGTGTGGAGATGACGGGAACCTTTGAGACCATCTTGTCTTCTGCTTAGACATTCCACGTGACCATTTCTCCTGCTCCTTCACCCTGATGGCTCAGGGGTATCTAGACCCTTATTAGTTCTGGAACATTGCCTTGGGGTCAGAGTGGAGAGTGGGGAGGGTGGGGCACACCGTCTCTTTGCACTCAGATCTGGACTCTGATTTTCTTGTAACTCTTCCAAATAATTACTTGGCTTTTGAAACTTAAAAGCCAAGAATTTGTCTATTGTCAGAATCATTTTATGATGACACCGCCCCCTCTCTGAGGCAATAAGCATAAAATAGGCCATCTACAGTTTGCATGGAAGAAGTGTCACAGGGTAGCAGGAAATATTATCTTCACAAAAACTTTTTATTATATTAGTTTATAATTTATTTAGGATCTTTTATAGGATTTTTTTTTAATTCAGAGGTGTCAGTCAGACTAATATACCATTTAAAGAGTGTTTCATTCCACTTAGTTTAAGTATAGCCTAAGCTGAGTTAGATATAGACAAGAAAGAAATGATCTTCTCATAGTCTATTAGAAAGTAGAACATTAACCATAATTAAATCAGTTTATTAAGTACTGGGTAATTGATTCTTATTCTGCTGATCACTGGTTAATGAGTCCTCTTTCACCAAGTCATCTGCAACAAGGCTAAAAGAAACAGAAAACCTTGAATTTGTCTCTCTGTACATTCTGACAGGTATCCGTGGCAATAATGTCAGGTTATAATGAAAAACCTGTCCATATGATTTTATTCTCCATAACATCAATAGTTAAAAGAGTCCCAACCGGAGATAATCTTTTGCTGGGGCAACTTTGTTGTTGTTTGTTTGTTAACGTTTTCTTTTCAGATGCTTAATTTCTGATCCATGGCCCATTCTCATAGTGTGGTTCTCAGATCATCATCACCATCACCACCGCCTCATCATCACCATCACCTCAGCTTCTTAGAAATGCAGAATCTCAGACCCCACTCTGGGTCTACTGAGTCAAACTCTGTCACCAACATTCCCCGGATGAGGAAATGTGCCTGACAAGCTTAAGAAGCACCAATGTAGGCAAGTGCCAGCGAGAAGCAGAAACTACCTCTTGATGATAAAGAGTAAGTTAAATTGTAAAAATCACAATATCAGAGTGAAGGTGAATGTAATTGTTGAGATACAATACATAATATTTTTATAGGGATTTAGTCAAAAATTACACTGAGAGTAGGAAGATATTCTGCCCATGAGGACTGTTATAGGTTGAATTTTACCCCCCCCCCCAAAAAAAATCATGCATTGAAGTCCTCACCTGCAGTACCTTAAAATGCGAACTCATTTGGAAATAGGGTCATCGAAGATATAATTAGTTAAGGTACAGTCATACTGGAGTAGGACAGGCTCCTAATTCAATATGAATGATATTCCTATAAAAAGGGAAAATTTGGACACAGCTACACACACAGAGAGAGCATCATGTGAAGGCAGAAGCAGAGAAATCCTGGAGACTACCAACAAACCACCAGAGGCTGGGGAAGAAGCACGAGGGAGACCCTCCCTCCCACCCTCAGGAGGTACCAACACTGCTGACACCATGATCTCAGACTTCTAGCCTCCAGAATCACCAGACAATAAATTTCTATTTGCTTACACCACCCAGTTGGTTATGGCAGCCCATCCAAATTAATATAAGGGCCTCGAACAATCCTCAGGGCCCTCTAATTCATCCCATAATGTGTGTTATGATAGTCTTGTGTTGAAAAGTTGTATTCAACCTTGAAACAAAATATTTCTTGTGGGAAAAACAGATCAATTTGTCGACAAGTATATCAGTCTTCAAACATGTGAACTAAAGCAGGCTTCTCCCCAAATTGAGAGTCACACACTAGCTGAAACATATTTATATTGACAACAGTTTGTAATTACATGTGCATAATTAACCCAGAAGGAGTTGAGATTCTCTCTCTATTTTGTCAATTCTTTTGATACTGTGGAATGTATAAAAAGGGCAGCTCTCGCTGCAGTATTGAGCTCATTAAAAATTTGGAGTTGCTAATTTTTCTAGCATTCTTCCTTACTAACGTGAGGAAGCAAATCTTTGGTGTTTCCCAGAGCTGTCCAGAAAACCCTCAAAATGGATTAAGAACAAAAGTCATACAAAGGGTTTTATTAATGTGAATCTGGAGTCTGAATTTGGCAAGGGGAATATTAAAAAAGAATTGTCAAAAAGTAACAAGACAAATAAATTTTATAAAAATATAAATATCAAAACTGATTGTAAGCTTGGATCAGAGTAAGAACATTTAAAGTCAACCCAACAATAAAAAATAATTATTAAGAACTCCAACGTTGTCAAAAGTAATCTTTTTATTGACATAGATTTCAGAACATGAAAAAAAAATGCACCAAATAAGCTCCTAAGTGAAAATGTTATGTGATATAGAAATCTTATTATCCAGATAAGATATACAGAAGGTGCAGAGTAACTTTTACTGTTCTTTCCTTAAAGCAAAATGTATACTCAAAGTAAACGTTTAACTACTCAGTAAGTAATTTTTCAGTTAACTAATCAATAGTTCCATTGGGAACAAAAATAAAAACATTGCTCACTTAACTGTTGTAACTTGAATCCTGGTGTAGCTTAAGGGGCGAGAAAGGGATCTGAGTTCAGTGGGTTGGTAGAAACACGGGCTGAAAGGTGGCCTATAGTAAACTGCATTTACTATAGGCCAGATCAACCTCCTTACACTGTAGAGGGAGGTAGCCAAAAACTTAGGGACATTGGAATGTTAGAGTGCATTCATCATGAGAGATCTGCTCACACAGCCTGGGCAGGTGGTGGAAGCCACTAGGCCCAGTGGAATGTACTTTTCATCCCAACTAGGAGAAATAAATATGGGAGAGGAGCCCCAGCATCTTTGAAGAGCTGTGTGGTCACTCTTTGTACGTCAGAGATTACAGTGGAAACAGCCGCTACTATATTTGGATCCCTAAATACAGTGGGGACAAGGAGATCTCAGAGTGGCTTGGGTCATGTGGTCACACTTAATCACCGAAGACAAGGTGGATGTGGTTAGCGTATTGGGCAGTGGAGTCAAAGCAATAATCAGGACAGTCTGCCTCACAGAGAGAGAGCTATGGTAGTGACTACTGATCGTGATGTCCCTACCAGGGAAACAGATGGGCAGTTTGCTAAATTCTTACCTGCTGTGTATCAGTGAAAGAGTTTATAGGTCAAGTGAACAGAAGCCTAATTTGAATAACTGATATCAAAAAACTAACAGCTCTTTCATCGATTCTCTTGAAAAGGGTGAGCATGAGTCCTCTTGACAAAGGACTCCACCATGCTTCCCAAATCTTAACTGTTAGTCTTTCTCCAAATCCTCTCCCCAAAAGACCTACGACTTTTACCAGGGTGACTGTGTCTTGTAGGAAAGAAAAAGTCATACTTTATGAAGACCATTGGATACCGGCTCTGAACTGACACTGGTCCCAGGAGATCCAAAAGTCCCTGGAGTCCCCTAGTCAGGGGAGGGGCTTGTGGAGGTCAGGTGGTCAATGGGCTTCTTGCTCAGATCTGGCCTGTAGTGGCCCCAGTGAACCCCCAAAGCCATCATTGGTTATTTCTCTAGTTCTGGAATCCATCGTTGGAATAGACACACTGGGAAGATTTTCCACATTGGTTCTCTGACCTGTACAGTGAGAGTGATTATGGTAGAAAAGGTCAGGTAGAAGCCAGAAGAACCACATTTACCTAGGAAAATAAATCAAAAGCAACATCACATTCTTGGAGGAATATCAGAGATTAATACCATCATCAAGACTTTTGTAGGGTGGTGTTTCCCACCATAGCCTAATTCAGTTCACCTATTTGGCCTGTGCAAAAAACCCAGATGGATCTTGGAGAATGACAGTGGATTATCATATTTAACCAGGCGGTGACTCCGATTGCAGCTCCCACAAGGCCAGCAGCACACTTTCCCTGTCCTTTATCAGTGGTATTTTACATCGCCAGCCTTATGTCATGATTTAGTCTGCAAGCACCTTCCCTTTCCACAAGATATCACACTGGTCCATTACCATGATGCTGACTGGACCCAATGAATAAGAAGCAGCAACTCCTCTTGGTAAGACATGCATTTGTCAGAGTGTGGGGAATAATTCTAACAAAATGAAGGGACCTCCACATCAGGGAAATTTCTAGGGGTTCAGTGGTGTAGAGCATGTCAAGATATCCTTTCGAAGGTGAAGGATTAGCTGTTGCATCTGGCCTCTCCTACAACCAGAAAAGACGTACAATGCCTAGTGGGCCTCTTTAGATTTCAGAGGCCACCCAGTTGTTGTGTGGTTGTGTTGCTCTGGTGCATTTACTGAGTGAGCCAAAAAGCTACCAGGGTTGAGGGGGACCCAGAACCAGAGAAGGCTCTGCAGCAGATCCAGGCTGCAGTGCAAGCAGTTCTGTTAACTTGGGCCACATGATCCAGCAGAGTCAATGGTGCTTGAAATGTCAGTGGCAGATGGAGAGGTCGTTTAGAACCTCTTACAAAAAGCAATGATTTTATTTAGGTGGACGGTAAGCAGGTTTTAAACTCTTTCCCATATCTTTCATTTGCTTCCCCTCTGCATACTTCTCCTGATGTGATGATTCATTTTATGTATCTATCGACTTGGCTGGACCACAGTGCCTAGGTATGTGGTCAGACAATATTCTGGATGATTCTGTAAGGGAGTTTTTGGATGAGATAAACATTTATATAGTGAGCTTTGAGTAAAGCAGGTTGTCCTCCATAAGGTGGGTGGCCCTCATCCAATCAGCTGAAGGCCCAAGTATAATAGAAGAATGACCTCCTCTAAGCAAGACAAAATTCTGCCATAGCCAGCCTTGGGACTTGAACTGTACCATCAGCTCTCCCCTGGGCCTCTAGCCCTCTGGTCCACCTCGCAGATTTTAGACTTGCTAGCCTCCATAGTTGCATCAGCTGATTCCCTAAAATAAATGTTTTTATATGTTAACAATATACTGTTGTTTATGTTTCTTTAGAAAATAATATACCCAATTTCTCCATGCCGTGAAGTAAATTCCAGTCATTTGAATATAAGCAGTATCAAAGGTCTATTAAAAGGTTAATCTGTAACCCCAACCTCTAAGTCTCAACCTAGAATCTCTAAAATGCTTGTTCCGTGTTGAGAGGCACTGGCTAAGTTTGGTCTCTGGCTCCCATATCAGTTTCAAAAAAAAAAAAAAAAAAAGATCAGTGCCGGCAATAAATTGAGTAGGTCCAAAGAGCAGAGTGAAGGTAAATGATCAAGTTAGCTTCATTAATGATTTCTATATGTTTTCTAATTAAGGCCAAGTACAGTTAGGATGGAACATTCTTAATTAGCTGTCTTCACTGGGAAGATTACCAGATAATTGCCAATTCTTGCTTTCACTGTTTGCTCCCCATAGATAATCTTATCTGAAGTATGTTGAGATATAAATAGTAAAATTAAAATAATTTTTAATTTAATGTATGTATTTGATATTAGGATTTTAATTAAGCACTTTAAAATAATAAAACTATTTCTAAATAAAATAGCACCAGCATTTATTTCTCTAGTATGATAGAAAGGAAGACCCAAAAACTTTGGTGAAATTTTAAGTAGTAGCCACTAGATGGCGCTGACCAACTGTCTCTTATTCGCTTCGCAACCTTCAATTCCAGTTTATGTTTTCTATTGTTAGCGGGCAAATTGAAGAGAGGAAAAATATAAAGGCTATTTACTGATGATGTTAAACAAGACAGAGATTTTATTAATGGAGAACAGAACACGTTTTATAATTCAATCGCTAGCAAAATTATTTCCTTTATGGTCATATCTTTGTATGGTTAAAAGCAGAAAATAGAATCAGCATTGAAACACGCACGAAAAATATTCCCAGGTTAAATGCAATCAGCATTGACTGGGAATGTTTATATTGACCGAATAATAAGTGGAGGGGAATGACTATAACATGATCCATCTGCTGAGCTGCTTTGGAAAATTGTTTTTGACTATTTATAACAAACCATTTGTATTTTCATGATTATTGCACCCAAGGACACTAGTAGGGCTTGCAAATGTCAAGAGAAATTCTTTCTGCTGGAGACTTTTACCTCAAAGTAAAGAAAAGGATCTCTATAAGAAAACGTGCTTGGAGGCCTAGGATTTAAATTTTATCACTGTCCCTTTGGGTTATATTTAACACTATTAAGTATAAAATATTAAACATGCTCTATAATGGTCACTCAGTGATGGCCTGATTACAAGGTAGAGCTACGATTAAGCCTCATGTGAGACATGAATAATATTATGCTATTATTTTTTAAAACCTTTACAGAGGCAAAATTCTGAATTTAAAAAGCAGCAGGATCTTTGATAAATGGAGATCCTGGGAATATCAATAATGAAGCAATGTGTAGGCATTTCTCCCTAAAATTCAAGAGGAGAGAATATTAAAGGCCATAGATGTTGAGCAAGGTATCCATGGGCTTTAAAAACGTCTTTAAGAAACCGCTGAAGAAATTATGAATGTTCGATAGAGAGCGTCTCCAAAGGGAAAGAGTCAAATTTAACAGCATCTGCTGTATTTTTGGAGACAGCTCAGGAAGATCACCTTCATCAACCAAAGTTGGCATGCGTCCATCCCCTCAGCCTTCTTCCTGTGCCCTTTCGGAGGTGGCATCCATGCTCAGGTTCCTGAGAAGCCAGGCTTTCAAACTATGCTGGGAGACGATCGCCCCGTAGCCCACGGCTCCATTCTATTCATACATCGTCAGAGTAATGAAATCATGCCCCTCTTTGAGATAACGATGAAGGAAATAAATGTATACTCATTGAATGCTATTTTCCAGATGCCAAGTCTCTCTCTAGGTAGTAATTAGAAAGGAGTTTTACAGAACATTGAGCAATGGTGCCCTAGCAGCTTTTCTCTTTAAACAATTACTACCAAAAAGTTACTTTTGAGAGGAAATCCATTTTTCTGAAGAGATTAAACTAGAGGCAGAAGTGAAGTGGGGACCAACATGCATTGGTTAATATCTTTAAAAACAGAAAAGAATAAGATTCGAGAGGCCTCCCTTCATCAAAGAAAAGACCTTTTAAAAATAGTGATATGAGCCAGATGGCACACATTGAAATCAATATTCTGAGTCCTTCGGGGACAGGGTTTAATTCTGTCAGGTCCCATGTAGCATCTGATGCAGAGATTGGCATTTAGTGGGTGCCTAGTTAATATTTTTTGAGTCAGACTGAATATGACACGTACATACACACACACATACACATACACACAGGGCTGGTAATCAGAAGAACACAAGCTGAAAAAGTTACTAATGCTAAAATTGTGTCAGGTGTTGGCAATCAATATTTCACCTATAGTTGCTTAATTTCCAGGACGTTTGTGTTCGATATGAAACTTGATAGTATAAACTTTAACTTCGAGATTAAATGAAGTGATTCAGAAAAGCAACAAAAGCTTTTCTTACGTTAAAGGCATCGTTTCATTTATTCATTCAATCAATCATTCAATAAACATTTTGTAATAAGATAGGTAACAGTCTGATGATGCCTTGAAGTTTATAGTATGGTGGATAATTCTTCTTAAGCACAACCATGCACAGAGAAAAAGGACCAAGACATTCTCTGAATCAGGATGGAGTAGGGTCCAAAGCCCTCCTGTAAGGAAACAGTGGCCTCCCTACACTTGCTCTGAGGCTCTGTTTTTTGGCTTCGACCCTCCTTTCCATATTCTCCTTTGCCACGCAGGGGCTGGGTCTCTGCAGACCGCATTTCCCCTTCTCCAGATGGCTCCCTATTAAACCTTGCCAGCAGGGGGCGCTATAGGAAGACCGGAAGGTAGCCGAAGTGGGAGACTTACCCATTTTTGTTGTCTTGAGGTTCTGGTCAGTGTCAGGCCAGCTCAGCAGCTAGTTTCAATGAACAGATTTGGTGCATACGCTCAGAAGCAGCCTTCACATGTCCTTAGGAGATACTACCCCAGTTGGCCCCCAAAACTTAATCCCAGCTCCAAGGGCACCAGCAGAAGTCAGCAGGGCCACTTCCTCAGTGGTCTGGATCCTACCTCCACCAACATCTTTTCTAAGTTTCCAGGTTCTAGAGTCTCAATCCTGTTGCCTTTGTTTCCCCAGCCTTAGGGGTAGCGATGGCTTCCTGTAGTTACCTACTCCGTGTTACCTCAGTGTCCACTTTTGTAGCCTTTGTCATCATCCAATACCTTGTCAATCCACTCTCTCTATGACATTCTTGCTATTAAAATTGCTGGTGTTTTCTATTTTCCTAATGAGACCCTGACTAATATCCTCCCCATCACTCTTTTTCCTGCACTGCTTCTCATCATTCCTTTGCGAACACCTCATAACCTGAGTTAGCTATCATATTCATTGCCCTCCACACTCCATTTGAATAGAAGCTCCTTCCAGGCAGAGAATCTGTGTTTCCTTTGCTTCTGAATCCCCAGCCTTCAGAACGTTTCCTCAATACATATTTGTTGAACAAATGAATGAAAGAAGGATGCTGATGATAGAGAGAGAGAGAGAGAGAGAGAGAGAGAGAGAGAGATTGATTGATTGATGGCTGTTACCACTCTACTGCCCTTACCCTTCTCTTCTCCACTGCCCTACAACATTCCCATCTCTGTTACTCTGTTACCTTCCTAGACCAAAATCAGCTTTTACTGCCACCTCCTATGCCTATCGGTATAGGGATAAAACTATCAATATTGGACAGTTTAGATCGGTGGTTCTCCAGGAGACATTTGGCGATGTCTGGAGACCTTTTACATTTCCATGACTGGGAAATGAAGTGGGTAGAGGCCAGTGATGCTGTTAAACATTGAATGAACATTGAAGGACAGTTCCTCAAAACAAAACAAAAAAAAAAGTAATTTGATCCAAAATGTTACTAGTGTTGCTATTTAGAAACCCTTGTTTAGACACTATTCTGTTTAGAAGCGAGAGAATCCACGGATAGTATTTTTAGGCACCTTTTGATCCTATAAATTTATTTCTTTGTCTGCACAAGGCCAAGTATTCTTAGTGGAAAAAGATGCAGCTCACTCGATCATGGCCAAAGATCCAGATATATATATTTTTAATGATATTTGGAATCCTGTAGACAGAATATCCAGATGATTGACTACATATCTGTCTCTTTGGCTGGACTCTTTTTAGAACAATATAGACAAACCCGGTGATTAAAAGTAGGGTAGTGATGCGATCGCTATAGATGAGAGTGGGGGTGGGGGCATCAGGTCGTTTATGAGAGTGCATGAGAAATGTTTAACAGAACAGTGTCTTCTTTTTATCGATTCAAATCCCATAATTATAATTATAAGAGCCAGCTGGTTTTTTTTCCCTCAAATAATCTAGAGAATAGCTATTAACTGGAGATACAGAGTTTAAAAATGACATAAATCACTTGGGTATTTGCATTTTGAAGCTCATTTTGGATGCACCAGGTGGTTTCCTCCTAGACTTCAATTATCAACATCTATTTTCTAAAAAAAAAAAAAATTGACCCACTTGGGTAATTGCTATTCTGATGAACTCCAACCCTCAGCTTCTTCCTCTACTCCCACACTTCCTTGAACAAATTCACTCTATCATGTTAGCTACCAAAATATCCGAGAGGTATATTTTTCTTCCTATTGCATGGCAGCAATCCCATCTAATACATCAAATGGAATGCAAAGCGCTGTGCAACTGTCATATGTTTCTCCAGCACAATTCCCAGAGTCATCACTTAGTGTCATCCTCTTTCCAAACTACACGTACTAACTTTTCAGCAAACACATCGGAGTCTTCATCTTTATTTATTATCCTTGAAGTTATAACTCTACTAATCAGGTAATTAAAGATGGTCATTAAAAGGACATTTAGTTGGGTTCACATACTTGCTGCTAAAACTGCAAGCTGTTCAAAGGCACTAAAAATAATGTATTCCAGAGAGTACCTGTGACATTTGCCAGATAAAATAAAGATGTCCAGTTAGATTTAACTATCAAATACACTTTTTTTTTCAACATAAGCATGTCCCATGTAACATGTGGGACCTAACTGTACATTAAAAAAAATGTGGTTTATCTGAAATTCAAGTTTAACTGAGTGCTTTCTGTTTTTATTTGCTCAATACAATAATCTTAGTGCCTGTCTGCCAAGGGCTTATATCTTTGTAAACTCCTATAATACACAATTGATTTTAAGTGATATTAGTAAGAATATTTTATCTTCATGTGATTTGTGACTCTTCTCTTTTAAGAGTTGCTCACAAAATAATTAGAATCCATAGAAATGTTTACGTCACTGAAAAGAATGCAGTCATAAACACTTGTTTAAGTGACGGATCCACAATATTCTAAAAACAGTCTCTATGTACCATTTGCAAAGTACATAGTTGCTGTTTCCTTCGTGGTCTAATACTACTTAAACGCAGTCCCCTTCTCCGTTCCATGGGGAAAATCCAGTGATTCCTCTTTTGGTTGACGATCAGTGGACATGGCATGTGAAGAAAATAACTCCTGAGCTGTGTCACATATGGTCATCGAACCAGACTTGGGTTCAGCTGATCTGATTACCTGAGTTTTCTCCTGATTAATTCTGAATGACACAGAGAAATCAATCATGAGGACAGACAAAATAATCATCAAGTCAGTTGATTCAGTTCTGTAAACTTGGCCTTAACCTCCTCCTCTCAACCTATGCTCATTTCAAAGAGATTTCAACGGATAATGAAGGGAAAAAAAAAGAGCTATGGAGGTAATATTTTTCTCAGAATCTGCTGTTTAAAAAACCAATAATTTTAACCAATTCCATTAAACACAATTTACTAGCTTTAGGAATCCTTTTGGTTTTCATTTTGCTTTCCTTTACACTGAATTAGAACACATACTACAAAATCTTAATCACATAAAATGTCTACCCTAAGCTGAAAGCCATACACTAAGTAATTCCACCTCCACTTCCCCACTCAAAATAGTTAAACAAAATTCCTTCTAACAACATATCGGTGATTTGTATCAGAGAAAACATTATTCTATTAAAAAATAAAGTTAAATGTTTTTGCCTTTCTATATCAAGGCATGATAACAGAAGTTTTTTTTTTTTTAAGGTGAAAATTATCTCTGTTATTTCTAATATAGGTATAAATACCTCCTCATTTTACAATGCCAAAGACCAGATTTATAAATACCCCTTATTCATGAACTCACTCCCTAGGGCTTAAAGCCTGCTGTGTAAAAGATACTGATACTGGTCAGAAGACTGTAGTCACTAAAATGAAGGGGAAGAAAAAGAGGAAGCAAAGTTTTACTGTGAGCACTGGTTGCATCAAAAGCAAGAGTAAAGAAGTTTTAAAAGTAGAGCCAACAAAAAGATTGACTAATATATAGTCAAGAAAGTGTCCTAAAAGTATAATATGATTTATTGAACAATATGAGTTTGTCACTTGAACCAAGAGAACAAGAATATATCCATCACAAAAACAAAGTCAAAAAGCAAACAAACAAACAAACAAAAACAAAACTCACTCCCAAACAACATATGTGTCATGGAGGCATGACATAAAATGTACTTGAAAACTCCAGGCATTTTGGAAGGTCTGAACACCAAGGATGAAGTGAAGGGTAGAAATGAGACTACAGAAATGAGAAGGGCACTGACACTTTTTTTGAAGTAATGATGGATCTAAGAAAATCTAGGGGCAGAAGCTGTCAAAGGGAACAGACTGGCTCATGAGAGCTCAAGGGATGATAGTCAACTGTTGTTCCAGTGAAAGGAGAACTAGAAGTATCTACAGAGGAACCAAGGACCCATGGTACTTCAGAGGGATCAGAAAATTTGAAAGCAATTAGAAGTTTGCGTTGGGGCATTTGGATACAATTCATTCATTCATTCACCAAACATTGATTAAGAAGCTGTTGTGTGATAGCACTGGACTAGATGTTCAAAGAGAAAGATAATTAAAATATTATTTTAATATTATTTTTAAATAATTAATATTTTAAAATAATTAAAATATTATTTAATTTTAATATAATTTTAATATTATTTTAAAATATTCATTACTGTCCTATTGTTGCTTTAACAAATCTCCACAAACAGTGACTTGAAACAACACAAATTTATTATCTCACCATCCTAGGGGTCAAAAGTCCAAATATATCTCACTGGGCTACAATCAAGGTGTTGGCAGGACTGCATTCTCTTCTGAAGGCTCTAGAGAAAAATCCATTTTCTTGCCATTTTCAGTTTCTAGAAGCCGCCTACTTTCCCTGGCTTGTGGCCGCCCCATCAATCTTCAAAGCCAGCAATGACTAGTCAGATTTTTCTCACATCACGTCCCATCACGTCACGTCACATCACATCTCATCACATCACATCATGTCACATCCCTCTAGACAGATTGCCTCCCTCTTCCAACTTTAAAGACTCCTGTGATTGCATTGGGCCTACCCGGATATTCAAGAATAGTCTTCCCATTTCCCGGTCAGCTGATTTGCAAACTTAATTCCATCTGCAACCTTAAGTCCCCGTGTAACATAGCACATTTACAGGTCCCAGGGATTAGCACCTGGACAGCTTTCAAGGGCAGTCATTATTTTGCCTACCACACTCATCTGAGAAGTTTATGGTCTAGTACCAAAAGACGTTGATAGGATGTACCACCCACAGAAGCCAATGAATCTTACAAGACAGGCTTAAGGAGATGAAAATACCCATTCCGTCAAGGACGGGCAGAATGTAAGGCCTGATCCACTCATCAAATGAAATCAAAGCTGAGTATTGATACTTTGATGATTTATTGGGCTAGGGAAGCAGACTTTTTGCTTTATTTAGGTTAGCCCCTGTTAGGGATGAAAGAGCCTGGTAAGACTACAGGAGAAAATTCACCATTAAACAGAGTAAGAACAAAAGACCAAGCAAGTCTGATCTTTTCCAGGTGGGATAAACAGTGAACTCTCAGTGGACGACGTTTTCCGGTTGCTAGGCTGACTAGCTGTGGTGGCTGAGTTGTTTATCTTTAAGAAAACATACCTATATCATTTTTCTTGACAACTACAATATAATCTGTCTGGGAGTTGTTCATCATTTAAGAAAGGGTGAAAAAAAAGTCCTCTCGCAGAAAGTGCTCGAATCTGTGAGCTGAAATGATAATATCATGAGAGGCATCATAATTTATCTGGAGCATGTAAATCGTCGGGGCTCCCTCTGAGGATGCTCGCTAAGATGATGAATAGCTCTGTGAGCTGTAAGATCAACCCCAAGGAATTCACCAGCGAGGCTTTGACAGGAGAGCTGCCTCCCTGTGTGTCCCGGCTGGGAAGAGGCAATGGCTTAACAGATATAAAAAATTCAGTTTTTAACCACTTGTTAAAATGTTCAGTTTAAGATTTTACCCACAAAAGCACATTCTGAAAAGAGCAGAACAATTATCCCAAGACATTGACCAAAACAGAAGCTGGAATGGGTAGCACTGGTCTGCTAAACATGGCTTCCCTTCACCTGACATGCTCTGCTGTGTCTCAACTTGCTGATTCTGTCAGGGTAACTAGTCTGATAGGCAAATAATCCAGTATCTTCTAGATAGCAGGTCCCCAATATGTCTACCTCCTGCACAAAGTGAAAGGGAAATATCATTTTGTGTGCTCTATTTTAGAAAATCTAACTCTTATAGTAAAAGATTAATAGGTAGCAGTATATTGAGGCTTTCACTGAATTATTACTCTGTGTAATATAATTTTTTTTTTTTAGTTTTAGCAACTATTATGGACCAAACGTTTGTGTCCCCATATCTAAATTCCTTTGCTGAAGCCTTAGCTCCCAATGTGATGGTATTTGGGGGTGGGGCTTTTGGGAGGTAATGAGGATTAAATGAGGTCATGAGGGTGGGGCACCCAGGATGGGGTTAGTGCCCTTATAAGAGTAGAAAAACATCACTCTCCCCTTCTCCCCTATCTTCTCACATGCACACATGGAGGAAAGGCACATGAGTTCACAGTAAGAAGGCGGCTGTTGACAAGCCAGGAAATGGGCCCTCACCAGCAACCAGATCTACTGGCACTTTGAGCCTAGATTTCCAGGTTCCAGAACTGTGATAAATAAATGTCTTTTGATTAAGTTACCCAACCTGTAGTATTTTTGTTACAGCAGCTCAAGCTTAGACGGTAATTTAAGAGTAAGACATGTCATTAATTTTTATATTGTCTGTAGCATCTATCATAGTTATTTCAATATTGAGAGTAGTCAATATATTACTATTAAAAATAATGAATGCTAATTAATTCTCATAGAAGCCATTTGTGCTAGTGTTATCTATCTATATTATAACTAAGGAATTTAAGCTAAAAGAAATAAACCTGACTACTCAAAGTCTCCTAGCTAAGAAGCCTCAGAGCTGTGATGTGAACCCTGGTGTTCCTGACTCTATAGTGAGAATCTTACTCTGTGCTAGCCTGACTGGATTAGTGTCCCAAGCTTGCCATAATAGATTTCCACAGACTGGTGGCTTTAAACAAAACAAAACAAAATTATTGTCACAGTTCTGGAGGCTAGAATCAAGGTGTCAGAGGACCATGCTCCCTCTGAAAGCTCTCAGGAAGACTATTTCCTGGCCTCTTTCTAGATTCTGATATGGTCCCTGCAATGCTTGGCCTTCCTTGCCTTGTAGACCCAGAACTCAGTCTCTGCCTTCATCTCCACCTGGCCCACTCCCTTGGGTCTCTCTGTGTCTTCTCCTCTTTGTATAAGGACACCACTCATTGGATTAAGGTGTCACCCGACTCCAGTATGACCTCCTCTTCACTAATGAAGTCTGCAAAGACTGTTTCCAAATAAGCTGATGTTTTGAGGTCCAGGTACACATGGGTGGGATGAAGGATGCTGTTCAAACCACTGCACTAACCTTTGCGTCTCCTCTTCTTCCACTCTCTGATCTGAGCATCCTCTTTTTTTTGACAGGTCTATCGCTTATTGATCTTCCTTACTCACCATGCATCTTTCCCCTTCTATCCCTTAGTCTCGTGATTACTCTGCCTTCACACAGTCTTTTCTCTGTAACAGTCCATGCTCAAATTTCTCCTTTATATAAGGACACCATTCATCTTAGAGTAGAGTCCGCCCTAATGAGCTCGTTTTACCTTAATTACCTCTTAAATACCCTGTTCTGAAATACAGTCACATTCTGAGATCCTGGGGGGGGGGCGGGGTTAGGACTTTGACAAAGGAATTTCGGATGGACACAGTATAGCCCATCACAGGATGATTGAGGAGCTGTGGACTTTGGAGCAAGAGCAGCATGGATTCAAACCTGAGCTCAAGCCACGTGATCTCAGGGAGGCATCTCCACACTCTGGCCTCAATTATGTCCATTGTGAAGGAGGACAGACGAGGCTTCAAAAAGGGTGTGCTGCACTTAGAGCTAGTGCCTGGTAAAGAGCAGATGCTTGATACATAGTAGCTGTTATTCTATTGCTAATGCTCAGCATCACCAGGATAGTTTATGACGCTTCTGTGGACAACAGTTTCTCTCCCATGTCTTCTTCCCTCTTGGCTAAGCTTCCTGTAACTGGAGGACCTTTACAAAAACATTTGCCCAGCAGATTCCCGTCCCTGTTATCAGGACAGTCGGAACAATGAGAAGTTTCCTGGTCTCTCTCTTGTCTCAGTTCCAAAGACTGACCCTGCATTTTGTGAACCTCTCCTTGAGTTTTACTGGAAATTAAAAAAAAAAAGGAGGGGAGGCAGGGCGAGGAGAGAGAGAGAGAGGAGACTGTGGTCTTTGCCTTCCAGTAATATAATGGAGCCTGTTTCCTTGGGGTTTGGCAGAAAGAGGTGCTGGTGGCAACATGACAGGGTCATGCCCTCCTGCCGATGGTTGCTGTTCCCAATGAGGCCCCCCCCTAAACATAGACTGGGACCACAATGCAACCTGTCACCAGGCAGCCCTGGGAAACACAAATCATGTTTTGGAATAAAACAAACAAACATCAGCCTTTGAATGCTCTCACGCCCAAGGTCATTTGTGTCACCCACACGGCCTGTGGGACCCCAGAGAAATATAAAACCAGCAAGCCGTCCTTTGATCTTGTACCTTCCTTGGAACGATTTAATCAATTAACCATGAAGTCCTTCCACTTTGCTTATGCAGGCCTATATATAAAATGACTTTGGTCTGGCTGACACTTTACTGCATCTGAGATCAAAGATTGAAGCAAATACCATATTCAGCCAGGAAAATTCTGAGGCTTTTCCCCAGCATACTCCTCCCCCAGCTCTTAGACGCACTTTACTCTTAAAGAGAGAAAGGGGAGAGTTTAGATGTTGATGGACACAAAAAAAAGCTTCCTGAGGATCTCAGGAGCCCATCAGGATAATATGCGAGGTGGTGGGCTGCTGATGCCGGGGGAAACTCAGATAGAACAAAGTGCATTTTAAAAGTTCAAAACGTAGATGGGAGAAAAAAAAATGAAATGCACTTTCCAAAGGCGTTTTGAGAGTGGCCTCCCGTTTAGGAAATTAGGACGTCGCTGTGAGATTAGTTATCTGCATGGGAGCAGGCACTACTACTCTCAGACTCAAGATTGCTGTCCAGCCTAATGGCCTGCCATTAATGATATACAGAGCTGTCATTCTCAGGAGTAAGGCTCCTTCCCAGGCATGTGTGCATCCGTGAGTGGATGTGGGAATAGAAAGCTGGTTCCCACCACTTTTCCACAAAGGGAGAGTTGAAAACGATCATTTGTGGGGAGCCTGCTGTGTCTTGGGACAGTGCTAGGAACCTTACATATCATCTCGATGTTCATCGACAACCCTGGGGAAGGCACACTGTATTATCAACCTTCTCAGATGGTGGACCAAAATCTTGGAGCAGTTCAAAGGCTTGATTGGGGTCAGACAGAGACTCTAAAACACCCAACTCATCGCTCACTTGTGTAATTTTTCACCTACAAAGATTTGCTCCACCATACATCCTAAAATAATTTATTTTCTGGATTTCAAGTTCAGACATCTATAACTGCTGATCATAGCTTTTGGTCAGCATGAGCTAACCAGTTTCAGGACCTTGAGCTCATAAATTCGCAATCAGAATAGAAGAAAGTACAGACTCATCACAGGAAAATAAAGTATACTGTTCTAAAAGATTGAAAATAATCATAACTCTTCATTAAGCACCTCTCGTGTGCCAGTTGTGGTTCTGGGCACCTCGCTCATCGGGTCATTAATCCTTTCCATGTCCTGTAACACAGACCTCTCTATCCCCATTCAACAGACCCAGAATGCTCAATAAGGAGAAAAACTACCTCAGTCTTTCTCAGCTGGTAACCTGGACTTGAATCTCAAGCGCCTTTCACATGGCTTCTGGATAGTGATTAATTATCTTGTTAGACTATTCAGGTTTAAGATTCCAGAGTGGTGAGATATTATGTGGGGACTACAATTACAGCATTAAAACAAAAGTGATATGCATGAAAGTTTCTCCCCAAATTTGAAGAGTTCTGCCAGATGAAGGCACCTCACAGAATCACTGTGGTCGAGCCCTTGACCTCGGTGGGAACACCCAGTGGGTTTCCAACACACAAAGCTCCATGCCAGCACCAACATACCAGTGGCTGTTCAGTTGAATGCTTATTTTATATTGAAAGTATTTTTTAACACTATTCCAAAGAGAAAAAGATGAAGGGTTATTTAGAAGCTTTTTTAAATAACTGGCTCTAAACACAGTCAAACTGAGCAAAGGAAAAATTACAAAAGAGCAAAGTAAAATAGGTTTTCCAATCCATTCTACGAAGAATCCAGAAGGGAGAGATATCTGCAGAGTCCAGCTGGGCAGAGTCGAGCCACCATCATCATGGGAAGCACAGCGGAAAGTTTGGGGTGAGGTTTGGGAAGGAAGAGAGCATGGCGGTGCTGCTTGGGGATTGTGGTCCAGGGAGGGGGAGCGGGAAGGAGCGTGCCTGCACTGAGTCATCCCTAACAGCCCACGTGGCAGCCGCTGGGGCTAGAAGCGCTGGGGAGACTAGAAGAAGCAGATGTCCGTGTGGTCAGCAGGGCAACTGAACTGACCAGAAATGCTGAAGAAGAAGGGAGTGGTTTAGGTTTATGGTCCAGGAGGAAACCAGGAAGCAGAGGTGGTTCCCAGGCAGCAACCAAAGCACTGGCTGAGGATGCTCTCAAGTGTTCTGGTTGTGTTTGGAAGCTCCCTTCTGAGAACAGAGCAGCTACTGCCAAAAAAAAATAAAAAATAAATAAATTGATTTTTAGCAAAAACTCTCCATATAGGGAATGAGACAGAATCATTGATAATCATAGATACTAACTATTGACTCTTTCATAAGTGCTTATGTTAAGTACCTAAGCATGCCATAAAGCATTAGTCGTTTACCCTCGCAGCAACCCTACAGGGTGGATGCTATTTACAGATGAGGAAACTGAGATACTGAGGGGTATATTGACTTGCCCAAGATCACTTGGGGGTTGAAAGTTGGACACCGCACAGCAGAGACCACCTGCCGGCCATCATTGTTACAATGGCGCATGGTGCATTGTTTTAGAGCAGTGGTGTCTTCAGACAGCTTCCGAATCGGTGTTCCTTTCGATGGGTTAGGGAACCTCACCCAGGGTGAGGAAGGGAGCTGACCATCCCCTTATCATGGTGCTTAATTTTTAACTGGTGTGGATGTTTTTTTCTAAGACATAGAATGTAAAGATCTTAGTGTAGTCCTGATATTTATGGGCTCGCCTTAAGGGAACCATGCTGGCACATTCCGCCAAACATTAGGTCTCTCTGGGGAGCAGGTGCTCAGAAATGAATAAACTAGAGGCTCTGCATTTGGGAACAAAGTAGTCGACCCCTTAAAGAGAACCCTTAACAAGAGGTAAGTGACCCACTTACATTTGGGCCACACCCACATTACTATAAATGCCATCTGCCCCCTGAGGAAAACGGATATGGTTGGCGTTATCATTCGCTTCAGCTGGAAACTCAGCTGTATTTGGCCTTGGTGGTATCTGAACATTAACCCTGTATTTTATTCAATTATTGGTGCCTTTTCCATTTGTCACGGTGACTCCAAAGGCAAGGGAAACTTGAAAAATGAGAGCCTTATAGGCTCTGGTCAGAGTACACCACCTTGAACTGTGACAAGAAATAAATTTAGTGTTCAGGAGTGATTAACTAAAGTAGCGATCTCCAAAGTTTTCTGATCATAAGCTAAACATTTTTGAGCATATTCGACAAATATAGCTATATTCATTTATTACTGGATTGTATGTACAAAATATTTAGAAAAAAATATATATGTTGTAAAACAAATAGAAACACAATAGAATGGGATAAAAATAAATGTATCTGAAAATTGAGTTATTTTCTCCTGTTTGGCCCTTGGATTGCTTTTGCACACATCCAGGGGTGTCTGCACCCCCTTTTGGGGAGCTAAGGCATAGAGGATATGTTCCTTCATCCCTGTGGCTCTTTGAATGTTGTTCCTGGGTCAGGTTAAGTAATCAGAATGCTGCTTACTTGGATTTCACTTTGTTGACTTTTATAGAATGTGGTGTTTTCGTTCCTCCAAATTTGGTTTTGGTCATATGCCCTTGAAGGAAATGACGCCAATAAGAGATGGTTCTAGAACATTTGTTACTCATTTGGGGACTTTGGTTGAGAATGTGACCCACTTTCTAAACCATTGTCCCTTTCCTATAATATTTCTCAAGCTTCAATGTCAGGAAATTTTGGGTTTCTTCAGACAACTGATGTGCTCTGTTCTGGACATGGGCTGTGATCATGTTTCCCACTGCTGTGGCCAATAGGAGTCTCAGAATCTCACATGCTGGCCTCTCGTCCACTTTTCAAAGCTTTAAGACACTCATGTCTTCTATACTTGGTTGGACTCTCTGTCAAACCTCATTTCACCTTACTCTCACTAGTTTATCTAATTAGAAACATCACATTAGAAGAGTTACTATTTATTGGGCCTGTACTATGTTCCAGGTATATTTGGGGGGACTTTATGTGCATTATGTATTTCTAACAATTACACAGTAAAGAAAATACTATTCTTTAATATCACAGAAGAGGAAAACCAGAGTTGCTTGACCGAAAATCTAGTGTTCTCTATCCACTTTTGTTGTAGATGTAACTTAGTAACCTACCTCAAGTCCAGTTTGGAAACTGAGACTGATAAATCATCATATCAATGAGGATAAACCTAACATCCCCCAAATTATAAACTGTGTACAAGCAGAGTCATTTGGAATCCAGATAAACAAACAAACAAACAAAATATCTCAATTCAAAACCCTATCCTGAAATTCCTAGATCAGACACGGGGCCATTGCTTGATGTGGAAGAGACCAGCTACCTGTTGTCCAAAGTGAGCCCTTCTAGAAAAAGAGGAAAGAAAAACATGGTTTCTACTCGTAGAGTCATAAGCAAATTCCATGCACTTTTAGAATCTTTCTTTTGTCCTTCTGTCCAGGCATCTTTCTATTTCTCCCACTCTCCTGCTCGTCTTGATTCAGAACTTCCACACAGCCTATCAGCCTAAACAGTCCTCTTTGCCATTGAACTACACTGAGCGCCCTTGATCTGCTCAGGTTCTAGCTTACTATTCATAGCACCTACCCCTGTAGAGCAATGCTCTCCAGCAGGATTTTCTGTAATGATGGAAATGTTTTCCACCTGCACCGTCCAAGATGAGAGCCACCCATGGCTATTGGACACTCGTAATGTGTTGGTTTTAATACCTCGTAGGTTCACTCAACAATAACACGTTAAATAAAATATTTGTCATACATTCATTTTATATTTATCTGAGATGCTTGTATTCACCTTTTTGAAAATTACACTATGGCTGTGATGGAAGGTTTATGATGAATTTATAAGATACGTTTCTCCTTGGAAACACATATTACCCTTAAAGCCAGACCAATAAAACAAACCATTTACCATATTCTGAAGTCAACACAGGTAGCAAGGGGCCTCGAAGTGAATTTCAAATACATTATCTAACTGAGCAGCACCTGATAGAAAGAAATGATAATTATCATTCTTCCATTTTTTTTGAAGCCTCTGTAAAAAGAAAGAGAAGATGATTCTACCCTCACTTAAAGTGGGGAGTGTGGGTGGTGGGCTGGAGCCCAGTCTTCACTCCACCTCCACTCTATCTGCCACCTCCAGAGCCACAGTTTGAAAATTACTGACCTGTATCGATCTGTGGGTGCCCACTCAATATTTCCTACCTACCTGGCTCCAAAACTGCTTCTCCTTGCCCTTGTGTCCTTGGCTCAGCTGTATTATTGCCACTTCCTTCATTTATCACACAGTCTTGAAAAGCGCAGTAGGGATGAAGCTCTGAGCTAAACGTTTCTGGCGACATAAACAGAAGTCAGGTCTAAAACCCACGTGCATACACTGGCCCTCTGGTAGGAGAGAGAGATGATGTTGTCTATTAATGACAGCAATGCAAAGTGGAAAGTGGTTGAAGCTGCGGGAAAGTTACATACTGTTCTTGCATTTCCCTTTCCTGATTCTGGTTTCTGAGGAAGAAGACTTTCAGGCTGAGGAAGGAAGGGAGATGGTGAGGGCATATCAGAGCACGTCAGAATCTCTGTGTCTCTCACCTTAAATATAATTATAAAATAAAAGCTACTACTTACTGAAGACACATTCAGGTTTGAGGAACTGTCTGAAGAACTTCAGGTGTTTTAATCAAAATTAGGATAATATCGCTTATGCTAGTCTGTTGCTTACAATTGCATACCCTAGATAACAACCCGCGGAGTTACAGCACGCAAATATAAGTTCCTGGTATGACTTCTCCAACAGTTTTTGTGAGCAATAATTCCCCTCCCTTGCCTCCCTGGACCTGTTTGGTCTGAACTGACCAAACTGGACTTAGAACAGGAACCTCCAAGTTCTCTACCCATAGACACGAATAAAAGCATGTGCCCCGGGTCCTGCCTCTCTCTCTGCTTGCACCTGGCCTTGACCTCCCATGGGGCCCCTTGAGACATGCTGTGTACTTCCTCCAGGACCTTTGAGTAATAAGTTTTATTTCAATTTCTCTCGTGGTGTATTGCTAAACTTTGCTCATCATCCACCCTGTGTTCACTTAACAAATGGTCATTGACTGAAGCATTGGCAACTTGCAGAGGGTAATAGGTCAGTAGGAGAGAACAAGTAAGCTCAGTTTATCTACTCAAGTTGTTTGAAAACCTGGATCCGAGAGTGTTTATCTAGGATACATATCTAGAAAGTCTATACAAAATATACGGCTCACTGTAGTTGCATAAAATACACAGATATTTCCAGCTCTAGTTTCAAGGATATAAAAGAAAAATTTGACCGGACACTTGTTAAAAATCATGAGGAAGACTTTATTTCAAGACTGTGGCAATAGGGGAGAGAGATTTAACTCAACTCTGAATACAAGAGCAACAAGTAGAGATTTATCACAAATGGGCAGAACAAGGATCTGGATGGAAAATGACTCAGAGAAGCATAGTTAGGGATTAAGGAGTGGGAAGAGAAGAGGAACTTGATTAGAGATCAAGGGTGTGGGAAGAGGAGCAATATGGGTTATCAAGGGTGGGAAGGATTCTCGATAAAAGGACTTAGGAGGATCCTTTGCTAAAACTGAGCTCAGCAGGCAAAGGACAAGACCCAGTTGGAAAGAGCTGTCAGGAGCCTGACTAAAGTTCAGTCAGGAAAGGAATCCTTGTCATGGCCGCTGGTATGAGGTGCAAGTAGCCCCTGGAATCTCCTCGTTTCCCTCCAGTTGAGACTGTGACTTTTCCCCTTTTTTATATTTATTCATCTTGGAAACAAAGAAGTTTGCAACCTGGAGTGATCACTTCCTTTGGCAGCTGCTCTATTTGTCCTGGGTTGGTCCAAGGCCAGGGAGAAGAAGGAGAGTGGGGGTAGGGATGGTTGCTGGTGGCCTGGGAGAGGGGAGGATTAGCTGGGAACTGATCCATGTGGTGTAAATTCTCTCTTTCTTCTCTTTCTGAGGAAGTGCTTTCTGAGTTCTGAATATCAGGGAATTTACTCCATGGAGTTGAAAGCCGCCTCTTCTCCCAGGTTATCTTCTTAATGAAAATACAGAGTCTGTGCAGTGATTTGTAGAAACTTTTCCCATATTCTGTTTGCATGCATATTTATACAAACTCAAAACCCAGGAGAGGAAACTGCTACTGTCCTGTAGGTCTACACATGTCGATGGTGTGGGTAATGATAAAAATCAGTACTCTGGCCTCATTTGGGGACCATTACTGTGACTTTAAAATTCAAGATATATCGCTTTCCCAGAAAAGGCAGCCCGAATGGAGACACAAAGTCTTTGGGTGATTAATGATTCAAATCCCTTAAGAGTGAGCCGTTGAGGAGCCAGACGAAATGGAATTAAAATGTTGCATGTTACTTAACATTTCTCAGAGGGCTCAGAAACTCCCTGTGTGTTTGTCATTTGTCATATCCTCTTAAAAGTCAGTTCCATTTCCAACCATCTGAAAATTTAGTGAGAATGCTGATTGAGGTTTAGTTTCTTTTCTTTGTTTTTCCCAAATGCTCCATTATTCCCATGCTCTTTGTTTCTCAACAGGAAAATGAAGATATGAATACTTATTCCATATGAATGCTGTAAGAATGAAAAAAGTAACAGATGAACCTCCTATTGTAGGCTTAGCACATAGTAGGCTGTCAATCATGGTAGGTGTTGTTATCATTATTACATGTCATGGCCATTGGGTGTTTTGATTTACTCAGAATCTAGTTCTTGTGAGTGAATTTAGTTCCTGTAATTCTTATATCAATACCTCTGATTCTTTTTTTTTTTGCAGAGGGGGAGAGTGAGATGGGTGGCTTTTGTTCCTCCTTCACTCTGAGTTTAAATGGTTCATAAATGGTTCGGGCAATGCCAAGAAGAAGGTACCTTAACAAACAGTAATTATAATACTAACTAATTATTTACCAGAAGTTGACCAGATGCCTGGCGATGTTTGATGTTTTGAACACCTCACACAGATTGTCTCGCTATCCTCAATGACCCCATGGAGGAGTTGCCTGGTGAAGGTAAGGAAAGGTGCTGATACGTAGGACCCCAGAAGATAGTGGCTTAAGAGACAAAGGAACTTGCTTCTCTCTCCTGTGATAGTGCTGATGTGAGGGGCCTTTGCCAGCTCGGTCAGCTCTGCTCTGTGTGGTCATTCAGATACCCAGTTCCTTACATCTGGGTTTCTCAGTCATTCTTTCTCTAAACGTCCAGTTCTTTGTCCATGTTGTGGTTATGGTATTTACCATTTTATGGGGAAAATTATTTGATCATGTGGCTGTGTCTTGAATGTAACTATTAGTTTTTCCAGAACAGGGAACAATAGCTTAGTTATATTGTATCCCAATTATCTAGAACCGGGGGCTGCCAGCTATGGCCTGTGGGCCTAATTTGTCTTGCTGCCTGCTTTTACATGGCCTGTGCGCTAAGAATGGCTTTGAGATTTTTAAATGCTTGAAAAAAATCAAAAGAAGAATAATATTTTACGACTCATGAAAATGACAATTATATAAAATATAAAATTCAGGGTCTATAAATCAAGTTTCATTGGAATACAGCCTCTCATTCATTTAAATATTACCTGTGGCTATCATTTACATAACAACGATGGCAGAGTTGAGTGGTTGCAGAAGAGATCATATGGCCACAAGGCTAAAAATATTTACAATCTTGCTATTTACAGGAAAAAAAAAATTCGCAGACCTCTGATCTAGCACATTAACCTTTTTTGAACAAATTGTGCTGGCATTGACTTCAGGGGCAGGAAAGTCTGGGTGTGCAGAAGAAATGAGGAAGAAATCCTCCCCAATATTGTGACATTTAAGCATCACCTGTTGCTTGCTGTGTAGTTGGTGGAGCCAATGTTTTGATTTACTCGGAATCTAGTTCTTGGGATTGAATCCAGTCCCTGTAATTCTTATGTCAATACCTCTGATTCTTTCTTTCTTTTTTTTTGGAAGAGCAGGGAATGCTCTACCAGGACCTGGGTCTGGCTCCATCTTTTTCCCCCAGAAGGACAAGCTTTACTCTGTGACCATTACCACGTTATTCCAGAAGAATAGTGAGAACATGTGACTTCATCAAAGGATGCTATTTGTTAAGGGGAGGAAATGGCTCTAAGGGTGGAGGGGTATGGAAAGGGGATGAAGGACGAGATCATTGAGGAGGGAGGAGGATTTGGGGAGCGGAAGGGAATTCAACTGCCTCTCTTAAAAGGTGAACAGTTGGGGAGTGCTTACACTTTTAGTTAATATCCAATCTCTCTTTTTTTAAAAAAATATTTGATGACTTTGTATTTGATTTCTAGTGCATTTTTTAATTTCCTCCCTATAAAGCCCTTCATGACCAAGCAGGCAGCCCTACTTCCCCTTTGCAAAACCAGTTAATGTCAATTCTCCCCTGTTAGTGCCTTAGCATCCTTTCTGTGGCTCAAACACATTTTTCTCTCCACGGCTCTCTGGAGGTTGACTCATTTTCTCCATAGAATGCTTTTCCTTATTAGTTGAGTTCATCGTCCTAGACCTCAACTCAAATGTCACCTATGCACTGAAACATTTTCTGACCAGCTTACACAAATGGGCTCCTTCCTATTATTTTCTATTTCAAGAGCCCTTACAAAATTGATTATAATTTTGAATTATACAATTATTTGTTGGTTTACTTGATCTTTTGGCTTCTCCACTAAAGGTAAGTTTGATAAGAGTAAAGGCCACCTCTCTTTTGTCCAGTATTTTATATCCAGCACCTAGTACATTTGGTCATTTAAAATTTCCTTAACAACTCTTTATGGGTGTCTCCCTAATCTTTGGGGATGCGAAAGTCCATAGATATTGAGTAGCACACAGTCCACCAGAAAAGACTAGTATGTGAGTAGTTAAGAGCAAGAGATGCATTTGGATTAAGTAGTAATGGTCATGATTTATAGTTTTATGGAAAATACCAGACACAGTGTTCTTTACTTTAGAGTTTGGTCCAGAGTTAGTCACTGGCCATTTTTTTTTTTTTTTTGCCATTTTTCATGCAAATGGCTAACTCTTGTCTTACATACTGTTTATGGAAGTCAGGCTCCAAGATGGCCCCAGCGACCTTCACCTCTAGCATTTATACCGTTTGAAGTTTCCTCCTTATAGATTGAATCAGAGCTGAATCTGTTCTAAATATTACAGGAGTGACAGTGTGTGACTTTCAAGGCTAGCTGTTAAAGGGCAGCTTCCACTGTAACGTTCGGGATTGCCTGCTTGGGGGAAGCCAGCTACCACGCGAGGAGGACATCCAAGCAGCTCTGCGAGAGGCCCATGTGGAGAAAAATGGGGGCCTCTGGCCCTCAGACAGCTGCAAGCAAACCATCAAATGATGGCATCCCCAGCCTACAAGGGACAGTCTAACTCTTCCCAAATATCCTGCCCAATAGAAACTGTGAGAGATGACAGTGATTACCGATTTCTTCAAGCTATTCAGTTCAGGGGTGATTTGCCGTACAACAGTGGATAACTAAACCACTGCTTCTTCTTGGGACTATCTGGTTGGGCAGAGAGATACACACACAGCACCTCTCCTGTCCTGCCTCATTTCTTGCTCTGCTTCTTCCCAACACAAAGTAGCCTGTGTCAGCCAGAGAGAACCTGATTCTTGTCTCTTCCTTGATGCCAGATGCCAGATGTTTTTACTGAATTGTTTGTGTCTCTTCAAAATTGATATTGTGAGCCTTAAGATCCAATGTGATGGTATTTGGAGGTGGTGCCTTTGGGAGGTAATTGGTATTAGATGAGGTCTTGACATGGGTCCCTCATGATGGTTGGAGGCCTTATAAGAAGAGCGCTCTCTCTCTCTCTCTCTCTCTCTCTCTCTCTCTCTCTCTCTCTCTCTCTCTCTGTCTCTCTCCCTCGTGGGAGGACTTAGAAGATGGTCATCTACAAGCCAGTAAGAGCTCTCAGCAGAAACCAAATAGACCAAAGCCTAGACCTTAGACTTCCCAACCTCCATAACTGTGAGAAATACATTTCTGTTGTTTAAGCCACCCAGCCTATGGTATTTTGCTATAGCTGCCTGAGCTAAGATACCAAATAGTTACTTTCTCGCTCTTGAAAGAATGAGACACCCTGAATCACAGGAGGCCTTTGCCAGGGTCCGGAACTTGGGGAGCTGAAGCTCTATTTTGCAGTGAGCAGGTGGAGATAATCTCTCTCTCTCTCTCTCTCTCTCTTTTATGTTAAGAAGCTGAATGAAGAGACTGCAGGACCTTGAAGGCAGACCACAAAGGGCAAGTATTGGGGTTCCAGGCCTGAAGGATCTCTTGTTGAGGGTTAAGCGTGAGACCTATGACCAAGGTAAAGGACAGATATGAAGGGACTTTCTTCCAGTTTCTAGAGGACTAGCCACATCGGGGCTTGGGCAGCAATGGCTGCCACTCTGCCATCTCATCTCATTTTAGAAATGCCACCCCAATCCCCTGATTCCACTGTGAGATGGAAACTCGCCCCTTCCTGCACCTCAAAAGGGCATCTCGTTGCTGCCCTCTGTCTCCTGTTCACCACCTGATGTGGAGATGAGAGTATTCCAGGTCATGATGCCCGGGAAGCTGGCACCGTAGGCATGAAAGTTCCTGAGGGAGTGCTCTTGGGACCACCACCTGTAGAAGGAAAAAAGGAAGCGGGCTTGGGCAGAGGGAGAAGTTGAGCTGCAATACAGCCTTAAAATAGGTTTCAGCTGACCCAATGGGGAGCTGTAAGGCTGGGACGACCCTTCAGAAATGTCCCACCTTGGGGAGAAGAGATCAGGCATTTATATTCCTATATCCCTGCCACTGAGTGCAGACTTCCTTGGAAAGAGTGTGTAACCTTGGACATGATGCTTCTCTTAAACCAGGCAAGTCCAAAATGGTCTGATAGTTGAGGGCTGCCTGCTGGCAGAGGTCCTATCAGATTAAGTCTTTAGGTTTCTGGCAGATATGTCAGTGTCCACATGAGACAGACTAGGGCAAGCAGTATATACTGACGATCGGGGGCAGATACACACTTCCATTACACCGTAGTGTGAAAGATGGAAGATGCTAGCTGGGGTGAGAAAAAAGAATCCAGAGAAGTAACCCCCTGATGTTCTTAGACCAAGGATGTCCTTCCAGATGTAGCCTTTTTCCTAACACAAACCCGGTTGGGTTCCATATCGTACCATGATAGTCATAATTGAAACTGCTTCTCTGTGTATGGTGATTCTGCTCTTAAAAGAGAGAGGATTCAAGTAAAGAAAATATGAGCACGCAAAGCTACAGCCATTATTCCTTTAGATTTGTATCTCAGCCAATTCCATGAGTAACTTAATTTATACCTTTATTTCTACATGAGGGGAGACTTGGTTTCTGAAATCCTGTTTGTGTCCCTCAGCTTATGAGCTTATATGTCATCCGTCTCTGAGTTGGGCCTTTTAGAAAATCTATCTGCAAATGTAGCTGGGGCTAAAAGCTCAGATGTCAAGATATCATGGGGCTTTTTCTTAATTTATTCTGACATTGGAATTAATTTGTTCTAAGAAGCCATGTGGGGTGTGTGTGTGTGTGTGTGTGTGTGTGTGTGTGTGTGTGTGTTTGTGTGTGTGTGTACCAGCCTAGAAGCACAGCTCTAGGTCTGACTGAAATGAACTTCACTGGCCCTCTCCCTACTGTGTGTGCTTGGCCTTTGAGTGTACGACGTTGTGATCGCAGTTATGTGATGTGAATGCGACACTACAACTCTTCATTCTCAGACTGTCTTTACTCTTGATATAATCATGTGTTATTGTTCTAAAATATGGAAGCATTTAGAAGCAAGGGGACCTAAGCGAACCTGAGGTTAAATAAGAGACGGGGATTTTCGCTTCATTTTCTGTATGAGACCACCTTGCTTTTTTCTACCAGATGATAAGGGAGTGATTTCCTAATCAGAGTGTTGTGCGTGTCATTCAGAAATGTGTTCCTGCTCATTTCACAGCTCCAAAAAGGAGCTGACAGGCATCAGAAGAGAAGAATCGTGGCTAACGCAGGAATAATAGAAATGAAAAAATCAATGTGGAGATGTAATTGAAAGTAAGAACTGGTGGTCAAGGTGATTGAATGGTAAATATTGTGAGCAGAAACCAAGAAGGACCCGGGACAAGATCAGGCAATTCACAGATGTGCATCTTTCCCCTTTCTGGGATTGTGGACAGAGAGGTTATCAGACAATCTCATTCAAAGAGGAGTTCCTCTCAAGTTTTCTTTTTTCCATGACTTTTTTTTTTTTTTTTTTTTTTTTTTTACCCTTACAAAGGATGCCCTGAGATCTGGAACGAGTCCAAGGCTGTTACTTTGCGACTGATATAACTGCACTAGGGCATGTTCGATCCTGTCCTTGTGACCATCTCAGCAAAAGAATTCAATTGCTCCCAGTCGACTCCCTCAATCAAGGCACACCAGACCTGAACGGTGACCGGAGAAGCAGCCACAAAAACCCCATTCCATCCCTCCAGTCTCAGTTCCTGGAAGAAAAGTCCAGTTAAAAGTACTGTTTATCTTCTTTTACCAAATAAGAGATATAAAGAAGATTTTCATGTATTTTTACTGGGAAAAGCGAGTACTTTTTATGGGCATTTTTCAAAAAACCAAAATGACTTCCCTTGAGAGATACACATTTCCCCAGCATCACCTCACGAGACCGTTCTCAGACGCTGCCTATCAATTCCGGTGCAATCGATATTGCATTACGGTTGGAGTCAGGAGATCTGGATTGTGTGACCTTGGGCAAGTCGCTTAATCTCTCTGCCACAATCTATGTGAACAAACCGAAAATAATTCTAGCCACTTCAAGCAGGGAGAGTAAGATTAATGACAGCAAGATTTTTAGACAATTGACTCTGTGGCAGTTTCTTCTGCCCTCTTGTTTTTTGTATATGTTTTTTTTTAAGGTTTGATTTTTCTCTATAAATTCAATCACCCACATGCTGACACAAAGACAAAGCTAGTCCCAAATGCACGATGGCAATGCCACCACTTGGCTGAGTTGTATCTCTCCAGACACAGTTAGCACATTAAGTGTCCTTCATTTCTCCTTTGTGGGAGGAAGAGGAAGGTGACAGAGAAATACATTGGAAAAGAATTCTTGCATATGTTTTACTCTCTTTACTTCATTGGGTGATTTTTGTGGCTTCTCACTCTCGGGCATCCTGTTTCCTCAACCCTATTGTATCTGGGCCCTACTTTTTACCTCCCATTGCTCAACCAGCCAAAGAAAATTGATAACCCAGTTGGGTCTTGTTCTTCCAGCTTGGTCTGGTCTTTCCAGGATGTACCTCAAGTGTTTGCCCTGCACATTCACAGACTGAGACTACAGGGGATGACCCAGGACTTACTGACTCAGTGAACAAGAACCCTATAACCTCGCCCACTCTTCCACTCACCACCCTGACTCTCCCCTTCTTTTGCTATTAGAGTTACTGAGAAGGCAATCAATTCGTTATCACAACCATGGCCATCTGGCTACTACCTCATCACTCTATTCCAACTGCTCTTTCTTCATCTCCATTCTGGGACCACTCCCTTCTGGAAACATGAGCATTGTTGAAAGTTAAGTCTTCTATTGTGTTTCTATAATAACTCATCCATTGTCTTGACTTCAACTACCACTTCTATATGGCTGAAACTTATATCTATGGTTTTAGATATCCCAGCCCACAATTTGTTTTAAAATATTCTTTCTCATCACTTGTCAATCTATGAGCACATATTAAAGGCTTGAGAAGGTCACATTGGGGGAGATTTGGAATACTATATTGAAGAGTCTGGATTTTATCTGACAGAGGGAGTTGGTTAAAAATATTTAATTAATGATATTTAAAAGTATTAAAGGCATGATGGAGAGGAATGCAGAGTTTTCCTTCAGTGTAGTGGAGGATGGGTTGAGGGCAGAAATGCGGGGCTTCCCAGGTCAGGGACTCTGATCCTCAAGCTGTTTCCAGCTCTGTGCAGTCACCATGTTGCAGCTAAACCTAGATTTCAATTCTTGTGCTTCAGAAACAAGTAGGCAAACTCAAAACAAAGAGGGGTACTTGATTTTCCCTTCTTCCTTTCCAAACATATCCAATGTCCTCATGACTTCTTAATTCTTCCACTATAACGGTACAGTCTTTACAGTCACTTCAAATTCATTTGCCATTTTTTACTCCTGGCTCTTACCCTTTTTTAGAGTTAAGAAATAGTCGCCTGATCAATTCATTAAAAATTCTGCAATCTAAAATTACATTCTCCTGGTCTGGACAAACCAGACTTCTTTTGCCTACCAAAAAACTTCTGAACTTCTTAACCCTCACCTACAAATATAACCTGTATATTTCCATCACCATGCTTTTGCACAAATAATTTTATTAGCTTAATAATGAGTCAGTATAATGTGATTGTTCTCTGATTTTCTGAATGGACAAAGTACTTCCTTCTTCCCATCATTTTAAGTGTGTGCTTCTACCATGGCTCTTCCAGGCTCAATCCACATCTACAATAGCATATTTATAGAGACATCTCTCGAGAGTCAGTGAAACAGTATTGCTTTTCCCTAGTATTTCTTGTATTTTGTTTTCTTTGATCAGATTGGAACATCTTAGTAGATGAAGAAATATATTACCTCTTGAGTGGAAGGCAAAGTTCTCTGTCATTCTCACAAAGTGATATCCTTCATTCATAGATATTTGATGGTTTTCTACTTGACTAATTTCCTAAGTATCTGGCCTTAGTGTATAAAGGAATGCACATGAGTTTCAAAGCACGGGTTGGCCAGCAGCTACTTCTTTCAATGCAGCCTCGACAGCTTTCGAGTTTTTGAAAATCCCTCTGAGATTCCAAAAATATTATTCTTAATTTTTAGTGCTGTTGTAAGTATTTACATTTTCCGAGTCTTCAGAGGTCTTTCATTTGGAAGTTAAAGAACTGCATTCGCCACAACTAGTTGCTAGTTTAAAACGGGAATTCATTTTTGACCTGTTAAAAGTTCACTGAAAACATGTTCAAAAGAAAAATATAGACTACATGAAGTGAGTTTATACATAAGCCAGAAAATGGCCACCGTTGCTATCATGAAATAAATATATGCCTTACTCTGGCCACACTTATTTCTTTTGCTCCCCTGATCACATAAGGGTTCTCCTCCTTCTCAGGCCTCCATACAGCCTTCTTCTCTTTCTGCGTGGACACTCACCCTCAACCCCTACGTATATTTCCAGCCACCACCATCCTTGATACTACTTTATCCTTCATGACTCAGCTTAAATGTGGCTTCCCTGCAGAGGCATTCTCTAACCTCCCAATATATATTCAATTGGATTCCACTGTTTTACTTTTTTCTAGTATCTCATAATTTCCTTCAGGGCCATTATCACAACCTGAAATTAAATATTAGTTTGGCTATTTGTCTAAAAATCTATTACCTACTTTAACTTTAACTCCAACTATACAGAATATATGCTCTAAAATGGCAGAAGAGATGTATCATAGTTTAGCATAATTTCTTGCACATGATAGGCGATAGGAAACAAAAATCTGATTTTAAATAAATTTTGAGTACACAGAGATTTAAGAATAAAAATAACTTATGTATTTTATATAGCTTTATAGACTCTATATAAAGCTTCATATACTTCTTATAGCTTATATATTTTCACATACATTTCTTTTGAAATAACGGTCACTCTATGAGGAAGCCAACACCATAACACTCAACATCTTTAAGTCCTGAATCTCAATAGTCTTTCAAACATTTTTCCAGAGAGAATTGCTGCTGACAAAAAAAGAAAATGCTCAGAGCAATTCTAAATTCGGGGTTGGTCTATTATTGCTTAGAAATAATTTCAGAAAATCTGTGCTGCAAACAATCCCAAAGATTGAGATAGTTATTATTCCATGAACACATCTTAAATTGAACGCAGTCAAATCCCTATTCTATGTCCTAATGGTGCTTCACTCATGTGAGAATTTAAAGGTAAACACATTAGCAATCATTCTTTTTTAAAAATTATTCTTATCTTTTCAGGTTAAAAATGCACATTATTCTGTGTAGTAGCTTTGAGCACGAAATGTGCAAAATGTTTTCTGTTTTAATGTACTGGAGTCTGTTTTCAGAAGCCCTAGAATAAAATAAACTTATGGGCAAGGCTTTGTCTATAAGGAGCCTTCTATAACGTGAAGAACTACCCTGAACTTGTCTCATTTGCCAGTAGTCATCTGGCTATTAGCTTTGCTCAGAGAAGCTCATGTGTGGAAAGTAGTACCACCATGAGGTAAACTATGCCCTGAGAAACTTGCTCAGTCCAAATCCCAGGCACACGTAATTCTACTTTGCGCCTTTAGAAGCAGGGAAGAGAAAGAAAACAATCGGTAAACTACTAAGACTTTGCTTTTTTTTTCTCTTAAAAAACAAAAACAAAAATAAAAACAATCACTATTCTAGATTCTTAAATTAATATAATCTGTATGTGGAGAGAATAATTGTGCTATGGACCTAAGTCTCCAGGCTCAAATATGCTCAGTGGGTATGAGTTACTGAGCTGCCACCTGTATCTCTTGAGCAAGGACGTCTGAGGGGCCTGGGGGAGATTTCGGCTCCTCTGTTTTTGAGCTGCTTATGCCTGTGTAAAATTGGAAGCACAGCGATCCCATAGGTCTGTAGTGAGAACTGGATGAGGTATTTCATATAAAACCCTTGGCACAGTGCCTGGTATTAACAAGTCCCCAAACAAGAGTGGCTATTAAGGTAAACCCGTACCTATAGACACAAATCTAAATCACGTCATCCTTGCAGATGTTTCTTTGCTTAATGAATAATTCATGACTTTTGAAAAAAGAAGAAGCACCTGATGGGAATAAAATAAAATGTTTTACAATGACTATATAATATTTATATAATTAAAGTAGAGACATTTTAAATAAGAGTGGGTACATGTTTGGACATTTGTGTCTGTGAGAGAGATGTGTGTGCACATGCATGCCTTTCTTACAGGGAAATGAAGAAATCTTAGCATGGGGAGTGAGTATTAATACTCCAACCAGTCAGTGTTCCCCTGGTACCTTGATATCACTGCCTCTGGCCCGAGAGTACCTGTGGAGAAAGACGCCTTTAGTTTTTAGTTGTTTTCCATCTGGTTCTTACTGAGAGGAGAAACAAAAAAGAATGAAATAAAAATAAATACCTTTTAGGCTTTAGTTACACTTCACCTTATATTTTTTTAGAGGAAGAAATCAATTGAATACGCACTTTTTTCCTTGCACAGAATGTGTTCGTCTATCCATCTCTGTCACGCGGTCATTCCAAAGTCCCCAGATGTGGCACTATGCCAACATCAAAGCAATTTCTGACAACAAAAAGTATAGGATCTCTTCTCCATTCTTTCTGTATCACTTTGATTAAGGAATTCTTAAGGAGGGGACTCTAAAAATTGTGCAATTTCTAAGAAAATCACCAAACTGTTAATGAAGTAAATATCTGTTTAATTTACAAACATCAGTAGTGTAACTGATATTAGTCTGGAGAAAGACAAAGCACACTGAATTATACATGTACATCTAATTTTTTTTGTAAAAAAAAAATGTTTTTGGAAAGAAATATCTGCATCCTTACAGGGGACCCTGGGATTTTAAATGAGGGAAGAGCAAGTGCACTAAAAATCATCATCGACTCTACACTGTAATTTTGCAGCAAACAGGTTAACGTGGGAACATTAATAGGTAATAAAGGAGCTTTATTGTTTTGGGGAAAAAAATCACAGTTTTTGACATTACAGTCTTTTTTCTCGCCACCCCACCCCCCCCCAAAAAAAGGGCCAAAAAAGGTCAAGGAAATATTAATTTGTCGAAGATCTACTTTCTAGTGTCGATCGCTACACACCATTTCTGTTTTGTGGGACAGGCTGCAGAGGGGCCACCTCTTTTTGTACAACGACCGTCTCGGGCATAGACTTTCCATACTCTCTGCAGGTGTCCTGAGTGAGGCCAGTAGGTCAGTGACACCAGTGGTCAGATGTCAAAGTAAACAAACAGAGCAACACATATTCATCCCAAGATAACACCCCCTATGTTAGTACCATTGCCAAAAAAAAAAAAAAAAATCCTGATTTTTTTTTTTAAGTTTGAAAAATGTACAAAAATATCAGGACAATTATAAATTAATATATATTAAAGCATCAAGAAACAGCAAAAGGATGGCCTAAAATGTTACGTACAATGGTCTTTGATACAATAAATATTTCTCATGGAAACTGAATACTGTATAGGGTTGTTTAGAACTCATAGAAACAAAAATTCATATTATTACTAATTTATTTATCGATAATCTATTGGTTCTTTATCATCTCCTTTATCATTTATATTACAAAAAAATTAATACTGGAAAACGGTAGATAAACACTTTTTTTGTGTGCTTCTTCTGTTAACATGCTGACATTTAAAAAGAAGGTAAAATTTTAGCACTCCCATCTTCTCTCGGGACACTTTATCTTTTGCACAAAATATTTCTCATCCGTTCGTTCTGTCCGAAGCCGTGGGCTCCATTCCTCTGCCTCGCATCCTCACTCACACACGTGTGCTTGGTCTGTCCTCATCGTGCGCCCCAGGGACGGCGACGAGGGCGCGCGCGCGCGCGCGCGAGGCTCTGGGCCAGTTCACACAGCGCACCGCAGCTCGTCCCTGCCCGTCCCCGTGCTTCTGCTTGTCCTCAGCATGTCACGAAAGATGAACCCGAGTCGCAGTGGTCACCATCGTTGTCCTAATGCCTCCAGGAATATCTTCCTTCATACTTCTCCAGTGTCGGGGAAGCTGTAGTTCAAGCATTTTTTTTTTTTTTCTTCCAAATGCAGAAAAAAAAAAAAAGTTTTCTTTTTTATTTCTCATCATAAAAATAAGTCTGTTCTGTATTTTTACAATATATTTCAACTATTTCCACTCTGAAGCGTGCCTCCGTCCAGCGCGGCCGGGCAGCAGGCGCCGCGCGCCCGGGGCCGCGGTTAGGACGCGCACCTGGCACAGCCGCACTTGACCACCTTCTCCACCTCCTCCACGAAGGAGGAGCCGTCCGTGCACTCGAACGAGTATTTCCGCCGCTTGCTCCGCAGCGGCCCGCAGCACTGGCCGCCGGCGCAGCCGCCTCTGCACTCCAGCCGCGACACCTTCTTGGTGGTCTGGCAGGCGGCATAGCCCTGCTGCTTTTGGTAATAATCTCTCACCCGTTCCCCTTGGCAAGAGATTTCTGGAGAAGAACAAAAAAGCACAGGCATGTGAAGGGCGCTCGCGATAAGGCAGATGGGGGGGAGCGATCGAGAAGCCACCACTGGCTTTAGGAGGCGTTTGTCACTGCCCTTTGCAGCGTTACGCTTATGTAATGTGTTACAGGCCGGTGGCTCAGCCTTCTGCTTTTTGAAAAATGCTTCTTTTTGGCCTTTTTTTTCCCAGCAGAGTGAATACTATATATCGGAACTATAAATACTACGCCATTGGACTGACAAGCAAATTGGATTTCTCAATCTTTACCTTTATTGCAAAAAATACCCATCTTCTGTTTTTACACTCCAAACAGCTGGTTTTGTTTACCGCAGGGAGCTGTTTCAGAGAGTATGCGATTTCATGTATTAGACTTGAAGTTTAATATCAATCTGTTACTTAATACAAGTAACATTCCACTAACTGCATAAATTACTCTAGCATGAACTAGTTCAAAAAGGGACGTCTGCTGAAAGCTTCCATGGGTACGTTCCTCTGACACACTCAACGAAACCTGTGCCAGCTCGAGGCGAGGGGCATTCTGATCCCTCAGACTCAGGAGAAAGAGAAAGATGGGCTAACAAGTCAGCCTGTTCGCATCCTCTCACCTGCAGAATTTGCGGGAACTAATTCGATTCTAAGGTCAAAGGTGACTTTATCCTAAAACTAGAGCAGAATGATTAGCTCTGTCCTCTGTGTGCCAGGAGACACATTAATAATATATTTAGATGAGAACAGCGGATAAAGGTGAGAAGCAAGTAAATGTATTTCTATGTAAGGTAAGAAGGAGCGTTTTCACAGATATCTGAAGTCCGCATAAAAGCCTGTGGTGGAGGCTTAGGACATTTCACATCTGTCGCCTTCAGAACTCTGGGAAATAAATCGACAGTAGGAACTACGAGTCCTGCAAAGACCTGGCATTTCTCATATGGCTCCCACCTTTCTTAATTCTGTCTCCCTTTCTCTCACTCTCTTTTCAAAGGTGGAGCCCCCTCTTGCTTTTCCCAGAGAGAAAAGTGCCCGGCGGGGCTGGCTTACCTCGATCACAGCTGGCCCCCGTGTATCCGCTACTGCATTCACAGTAGGGCTGTGCCAGTCCGGAGAGCCTGCATTTCCCGTGCTTACACTTGATCGCCTGGCAGGGGTTAAACAGGGCCTCCTCTTCATCACAGAGGACGCCCCCATGGCCCTCCAGGCACTTACAGCTGTAGGAGAAGGCATTGATGGGCAGGCAGATGCCATGCACGCACCTAAGAGGAGGAGCAAGGAATGAAAACACGTTAGCAGAGAGGGTAAGGATGGAGGGAGGATGATGAAGGAAAATGAAGGAGAAAGTGTTCATGGGCTTCCTTCTTCCTCCCTTCTTGCCTCCCTCCTCCTCCATCCTTCTTCTCTAGGGTTTGCTCTGAGGGTTGGGGTGCCTGTGTTTAACTACCAAGTAACCAGACTTACTTGTTTCCCAGGCAGGGGTCATTGGTTCTCTGGTCGCACAGGGGCCCCATCCATCCTTCCTCGCACTCGCAGGTGAAGCCCGACTGACTGCCGGCCTGGCACGTGCCGTGGGCACACACCTTCTTGTGGCACGGCTCGCAGCCGGGCAGGATGCCGGTCTGCATGGGCATCTTGCGGAAGTCCTGCAGCTCGCTGTTGATGTAGAGGTTCCGGATGCAGCCGTGGAAGCTGGTGCCGTTCTGCCCGGGGGCCTGGCGCAGGGCGGCGGCCACGTTGTTTTTCCCAGGCATGCCTGAGGAGGGACAGCGAGTCAGAGGTCAGGCTCTTTGGGGACTCCTCAGCTATGTGACACCCAGACCCTCTTCACCCTGTGTGACACTTCTTTAGGAGAAACACATATCACAAGCATCCAGTGCTGAGGGGCTCGACCTGGCTGCCTATTAGAATCACACGGGATCTTAGAAGAAACACTGACGTTTGGGACCTCAGCTCAGACTTCCTGGATCGGGTCAGCTGGACAAGGTGGGCGACAGAGAAGAGACGTGTGTTTCCCTATTTTTGATTTTTTGGAAGATGCTCTGGGCAATTCCAATACACAACTAGAATAAAGAACTTCGATCGCTGGTGGTGGAGCATTAATTTTTAAAATTTGTTTCAAACCAAACCTTCCACAGAGACATACATATATCAAACACAAGAGCAGAGCTACTGTGCTAAGGCAAGACTGGGACACACCCCAGGAGGCATAGAGTGCCATGACACAGGTCAGTAATGCCCTGACCAGTCTTGCCCCTTGAAGATGAAGGGCCCAGGCCCAGGGAGCTCAGCGGTGTGCTCAGTGTTACTCAATAAGACCGAGTTCGAATCAGGCAGATGAAAGACAACGCTGCCATCTCCAGTCTCGGTTCAGTCCCTCATGTGTCAGAGGGTGAGAGCTGGGGTGCGCAGTGACCTTCTTCCTCGACCCTGCCAAATGCAAGGCTAGCACCTAATCCAGCCTGCCACTGGCGACATCCATGGCTCAGTCATGGACAGTACTCCCTGAAACACTCGCCTGTGCTTCCCATCAGCCCAACACCTCATTCCCATCATTCCCCACCCCGCTGCTAATTAGCAGGAAGGCTGCATATTCCAAGAAATCGGGATGACGGAAGAAATTCCTCCCAAAACAGGATTTGTAATCTCTGTAGATGTACATTCCACGAGTGACCCTCATTTGGCAAAACTGAGGAATCTTTCCATGGCCTAAGCCAGACCCTGAAATCGCTCCTGTGTGGGACCTGACACGAGGCAACTGTCCCAGCCACTGCAAGGGGGAAGGAGGAAGAAGGAGGCCTTCAGGGCAGCTGCTGTTCCTCTCCGCTGCTCAGGCCCTTTCTGTGCCTGGTCTTTGAACATCTGCCTGGAGGGGACCCGGCTTGCATTCTCCAGGGCGTTCAATGGTTATGAAGACCAAGAACCTCAGTGCTTCCTGGACCCTGACTCTTGGCATCCCCATCTCTCCCCTTCTAAGGAGCCCATTTGAGTTCCAGCAGGCACCACAGTTGGATAGTTAGGTTCACAAAGCACGAGGCTAGATGTCAAAGGCTTTATTGTTGTTCTGTGTGTCCTTGGGCTTGGTTCTCATCTATGAGTGGATGGACCAGAACAGCTGATTCCAAGCTTGTCACGCCTAAGGACCACCAGCAGTGCAGGTTTAGAAGGCAGCTCCCCAGTTCCAGGCGCTCTCCACCATGAGATTCTGATGGAATGGCATGCAGAAATATCCAAGCATTAACATGCAGCTCGGGAGATTTTGAAGCAGGTGGTCCATGGTCACACTTTGACAGGAACTGAATTTGGAGTCTTGGCTTTGAAGTTCTATGAGTTCAGGCTTCTGGTCCATGCCCATCTGGCCTTGGAAACTGAGTTGCTTTGTAGAACGGGGTCAGAAGGGTGAGATGTGCCATTTTCAGGAGAGGATTAGTGGCAGGAAATTCCTGGCTCTGAAATAAAGTTCTTCTAATTTAATCTTTCATCCATCATAAATGTGTGGACTTGAACACAGACTGGAGATGCTCCACAGCAAGGAGAAATGATTAAGAAATGTGTTCTTTTTATCTTCAAAGCTAACAATTGTAAAAGGTCCAGTTTTGATTATATGGATAAAAATGTTGATACATCACCCATATATTTATTTTCAATAGGATATCATCTAATCAGGAACTATTCTGAGCCAACCTTTTCATACACTTGGCACATTTTTGACTAGAGAACTAGGTTTTAATTGATAAACAGAAGTAGATTCCTGTGTTTTTTTTTTCTCTTTTAGCCTTTTCTCTGTGCCATGGGCCATAGCTGGAATTCAACCAACCAACCAACCAACCAACCAACCGATAACTTAGTAGGACCTTCACAAATTCTATATGTTTAGAAATGACAATAAAGGAACTGAGTGTCAAGGCTGAGGTCCCCTGTCCAATGGCAGCATTAGAAGATATGTGACATATGCACGGGTCTTCATATGCAGATCTTAACATTTAAAAAATTTTTATTAAATTTATTGGGGTGACATTGATTAGTAAGATTATATGTTTCAATTCTGTAACACATCATCTGTATATTGCATTGTGTGTTCACCACCCAAAGTCAAGTTTCCTTCCGTCATCACATATGTGACCCACTTTACCCTCTTCTACCACCCGCTCCACCCCCTTTCCCTCTGGTAACCACCATACTGTTGTCTGTATGAGTTTTTGTTTATCTTATTTGTTCATTGGTTGCTTTCTGTTTTATATCCCACATATGAGTGAAATCAAATGGTTCTTAACTTTTTCTGTCTGACTTATTTCACTTAACATGATATTCTCAAGATCTGTCCATGTTGTTGCAAACGGCAGTGTTTCATCTTATAGTTGTGTAATATTCCATTGTATATGTACCACATCTTCTTTATCCAATCATCTCTCAAAGGTAGCACACTCTCTGACTTCAAATTATACTATAAAGTGACAGTGATCAAAGCCACATGCTATTGGCAGAACAATAGATACACAGGCCAAAGGAACAAAATTGAAAGCTTAGAAATAAACCCATGTGTATATGGGCAAACAATTTTTAACAAAGGAGCCAAAAACATACAGTAGAGGGGAAAAAAGCCTCTTCAGTAAATGCTGCTGGAGAATTGGAAAGACACATGCAAAAGAATAAAAACTAGACTGCTATTTGTTAGCATATGCAAAAATTACTCAAAATAGATCAAAGATCTAAATGTAAGACATGAGACAATAAATTTCAGAGAAACAAATAGGTACTAAACTCATGGACCTTGGTGTTAGAGAGGATTTTATGAATTTGACCCCAAAGGCAAGAGAAGTAAAAGCAAAAATAAATGAACAGGACTACAAAAACAAAAAAGCTTCTACACAGCAAAAGAAACCATCAACAAAACAAAAAGGCAACCAACCAAATGGGAGAAGATATTTGCAAATAATACTTCCAATAAGGGGCTAATATTCAAAATATATAAGAATGCATACAACTCAACAACAACAAAACAAAGAATCTAAAAATTGGGCAGAGGACCTGAACAGATTACTTTTCCCAAGATGAAATACAGATACCAACAGATACATGAAAAGATGTTCACCTTCACTAGCTGTTAGGGAAATGCAAATGAAAACCACAACGAGGCATCACCTCAAACCTGTTATAATGGCTATGATCAACGAGACAGAAAATAATGTGTTGGAGAGGATGTGGAGAAAAGGAACAGTCATACACTCCTGGTGGGAATGTAAATTGGTACAGTCACTATGTACCAATATAGAGTTTCCTCAAAAAATTACGAATAAAATTACCATATGACCCAGCAATCCCTCTTCTGGGTATCTACCTGAAAACTTTGAAAATATTTATAAAGATATATGTACCCCTATGTTTACTGCAGGATTATTCATGGCGATAAATACATAAAAATAACTCTAAAAAATCCCATTAGGTAATACTACATATTCTGGTTGTACTACACATAGAACAGCATAAGGATTAGCTTGTCTTGTATTTAGTAGAGCCTACACCATGGATAGTCGATAACTAAAGGGTAGGTAAAGCTGCTTCTCTACTTTGCTAGAAAATACTTCCAGAGGCTGAAAGCATAGGAGGCATCACCTTCCCATGTCCTCCTTGGAGTATATCCCTATCTTCAAACATGGACAAAAAGAACTTGTTTGCCTCATTCTCCTTTGCTAATGGAGTTTCTCCTGCCTTTGCTATACAGAATTCGGGGCTGCAGTCTTACAATTGCCTTGTATTTCTTTAATCTGAATTAGAGACTACAGTCTGAATTGGAAGAAAATGGGGCCTTTCTCACTGCATTCTAAAGGGGTTTTAAAAGATGTAAAGAAATGCTTTCTAACGAAAGCATAATGAAATAAAGTGAAGGACAAATCCAGAAATAAAGAAAAAAAAAATCACAACACTTAGATTGCTTCCCTTTCTGCTTCCAGGTTAAGGTGAATGGCAATGCAGGGGGCTTTGGGGTCAGACAGATCTGGACTCAAACGAGGTGTCTATCACTTCATAGCTTTGTGAACTTGGATGAGTTTCATGACATTCCTGAGATTGTTGCTTCAGGACAGTAAAACAAAGAAATCACACCTACTTTCTAAAGTCCTTGAGGACTAAGATTATAAAGGAAGCACTGTGTTGAGCACACAACATGTGCTTAGTAAATATAATTTTCTCTCAAACCACAGGTATATCTGTGACTTGCTTCACTACCCCAAAGCAATGGCTGTTAAGTAAAGCACAGTGAAGATGGAAGGCTTCTGTCTGTTAATGGATCTCATGGTTGATTTCCGTGAAGCAACTACATCAGTCACTTTGCTACACAGACTTCATATGTAATGTCTTTGATTCCTTGACAATATATCTGCCTTCCCCATTCTCCTGGGAATATTTCCCTAAATATTCAATTTTGTATCCTTCATGCATCTATTAACTTAGGTTTTAGCACATGAGAGGTGCTCAATAAATATTTACAGAATTGAACCAAAGACTTTTAACTATTTCTCAAAAAAAAAAATCAAAACTCTATCAAAAGTGTTAAGATTTTCTACTGCAGAAATCATTAAAAACAAAGCTGTTCTAGATGTTTAGGATGATTCCAAAAATGCAATCAAGGAAGGCTTTGAGGAGTCAAGAAAATGGTGTAGCAGTCAAAGGTATTATTTTGAAGGGGATGATGAGAACTTCATGAAAATACTTGTCATAGTGAAGAAATCAGTTACACTGACCTGTTCATAAGCTTTAGCTTATTTACCTGTAAAATGAGTTAATCTTATCAGTCAATTCACCACAGTGAAATGTGATTTAATTCAATGCAACTCAATTCCACATCACATACTTTCTTGCTCCGTAGCCTGAAATCTGAAATTCTGTGTCTCCAGTGTATGTCGACTCCTCAGGATAGAGGTACTAGTGCAAGCTCTTTCTTTGGTGGCTCCGCTTCGCTCCTTGGGGCTCTTTCAGAGTTTGGCTCATATTTCTTTCCTTGTCTATTTATTCATCTGCCTTCTTGTTGCTTAAACATTTTTAAATGTCTAGAGTCTTTATTCCATCTTCCAAGCCCTAACACTCCTTCCCAATGCTCTCTCTTTGTTCACTCACCTCAAGGTCTTGGCTAAACAGAAGTACTTTTTGTTACCCAAATATAATTTGTACATTTAATTTGTTCATTCATTTGTTCATTCATTCATTTGACTTCATTCATAACTGTCCTGTCATTAACATGCATTAGCAACTGGTGGTGCAGACAGTTCATGATGGAAACACCTGACTGAGGCTGGTAGTGTCTGCCCCCTCCAGGGAGCTGGGCGCGAGCAGCGGTGTGGGGTCATGCATGACCCTTGTTTCATCATTTTCCTCATTGTCCAATTTGATCTCAAATCAGCTTTCTCTTTTCATAGACCAGATCAAGTAATAAAATGAAATTATATGTGTATGTCATCGAGCATGTAATAGAAATGAATAAATATGAATAATGTCCTTCTCCACCTCAACCAAACATTTAGTTAAAGCAAGCGCTAGGATTACAAAACGGGCCCTTAACACCCATCGAGGGCTTCTTCTTGTTTATTCGTGCTGCCCACCGTCAATGACTGGTCACTGTTGGTCAATGACCATGGCACGGGGCATCGACAACTTCAGAATTAGTCTGTGATGAGAGTAACTGGGTTTGAGGACCCATTGGGTGTGGAAGACAGCTTACCTCCTACGTAGAGTGGAGAGTCGAAATTCAGCGTGGACTGCTTTGACAGGTTGGTGATGATTTTGGGGCTCCCTCCATCCACAGAGAGGGAGAGGCTCTGATCCAGGGCAAGAAGTTCCACAATGTGAAAGTTCCCATCATTTATTGTCTCCACACTACAAACAAACAAACAAACAAACAAAAACAAACGTAGCTGATACTTCCATTTTTATTAAAGAAAAGAAGTGACAATACAAACTCCAATGAGAGAATCCTGGGAAAAGATAGTCCTATCTAATAGTGATAAAGATTAAAAAATAGTAGTTGATTTTAAATTAAAAGATATTTTCAAGGACCTTCAATTTCTATTTTTTGGGAACAGACAGAAAATGAGCTCGTTTTCTCATTGAGAGAAATACAAATGGGCACATTTGATCATTACCCAGTCACGTGCACCCAATCTATAGAAATTACAAAAGATACTTGATGCATTTGCTTTTAAATGCTACAAAAGTTCCATTTACTGAGATACTCTTACTCCAAATTGTATTCAAAAGAAAAAGAACCTACACCTGAGTCAAATATCTTGCATGGACATCAATATTTTAAGTCACTGGCTTCTATTCTCTTCGACGCTGTGCACTGAGACTTATTAAATCAAATATACACTCAGATACAGGGAAAACCAGCTTAGTAGGATCATTGCACTTTCAAAAATTTGTTAATTGATAATATACTCTTACTTTCCTTGAATTTTTGAGAGGACCACCCATCAAACACTATCACTGTGAAGATGTCTATGTTCAGTGGAGAGGTGGAAAAATCATATTACATAGAAAGCTTCACACGGTCATATGCAGGGAGTCTGGTGAGAACAATTGTTTCTCAGTTTCTCTTCTATCTGTTCTAGGCCAGGGCTAACACTTATTAAAAAAAATGTAAGGGGGCTTATGGAAATTCATAAAATGAATAAAAACAAGAAGATTAAGAAACTGGGGTAAATGAAAAATGAGGATATAAAATAGGATGATTGGGTGAAATTAGTAAGTTGGTGCTATATGAGTTTAAAGGGTGGCTGTAAATCTAATGGGAGGGTTACAGCAGGCAAAGATGAAAACAAGACCGATGAAGAAAACAGGATCTAGACACAGTGAAGTGTCAGAAATATACCTACATCTCATGATAAGAGGCAAAATATGGCACAAGGAAGTTGGGGCCAAAAGTAAAAACTGAATATTAAAGAGCTAATATATTAGTATCTTGACTGTAAAGATTTTTAAAAAATAATCAAAAATAAAAATATGGGAGCATATGCTTGATAGGAAGACTGTGAATACCTAATATTCCTTACACAAGGCATTTGTTTAAGTTTCTAGGTACTATATTTACATTTGCAAATAGGTCAAGTCTGGAAAAAATAGAAAAATGTACTGACATTTCTGCATGGTTCTCACCACAGAAGTCTAATCTTATTTCATTTTTTGCCTACATAGAATGGAAAGTTTTTTGTAATTTGACAGTATAAAGCATTTTGCAGAACCGTGAAAGTATTTGAGGTTTTCTTGTCTTAAGTGGTTACAAGAGTCCATATGTGGAGAGATTATTGATAACCTGTCTCAAATATCATTTAAAAAATAAATATTAAAATTTTTTTTATTATATAATGTTTTATTATATTTCATTATATTATTATATGCCAATCAATATTTTTGCCTTCTATACATTTAATTACCCTAATGCCTGATACCATTAAAATCAACAGAAAGAACAATATACAAGGAAATTACTATCTAAATAAAGTTACTTAGCAACTGTTAGTGATCTTATATATGACCATTTTCTAAGGTGATGTATTGAGTAGTAATATCAACTAGTGATTAAACATACAGATTTTGGTGTCAGGTAACCCTGGATTTGAATCGTGGTCTTGAATTTATTAAATGCTTAACTTTAGATACATTCCTTAATTGCTGGAAACTTTAGTTTTCTCTTTAGTAAATACTAATACATATTTATCCATCATGGTTAACTTGAGGTCTCCTTGAGATGATATTTTGAAATTCAGGGCAAAGCATCCAGGATATGAAAAGTGCAAAGTTAAATATTAGATATTAGTATTATCATCACCATCACCAGCATCTCCATCACCACTACCACCATCATCATATAAGTAATCCCATACTATTTTAGAATCTTCCTTAGGAAGAAATTAGTCCAGTTTTATCTTCAGTTATAATTGTAAGAAAACACTAATGACTGGCAGAAATGTAATAACTTCTTGGAGGGTATATCTGGTTCAAGTTACTAAAAGTTTTAGGTAAAACATTCAAATAAAGATATACATAGAGAAGGTAGTGGCCAGTTGCTTTTTCTCCTTTGTGATATATACAAGTCTCTAAGTGGTTTTATATGCATTTTCTATGAACACTGGCCTTAATTAAGTCATAAATGTTAATAATGAGTCCCCTTTTTTTTCTTTATAATTATAAAGGAAAGACCCTTATATATGGGGGTGGGTTCTTGGTCACAATCAGTCTTAGCCAATCAATCTAGGTATGTCTTCATCGATGACAGTGTTTGATGCGGTAAGCTAATTTAAAGCAGGAAGCCATGTATTACTTATTTCTGTACTCTTTAATGCATCCAGCAGAGTGTCTGATTAATAGTAGCTGCTCAATAAATACATGCTAAATAAATAAAATATAAGGGAGAAATATTAAGAATAACATATATAGTTTTTTCTTTTTTCAGTAATACTAACTAGATCATAGTTAGTCAAGAAGCTTCAGGCATTTTTTTCAGGCAAGATATCTAAAAGATACATTTTATTTAAAAATATGGATGTTTCAGTGACCATATTCTGAAGGATAATGCTGGGAGATAAATCTTCAGCCAGGTACTGTTCTAAGAACATTACATGTATTAACTAATTTGAGACTCACAACAACCATAAGAATTGGGCTCTTAAGATACTCAAGGTGGCACAGCCAGTGACTAAACAGATCTGAAGCCAAGTTGACTGGTTCTAGAGTGTGTGCTGTTAATAATTATGCATCACTTTTATAATAAATAAAAAAACCTGAAAAGTACCTAGTACTTCACAAACAGCATGTATCTTCACCTCTATCAAGCCTTTAGTAGACAACATCTCTCTCTAACAGCCAAGGAATAAAGTACTATAAAAAATAATTTTATTTGATGGTTGCAAAACTTGGTACATTTACTAAAAACCAAGAAATTGTAAAATAATATGATATAATATTATGTGAGTCTGGAGGTTATGTGAATGTATCTAAAGGACATAGATATGAAACTTAGATTTGGATTCAGACTGCCTAGGTTTTTCTCCTCCCCAAAACTGTTAGTGTTGAAACTGATTATTTCAGAACTTGGCAAAAGTTACCACTGAGCTTAACTCCATTTATATTTCCCTAAAATTGAGTAAGGCCTCTCACCCTGGCCTTGTAACAGGTAAGTATTTTGAAATTAATGTTTTTAGATTCTTTGCTTTTAAGATGATATTGTGTGTACAGAGCCTGAAGGGAATGTGTGAGAGCTGAGGACCCTAAACTGGTGTTTCATGCTGTCTCGTAAAGCATGAGATAAACTGGGGCAAGTCCAGGAATGCTCTGCCTATGTATTTTAAAACAAAAGCAGAGACTGAAATACCAGTTGTTAAAGGATAAAACTCAGCCATCCTTGATTTTACCATCCATCAGTCATCCTCTTCTACCTGTCACTCAAAACGCATAACATCCTCTAGGTTCTGAGAAGTATCGATAAACTCGCTTTTACTTTTCTCTAGAGAACTATATATTTGATGACTCACAAAAGTCAAGAGTGCACCATTTAACATTGAGCCTTTCCACTGGGAACATAAATTGTATTTATGACCATTATTATGTAATTTAGTTTTACTACACTCATCTATTACCTGAGATTTTATTTTCTTGAATTTCTAAGTGGATGTACGAAAACAAAGCAGTTATTTAACTATGTCTTGTAGTTTGCTACAGAAAAAGAGTTTAAAAATTGGGGGCTTAAAAGAAGAGGGACTCTAACTTGCGTTGGATATTCTTACTTTACACAGAACACATTAACAATGACATTCTAATATTTCTATCTCAACCATAAATCTTAAGAAATTTCAGTGATTTAATAAAGGCTAATAGTTCATTTTGTTTATGTAAGCTCCAGCTTTTTGACTTAAAAATTTAAAGTATCTGGTGGTGTCTTCTGTGCAATGAAATAGGAATCAAAAGCCAGACAAATTCAACTGGCCATCTCACTTTGGTATCTCTGGGATGACAATACTTTGTGAGTTAGGATGGCAAAAACAATCTCCTTGACTTTCTTTTTAAAACAAAAGAAAGGGAAGTCCAATGGAATTAAAAGTATTTATTTATATACGTAAGAGTTTTCACAAGGACATTTTATTAAATAGTTTACAAGTTAAGTTATATTTTAATCAGTACTTTGGAAGCAAATTATCTAATTTAAATAAAATGCATTGAAATAGAAAGGGGCTCCCACATTTGAATGCACAGTGAGTCATATGTAAGATAGTAACATTTGCACATAGGTATTTATTCTTTAGCATCTGGATATCTGAGCATGAAGAATATCCATAAACCACCAACTAGCAAGAGTTACCACTGAGCTTAATAATAATCGTGGCCAATTATTGTATGCCCACTCTTTGCCTAGCACTACACTATGTGCTTTATATTCGTTACTTCCAATTCTCCCCTACACATGTGAAAAACAGATATGACGGCTCAGATGTGGAAATGTGGGCACCAAGAGGTGAGGTAACTTGCTCAAAGTTATAAAGCCAATAAACAGCAGTGCCTTTCCATACAGCATATCAAGGATGGCCTAGTGTTTATCTTGGAAATGAGAAGGTCACATAGATTCTGTCCACTCTCTGTTTCTCCAATGAGACTATTATTATTATTATTATTATTACTATTATTATTATTACTATTATTATTTTTATCTTTTTATATCTAAGCCTGTAAGATGTATAATCCAGCGGCTATGCAGTGAACAGAGCCTGAGTCAGCAGGGAAAGTCCCCTAACCGCGAATAGGTTCCATAAACACCGAACCTGTAATGCGCGGTACCAACTGGTGCCTCTGTGAGATGCTCATCTGACTGCTTAGTTTTTAAATAGTAGTTGGCCACGTTTCCAAAGAAGCTGTCTGGTTTGAAAAATGACATTAATTTGAATCTAAAGAAGGACGCATACCATTTTTAGTAACAATTTTTTAAAAAGTTTCTATCCAGATGAAGATAAAGTCACTTTGAAGGGCAATCAGTTATCAGCTTGCTTGAGAAAAAAAATGTGCTACTGCATTCCTGTCTGAAGGATTACTGCTGATGTTAGCTTTAAGTCGAGGATGTCATTCATTCATTCATTATTCATTCATTCACTCACTCCACTATTGCCAAGCGCCTTTTATGCCATTCTCTAAGCACTATGACAATTAGGCATGTGTGTGACACTCTACGTTCATTCGTTTGTTAGGCAGCTCGTGTCACCTCTGTGGTTGCTGATTCAATCACTTTGACAGCAGGGTGCTGGCACATGTTCAACAACTGGCTCTCCGACTTAGAAACAGCCTGGAATTTTACTGAGTTCCATGGCAGAAAGACTAACACAGCTGGTTTCAAGACCAACATCAAGCATGATGTCGGGGAACTTGCATATGAGAAGAGATGCACACCAAGGGCATCTCAGAGCAGAGCTCAGATCTATTCCTTTTATAAACATGATTCTGTAACTGTGGTCCTTGGACCAGAGTGTTACCTTGGAACTTGTAGAAATGAAAATGAGGGGGCTTGTCTGAGCTCTGAATCCTAGAGACTAGATGTGGAGCCTGGTAACAAGTATTGCAACATTCCCTTTGAGGTAATTCTGATGCACGCTGTTTGAAAATAATGCTCCATACCACTGCCTGTATGTCTGGCCCTGTTAGTAGCAAGTATATCTACAAGAAACCACAGTCTTCTGTAGGATGTAAAAAGTACAATGAGAAAATGTGCATGCCACTTTAGTTCTACAGAAAAAGGAATATTACTACATCTTGGGTTTTCTTAAACACTATTAAAGCTATGTTAGCTCTTCCCTCTAGACATAATTCTATGAGAAAATGGTTCTCCTATAGATTCATTTGAGACAATAACTGACATCTAAAATGAAATCTTTTAAACCAAAAAATAATCCTACAGAAACAATAATTTAGTGATTATTTTTCCCTAATTTTATCAGGTTTTATTTTATTAAAGTAAAATCTACTTCCATCAATGTTGAAAAGTAACTAGGTAACTGAAAAGACACACCTGACATACTTAATTATTTCTGTATATGGTATTCCAATAGCATAGTAAATAATGCAAAATTTGGAAAACAAGGTTTTTTAGAAAACATTTTAAAAAAATCATGCAATTAAACTGACTTTAACCGAACTATTCTCTGAGATAAGAATAAGTAAAAACACTTCCTTTAAGAACATTTGTGTGGTGTGCTTTTAATAATGTTATGTAAAGTGGGCACACATCAAGATTTTAAAATGTAATTCAACCAAAGAAAATATTCATTAAGCAACTAATGAGAAAGCTGATGGCAACAGTGTTATTGATGGGTTTTGCTATAACGATGGAGAAGGGATACCTTTTATCAGAGTTCACATTCTGGTAAGCCCTGAGCAAGGTCAGAGCATTTGATAAATGCCAAAAAATTAGTAGAACAGAGTTAAGACTTGGGACAAATTGAAGGTGAAGGAAAGAAAAAGCTTAAGAGCAATGATGCCCAAGAAGATGGTGAATGTAACAAGGACACACATTAGGTGAAACAAAGGAAATCAACTCAGTTTTGGATACTCTGAATTTATAATCCCAACAGCTATCATTGTTTACTAATAGCAACGCATTGTTCCAAATATTTTATGCATATCAAATCATAAAATTCTTACCACAGTCCCACTAAAATGGAACAAACTATGATTTATTAAACCCCTTTACCAGGTGAGGCCCAGAGAGCTTACACAATTTCTTAAGACACACAGTTAATAAATGGCAGAGCTGGAATCTGAATTAAGGCAGATTGGCTTTAGAGTGTCTGATCATTTTATTATTTCAATTTTTGTTCTGAGTGAAAAATACATTCAAATGGTTCAAAAATCAAAATGATATAAAATAGTATTCTTACACTAGTCTTGTTTCTACTACCCCTCTCTTTCCTCTCTATCTCTAGGTTTGTCTTTATGGAAAAATATGTAAATAAAAATACATATATTTAGTGACCTTTGACACTGTTCTGCTTTAATTTTTTTTTCTTTTGAACTGAGAAATATACCTTGGGAATCTTTCAATGTCAGGCACAGAGAACTCTCTCATACTTTCCCTTCCTTTCTTCCCATTCTTTTAAACAGTAAATTCCACTGTGCAGATGTACCGTAGTTATTTAGATAGAAACTTGGGTTGTTTCCTTTTGTTTTAATGCCACAGTGGACTACCTTTGTGCACATGTTATTTCTATGTCTTCAAGTACATCTGTAGGCTTGATTCCCAGAAGTAGGATATCACAGGTCAGAGAGTAAATGTATTTGCAATTTTGATAGGTATTTTCAAACTGCCCTTCATATAAATTATAAACAGTCTGCACTTCTAGTGTTAATGTATAAGGACAGAGAATACACTTTTAACTTCATTATGCTCCAGAGATACCAGAAAAAAATTTCCTGTAGTGCTAAAAGATGAGAATGAAGACAATTCAGTGAAGAGTGAGGACAGAACTGAGTTCAGAATTTAATATGCACAGGGACCTTGTGGGGTAGGGTCTGTACTATTATTTACAGATATGGATTCTGAGGCACAGAAAGATTAAGTACCTTCTCTATATTTATATAACAGTGATTGGCCAAGTCTACATCTGAACACACATCTTGGCTACTATGATTATTCCTTGTCAAATACTAGATACTCCTAGTGTGTTGAAATAATTTTAATTGTTCTCTATAGTGTCTACTTCACAAAAGCATTTTTCTATTGCAACTTAGAATGTTAATATATTATATTTTTACATAAAGACCATATCAATTGATCAATTACTCAATCATCTATCTGGATTTAGAAAAATGTTGCTTCTTTCTTTTTACTTAAAAATAATGTAATAACTTTTCTTAGTTGTGTCACAAAATAAGGTCAGAATTAAATGAAAACTATGTTTTCCCTGGACGTCAAAAATATATATCTATTAAATGAGCGGCAAACAGAAACTTTCACTAGAAGTAGACTTCTGGTTCATAATGAAAAGTGCGCTACATGATATTATTCCTTTTTATAAATTGTCACGGGCATGCTCTATTGTTGGTTAGGCAAAAAAAGGTAATGAACCTAAACTTAAAAAATAAACTCTTAGTAGTTATCATTTGGATATAATCACTTGGGTTTCTACCACTTTTATTTTTAAGTATATTAAAATATTAGACATATTTTAAGTGAACACTAGCTTTAATAAGCCAACCTCAAGAACCTTTACTATGGTTTCTGAGAGTTCTCTGCCGTTTCATTGCATAAAATAAAACCAAACAAAAAATCAGAAAGAAAACTGAACTACAAAATCAATATTCTGACATCTTTTTATGAACTGAACTGAATAGAAGCTATATAATTTAAGGCCTAACAATATCTAAAATGTTGGCACTAATTCATCACCATTTGGAGATGAAATAACAATTGTGTTCTACTTGGAAACCAATAATTATGTGTTTGTTTCCATGCTGTAAATATTCCCAAGTGGGTTAGCTCACCACCAAAAGGATTTATTGGATTCCATTCATGGCTGCAATTGGCATCGACTTTGCTGGAATTGTTATGAACGATCAAATAGGATGTGAAGACTTTTGAAAAAAAATTGCTATATATATGAATAATAGCAATAATATAGAGGTCTGTCTCTCCACTTTATGTCCCAATCAATGCTCAGATTTGTTGGCAAGCTTGTTTGGCCTATAGATGTATTTCATTTACAACATATGTAAAAAATGTGAATCAATATTTAAAGGAGAGAAAACTTTATATTTTTAAAAAATCTAGATTTCTGCATTTGCTTGAAAAATCTAGAGTTCTGGTAAACCCACAGTTTCATAGGGCAGATTTCAGGGAGAACAAAGCAGATACAGCCCAGTCCTGTCTGTGAAGCTTCACTGCAGTCATAACCACTCCTATTTTATTACCAACATCAAGGCTATTTGTAACGGAGGGATACTTTTCTGAAAAGCTAGATTTTTTTCAAGAGTAACAATGAGAACATATTATATTCTTTCTATTCGTCTGCTTAGTTCTGTGAAGTTATCCACCTGGAAAAACTGTCTGCATATGATTTATGACCCTGCTCTAAATTTGTGACCTTGTTCTATTTCTACATGTAAAGCAATTAACTGGGTAAATTTTCTGCAAGATAATAGACAGTTGGTGTTGAGACTCAAAAGAGGGGCCCTGAAGGTTAGTCATGCAAAAATGACACTTTTAGCAAAGTTTATGCCCCATGAATATGATTCCTTTCACATCTCCAATATATCGTCAATAGGTTATATAATCAAAAACCTTCCAAAATGAATAAGATGACTGATCACATGTTGTACGTGTCCATTGGTTAATTACATGTAAGCTTTGTTTCTGAATGTTTACAACAGTGCTTGGCACATAGTAGGTGCTCAATAACATGAATAGTACCTCACTGTGTTGTGTGTCTCTTGCAGCTGTTTCTCTAGAACCACCCTCGTCAGGTCCTCCTGCCCTGAGCACTGGAGGCTCACAGGAGAGCTGCATTACTGGGATCCCCAGATCCACTGTGTTCTGGCATCTAATTTGGCCAAAGGGAAGAAGGGGCAGGAGATGGTTGGGAGGAAGGACAGTGAGGTCAGTATCTAAAACCCTGGCTTCTTGCTTGAGGGCAGAATGCATCTCTCCATGGAAGGTCACAGCTCTTATCACACAGTCCTCTCCACAATTCTCTTTCTGAGCCTGGGTTTCCAAACCTACTGTGTCCTCTCACTTTTTCAAGCATGTGGGTAGTAGTAATGTCCCTCCTCACTAGCGCCAGGCTGATATGCTATTTCTACCAATCTTTGTAAACACAGGTTTCCCCCACTTTTTGAAAGTTCACTTTATCAACTTCGTCTTTGCAAAAGACTTACATCAGTACCTGTTTTTCCCCAACCAAAAGAAATCCAAAGAAGATTTTCGCTCCTCTGAAAAACGCAGAAAAGTGAAAATAGAGTTCAGCGTTTTTTTTGCGCCCAGAGTAGAGAGAGAGAGAGTGGCGCCATCAAGCGCCTTCCCTGGGAACTACACCCGACATCCCAGCATCCGGCCGCCCCAGCTTTGAACTGTGTCTGTGAGCATCTGCGCTCTGCCTCTATTTTTTGCGCATCTGTTAGCAAGATGTCTTTTCAGGTTAATCACTTCTTTGCCTTATGCCTTTTCGGTTTACGAAAGGTTTCACAGGCATGCTCACTTTCACTGAGTGGGGGAAACCTGTCATCCATCCTCTTATCAATCTCTCCTCCAAGTATCCAGCCTGCATATGCCACCTGTTCCTGCCAGGCCTCTGACACACATCTCAGAGTCTGCTGCAGCCAACTTATTCCCATCCCTCCGAAATACAAAATAATAGAGGAGAAGCAGTTCTTCATGAAACAATCGTTTTCACCTTGACCAGTAACTGAGAGATCTTCACCTGTAAATGGCAGAAGCCGGGTGGGAGCCGGTGTCATAGCTAGCACGAACACGTCCCCGGTAGAGCTCCACAGCAATATGGTCTTTGTCGCCCTTATACAGGAGGATTCCGCTGTCTTCATCTGTGGCAATCTAATAGGAGGTACCCTTGACATTAGCAGGACATACAGTCATCCAAACATATTTCATCAAAAATAAACAAGACAGCTTGGTGAGGAGTTGTTACTATGATTTGTTTTTTCCTTATGGCTATGGGAAAATACTAATGCACGTTGAAATGACTCGAAAGATGATCTATTCTAAATTACTTTCTTGCAAATAAGTTCCTAAAGAATTCTTAAAAGTTTTTAAATTTCATCAATGTAGTTTTATTCTTTTTATATTGGCAGTGATGAAGCTTGAAGATGCATGTCCTATGAAATATGCAAAAATGAGGAATATATATACATGATTTATACTTCAGAAAATTAAAGTTGAAAAATATTTTTCACATCATTAAAGTTTACAGTACTTAAAGTAAATTGAGCTTTCCTCCTTCAATTTCAAACTATATTTTCTCAGCAGAGGGTGATAAAAACAAATCAGGGATAAAAGAATCAGATTTCTGTTCTGTTAAAAAGAACAATAACAAATACTTAAGTAAACACCGTTGCATATATGAAGAACTTTTTTTTCTGATGATTTCACTTTCTTGATCTTTTAACTTCTGCAGTGGGATTCATTTATGGCGTATGTGAAATGTGACTACACTAAGCAAGATTTTCATATTTCATATTATTTATAGTTATGGCATGAAAAGGGGAAGAAATCTCTGTTTTTGTCCTGTTTCCTGGCTTTTGGGGGCCTCTGAAAGACCGGTTTCATCAACGTTAGGACCTAAACCCAAACACCACTGGGTACGTAAAACAATCCAGAGTGGCAGATACGGGGAGGTAGAGGGACCAGTTTTCTAGAGAATTGTATTTGTCTTCCAGGTTTGCATTTTTCACAACTTAGAAAGAACCCCCTACTCCTCACTGAAGTGCCAGGGTAAATCAAATAAAGAGTGGGGTCTACAGAAATAGGCTAAAGCCATTTGAATTTAAAATAAATCAAAATATTTTGCTTACCAGATAAAACAAATGTGCAGACTCAATTTGTCCCATGTACCCTAATCTAGTCTAACCTTGCTAATCACTGGCTCAAAGGTGTAAAGATTTAAAATAAATCCGAGTTAGTTAATTTTGTGTCGATTCTTAAAGGTTTTTGTTGAAAAGTTAAAAGACACTTGGTGAACATTTTGCCAGAGTGGGTTCTGTCCCACCTGTATTTTTCTTAAATTTAGTTTTCCTAAAAAAAGCCGCCCCCTGTGTGTGGAGCCTGAACTGCAGTTATAAAAATAAAAATAAACAAATAAAATGCCTTCACCCAAGCATAAAACAAAGAGATGCATTTTGTTGCGCTGTGTGTGAGTGTTTCAAACAATCAAGTAATGAATAAAAATGCCTGGTTCCTATTTACTTTTGAAAAATACAAATGCAGAAGAGAAGATTAAGCTTTTCACACAAGGAGCACTTTCTCTCACTGTGTTATGCAGCCTGTAACTGTCTATTTAAGAAATAACATCACTCACAAACTACCACGGATGTTTATGCTTTAAGCTGACTTTGGCTTAAATGAGATCAGCTCTCGCTGGTGGGAGAACTCTTACCTGAAGTGTGATGTTTGTCTGGGGCCGAACCTTGGCTGAAGGGATCTGAAGATAAGACTCTTTGTTTACAAAATTCACACTGACCAATTTTTCACACTTCTCCCCCTGGTAGCCAGGCAAACACTGGCATATTGGCTCATTTATTCTGACGATGCACTGAGCTCCATTCTGACACTCAAAATTATCACACGGGCTGGTACGAGGGAGGACCATGGGTGGTGAAAATTCACAAAATAAGCCACTGAGGAAAAAATAGAATTAATATATTGGTTAAATTGTAAAATGAGTCGTGTAAGAGTTAATGCTGCATACAAATGTGTATTTCTTCTCTTACCTGTAACCTTCGGGGCAGATGCATGTATAGCCATTCACTGCATCTGTGCAGCGGGCTCCATTTTTACACTTGTTATCTTGGCAGTCATCGAAATCAACATCGCAGTGCTCACCTATGTACCCTGGTGTGCAGTCACATCTGTTTGAACAAGCAGGTAAATGGTTTCAGACCCACTGAGCCAAAATAAGTAAAACAGTTGCATTTCATCTAGAAAAAAAAATAGTACTACCTAAAAAACTTATTTAGAACAGGCTCCTAGCACCCCCAAGTTAATGGATGCCCAGAGAACAACATTGGTCTGCCAAGTATCCCACAGTTTCTCACTATGATCTATCAGAGGAAGGGTAATTTTATCTCTTTGATAATAGGATCAACGAGCCAAATGAGACTAGAATCATTGTAACAGGGAACTTCCCTCCCTCCCTTCTATCTTGCTTGCTTACTTCTCTCTTCCTCTCTTTCCTTTCTTCCTTTCTTCCTTCCTTCCTTCCTTCTTTCCTTCCTTCCTTCCTCCCTTCCTCCCTCCCTCCCTCCCTCCCTCCCTTCATTTTCTCTGTTCCTGCTTTCTCTTTCTTTCCTTCCTTTCCCTCCCCCTCTCCCTCTTCCTCTCTCTCTCCCTTCCTCCCTTCTTTCTCTACTTTATTTGCCCATAGCATCCTCAATTTTGGGCTCTGTCTAATTCATTTGAGCAGTTGAGATGATAAAAGTACTATGTTGTCAAACTGACTAACAATATTAAGCATATTTTAAAAATAAAATAAAAGGTTTTAAAACTTTCTAATAAAGAATAGATATATGGGAATGAAATATATTCTCATGAAAAACATATGTTAACATCAGATACCCTAATTCATAATGAATCCAGGTCATTGTTACAGCAGAACAGGACTGACCTAACGGAGTGGGGCAGGGGAGCTGGTAAACAACTCCTGGGGCCGATCTCTTGGACCGGTTTTTGGCCTGTTTATTCTGGTGGAGTGAGGGCATTAAGGGTGAAGAACCAGGTATTAATACACAGCGGATGTTCATTCTTCGAGCACTCCCTCTGTGTCAGACCCTATTCTAAGCACTTGGCTTAAGTGGATTCACTGAATTCTCTCCACAGCCTTGTGCCTTTGGTGCTACCCTTCCTCTACTCTACAGATGAGGAAACTGAAGAACAAATTATTTAAGTACCTTACCCAAGGACATTCAACTGATAAGTACCACAGCCAGGAACTGAACCCAAGCAATCACACCAGAGGGCCTGAATTTCTAACCACTGCACCATGCTTTTGGCAGATCCCTCTGTGTGCTCTATAAAACCTGTCATTCCTGAGTGCTGACCCCTGGGATCTCTTGCTATGATACCAAGGACCCTGGACTCTACAGTTGCCCGAGCTAAAACAGTGTGGTTAGCGTAGTGGTTTTCAAGTTATGCTTTGGGGACCCTGGAAACACTGCAGATATGGCCATGGGGGCTACTTCTGGTAGCTTCCCTCTGCCCTCCCTCAGCCCCCAACACTCCCCTGCTGTGATGTGTTAGTTTGACACACTGGGCTTCCATGAGCATTTGTATTTTGGGTTTAAGAACAGGTTTGCTGACTTTAAAAGGCAAACAGGAGAACTAAGGTTGAGATGTACAGAATTTGGACTTTGCCAAGAGAACTGGGTTTGTAACCTGGCTTCATCCTTTAGTGTATGTTATCTTGACTAAGTTACTTAATCTAAGTGTTCAGTTCCTCATCTGTAACATGTATAGAATAAAATAATCTCCATCTCATAGGTTTGTTAAAGATGAAAGAAAAACACTATCTGTAAAAAAGTTAGCATAGTGTTTGATATATAATGCATGATCAATAAATGGTAGGTATTTTTATACCTACCATTTTTTAAAATAATTCCATTAGGTATAATCCTATAAAAGTCTTTATGGTTTAATCTGTAGTAATTATCCACTTTTCTATTTCAAAGCTATTAGGGTTTCAGTGAATGAGGATAATTAAAAACACCCAATTGAATATAGACATTACTGAATGCCAGGGTTTTTGTCTGAAAATGCAAAATAGGGATTTACGAGTTACTGGAGAGCTAATGAATTAAAATAAATGGAGTAACACGCAGCCTTTCAGCTCTGCATGTATGAATTAAGAAATAAAATGAGCTCATGGCATAAGTATGCTTGCCCTAGAGCCAGTGGTTTTCATGCTAAATCATAACAAAGTAAACAACGAGTCCGAAGTTAAATGGAGCCTAAGTGGCCACAGACATTCTCAAGTAGACGGACAAGCATCGAGAAGAGAGCTTCCACTGATGTTAATGCAAGCAGAGCCACTAAACTGCCGAGCATTAAAAGAAAAAGAAATTGCTTTGAAACACTCTGAATTATTTATCTGAGAAAAGAAATCAAAGTAAGAGATAAGAGAACAGCAGATTCACCGCAGTGGCTGTTTAAGAGTTATTTTATATTTCTTCTTTACAAATACCATTTTGAAACCCATTAGAATTTGGAGTCATGCTACGGCCAATTTTTTTTTTTTTTTGTCTTTCTTTTGATCCTTCGACCTAGTTTTACAACAGGAAAAAAATATTTAATTAGGAATTTCTTAAAGTTTGTATTAACAATAAAACCTATCATATTCCCTCAACTCCATTATCTGACAAGGAGTGAGGAAGAAAGCAAAGACTATAAAATATACTGTTTACAAGCCCAAAAGCTGACTAAGTAAGATGCATGCTTGAAAATACTGCTTATGGCATATTGTGCTCTAAAAATATCTCAAAGCAATTTAGGAGATTTATGAGGTATATAATAAAGCACAAGAAGTAAAACCAACTCTCTTAGCTCGGTAATAAGAAAATGAATTTAAAGAAGGAGTGTAACTTGTCCAAACAACATTTGTCAGTAGAAATTTTTCTTTAGCAGTTTCCTATAGTTTTGGTTTTTAAGTCTATGTTTTTTTGAAACTCTCTTTTCCACAATACGCAATTATTTATAATATGGGCATAATAGCATATACCATGACATAACCTGTTTTCTGATACGCTACATATAACTGGAAGACAAACTCACAAATTATTGCTGAGAACATGTTCCCAAATTAGTTAGCCTATAATGTGAGTGAGATGCACTTTTAAGAGTGTGCAATCTAATTGATAGTAATAGAAAATATTGAATTGAGGATCTGTATTTTTGAAAATGAACTCCTTTGTTTTTTAATGATTTCCACTAAGTCTTAATAATACTTTATGTTATAATTACAATGCACAAAGCCCTGTGAAACCTGAATAGCAGATAAGCAGTTGTAAAAAAATCATCTTCTTTACTGACTCATTGCTCTGAGAAATGATAAAGTAAGTTATGAAAGTGACAGACTTTCAGTTTGTCAAATTCGATTGTGTGCAGATCGAAGACATTGGGAGTTCAAATAATTTAGGTACAGTGTTTAGAGGAACAAAATGCAATACAGAATTTTGTATAAAATAAAGATTTCAGTATACTTTTGGTTTTTGTAATAGGTTGTAGACTAAAATAAAAAGTATAATCAAAGGTATTGTTTTATTTTTGTTTTGTTGCTTATTTTTAAAAGAAGGAGTTTGTACAAGACGATCTGTAAACCATTGCCATCTCTGAGAAGAGAAGTTGCCATTGATAGACACTTAAAATACTTCAGGATTGTGGGAAAGGAATAATTTAATTTGATACCAAACGCATTTTAGAAAGATTGCTGAGGAGGCCATAAAAAATGATTTTGAAGTTCCGAGTTTACTTGAGGAAACCCTCTATCGAGAGTGACAGTGTGCTTTATCATCCCACACAAGACATGTGCAAAGTGAAGGGGGCACTCTTAGTAATTACGCTAAGACAACAGGCATAAACTAGGACTGTCCCCTGGCAGCCTGGGACATACGGACCCACTCTCTTCTTCACCTTAGATAGCTAAAGTATTGCTTCAGATCAACACATTTTGTCACATTGCATTAAACTCCCCATTTTACCACAGTCTTACATTCAGATAATAAAACACCTAGCAGATATTACAAATTTGTTTGGCCTTCAAATGCCTTTAGGTAAGTACAGTTAAAGCCTAATTTATTTCATAAATGATTTCCAAGAAGAGTCATGGAGTGAAAGAAAACACTCTCTTTTATTATTTATTTTTTTTAGTGGCCTGAAAAAAAAAAAGTCCATGCTTCAGATGAACATTGATACAAACGCCACTGACGGTAGGCAATCTGTCCCTTTAATCCTGACTAACAATGTGAAGCTAGGTCCTGAATGGAAGGTAGAAAACGGGTTCCTGAAAGAAAAGTCCCTCTTCCCCCAACTGTGAGCATCAAGGCGGCCTGTGACTTACTTGAATCCCTTTGGTGTCAAGATGCACTTGGAGTCATGCTGGCAGGGGTTCAGGTCCTGGGCACAGAAGTCCAGTTTCTCCTCACACAACTCACCTGTTAACATGGCAGAACAGTGTTAGCTCACAGAGAAAGGTGGACGGGCTTCCCGCCAGCAGGCTGTGGCATGGACCTCAGACGTCAGCCCAGCTCGTGACGGGAAAAGGAAAATCACATGTTAAGGAAGCAAAAGATCCAAAATTCTGCTTCTGCTAAATAGTCTTATGACTGAGGACAACATGAGTCCTGCTGGGATTAGGCAAAGGAAATCTGAGTGGTTTTCATTTCTATTGTTATATTTATTTTATTTTGGACTTCTTTTTGAGGTACGTTGTATACCCAAAGGATAAATGAATAGCTAATGAAATAGTCACAAACTGAACCCACTCATCTAACCAGCATCCATCTCCAGAAACACACAATTCACCAACGAAATCCCCAAAGCCTAACGCCCAGGGTAAGTAACCACTATCCTGAGAAGACCATAGACTAGTCGTGCTGGATTCTGAGCTAAACATGAGTAGAATCATTCAATACATACTCCTTTATGTCTGGCTTATTCTGTTTTATGTTTTTGAAAAAGTAATCCTCAAATCTTCATAGTCTCTAAAGTTTTATAAGTCTCAAAAACACTATTTTTCTCCTAATTACTTATTACAACAGCTCAAGAGAATACTCCTTAGCTACATTCACCAAGATAGACAGAAAATATCAAAAGGAGAATCAGTCTAGACAGAAAACATACACTTTTCCCCTGAGTATTAGCTAGCTCATAAAGAATAATTATTACCAATAAATAAGAGCTACAAGCATAATCATACAGATTCTAGACACACTGTGTTGAATTACATGTCCGACCCTCTTAGGAAATTTCTTCAGATATGAATAACATGGTTATACTTTTTTATTTTCAGATATATTAGGCTACATATGATCTTCAATGAGAAGACTTTCCCAATCAGTGTGTGAGATATGAAAAAGACTGGAAAAGTATAAAATAAAAAGTCCTTCTTTTCTACCTTACTTCTAAATTACTTTTCAATTGTTTTAGTGACACATCTATAGGCCCCTGTTCATTTCCAAAAAAAATCATTAGAACTTTTATTTGTTTGAAGTGTGTGGATTTAAATAGCGTGTTAAAAATCACAAGTTTGCAGCACATCACTTTGCCACAAGACTATCTTTTTAATAATACTTTGCTAATTGATAGAAATGGTTGCTTAACAACTAAATAATATTACACTTCAAAGATTTTTTTCATGACGTAAATATATAAATTTACTCATCTAAGCATTACATTAATTTGGTGTGTAATAAGCTTGCTTTCATTTTTCTTTATCTTAAACTAATTGCAGTAAAAGTCTCAGATATTTCTTCTATAAGAGGCTTTCTGGGTTTGCAAATCTGTGTTACAAAAAGTTTTAATGTCATATTCATGATGAGCTATTTTTGAACAGGGTTTTTTAAAAGCCTTTCACTTTCAGTTAGTATTGCGTTAAGTAATGCACCTTGATGGAATTTGTTCATTATGATTTATCACCTTACCAGGATGAAATATCACTTTCAGTTTATAATCAAATCTATCTGGTTGGAGTCAAGCTGTTTGCAGTAGTTTATATCCCAGGCAATTTATAAAAATTGAAGATACAGAGGGACCATTGAGATGTATAATAAATATCATTTTATGTCTTTTTTGCTTTATACTCAAGTAAGAAATTGTTTTTAAAATGATAAGAAAGGGGAACTTGTTTTATTTCTTATCCACTTTCATCAGATCCAATTCAATCCAAACCAGTCCAATCCACTTAAGTCAATCTAAACCACAGTCCATAAGGTCTTTCTATATGATGCTCTGTGCTCCATGCTGGGGATGGAGTGCTCCACATGAGGATGGACATAATAGCCTCTGCCCTCAGTTGGCTCCCCATCTACCAGGAGAGAAATCTGAGCTGGCGGCAGAAGACAGAGAGAGAACTTCAGCTCGAAGAGAAGGAAATAGAGTTCACCCTTTAGTCTCTAATAGGCATTTATTTCTCCATCAACTTGATGTAGAAAGAAGTGAGAAAGGAGATGATTCTAAGAAACTACTGGGTAAGCAGATGGCCAAATCTGTAATCACAGCTTTAAGACTAAGCACGTATACCTGAACGAAAAAAGCTACATCAATGTCAAGTATTTCTTATCTTCCAAGGAATCTATCTTATAAGAATAGCATAGCGGCAATACGAATCATGGCTAAAACTGTGAATACTATATTTTTGTGATAATTACATACCTACACATTGACTCTGATAAGACTGGTTGATTAATTCAAAAAAGGATTTGTCTCCCTTTAAGTATCACCAAAAATTATAATACTAACAATATTACGAAAGCATTCTCTGCATCCCATTACTGCTTAACTCACTTTTTAAGCCCAGTCTTCTAGCCTATACTCTTGGCAACTGCATCTATTCACTGTTTTATGAATTTATCTCAAATCCATGCCTCGGCTGGTGGTGTTTCATTTTGCTTCAGTAACTTTAATAAGTTCTGTTGCCAATTTTCTCGTCCATTATATGTCCCCCTTCTTTATGACACTTTTTCTGGATTTTATTAACCACTTGTCACCTATCTACAATTTTTATATGTTATGTTTGCTTATGCCTATCTTCTGGCACGTATATTGTATGCATTTATTTATTGACTTAAACAGATAGTGCTTGTTACTGTGTGTCAGACAGTTTTAAATGTTGTACAAATATGCAGTCATTTAATGTTTATGAGAACCATATAAGGTAAGATAAGGTTGCACGGTTGCACTGTTTTAGATGCATTGGATAATACCAGTGTTTAGCTCATTCCCTTTCTATGACTGTAAGTTCACTGAGAGCAGCACACTGGCATATATGCCCTTATATTTTTCTAGAGTATGGTGTGGAGACATGCTAAAATAGCAGTTATGGAAAGAAAGGTTCATGCTTCTTAAGGCAAGAACTCTCTCTTGTTGACTTATATTCAACTTGGGTTTCATTTTAGCCTTTCAACATTTTTCAGTTTAATTTTTACTTAATAACTAGTCACTCACCATTAATAATAACAAGCTTGTACTCCTTCCTTTAAATGTTACTTAAAATTTTCCCTGAATAAATATTAAAACAAAATTTTCATTGAACTATTTCTTTAATTTATTCTAATTACAGTGGATTCTGCTGTATTTGGCAGAAGGAAGCTTTTAAATTTCAAATAGTGTCTCCACGTGGTGAGACCTAGGAGCTCAATCTAAGATGGGAAACAGAGCAAGCCTTAACGATTGGTTATCTACTTATTAACCAGTAAAGGGCAACTGGATATTTGAAAGCTATGTTGGTTTTCAAGGAAGAATAGAAATAAAATATACTAACAGTAGTGCCCTCCTATGCTTTTAGTCACAGCTGAAAAATTTCAGAGCAAGTCTTGAGTTAGTGGAAAAATTAGAAAAAAATGAAAAATAAAGCACCTGAATTTGCTTAATGGTTTAGGGCCTGCCTGAGATCATGTCCTCAGGACTGTCTTCCCTTCCTGAGATGATAAAGTATGAGGTGACAGAAAGAAAAGGTGGAAATGTTCTTTTTATACTACACATACTTACATAGTTACTACTGTAACCTAATATCTTATAAGCAGGTCTTTACACTTTTGACAAGGCATAGGAAAGCTAAGTAAGCCCATAGGAGTGATTAAGGGCAAGAAGTTAAATTTCAGTGCCCACACACTTCTTAAAGGATAGGGGTCTAGATAAACCTTGACTCCATAATTTCGCTTCAACCCACTCCAAGAAATCCCCAAAACTCCTATCTATTTGCTTTCCGCCCCTGAATTCTTAAAATTCCTCAATGACAAACAATAGCATAGAACACAATAGTTGCCTGGCTCGTGTGGTTTCACTTTTGATCAGACAAATAAATTAATTTTCTTTATGCTTCCAGTTTTTAGCTTTTTTTGATGAAGAGAAATTAAAAAGGTGTGTGTGTGTGTGTTTGTGTGTGTGTGTGAGAGAGAGAGAATGTGTGTGTGTGTGTGTGTGTGTGTGTGTGTGTGTGTCAGATGTCTGTATTTTCTAGAAGAAACAGAGAGTGGTCAACCAGAGAGCCTACTGCCACCTCTCTGGGTCAACAGAGGTCAGTGAATGGTCCACTACAACTTGTGAAGATAAAGCACCACGAGTCCTCATCAGAGGTGTCTTTTTAGTAAGAAAGTGATGTCTACTTCTTGGATCACTTCCTGATTGTGCCTGTTAGGGAAGGACCATGGAGAGAGGGACTGGAAATGGCCAGGTCCTACAGTTATACCAGCATGAGCTGTGAGGGCGCAAGGCAGGAGTGATGCCCACTTCGCTAAAGGGGTGATGCCCACTTCGCAAAGCCCACTCCAGAGGGAGAGGTACAGGTCATTGTTTACTGAACATTGGTAAGTGTGGTTTTTCTGAAGAATCGGATATAGTGGTAATAAGACCATACATCCTGGCTTCCTCAGGACAGTCCTGATTTATACCTGTTATCCTAAAGTCATTATCAATAGTGTGTCCATGCCCTCACCCAGGTGCCATGATTTGGATGTTAAGTTTTATGGCCACCTCGTAGGTGGAGCAGTCAAAGCTGAAATAATCAGAGTTAATGCTCGGTTTAGAGTGCAGAGTGAACGAGGGTTAATGGGAAAAATCCTAGGGAGAAATGACATTTATTGGGTGAGATGATATTTGGGTTGCTGAGTTATTGCTTGGAAAGGCCTTCTGTGACTTATTCAGTATGCAACAGTGGACTGGTTGCAGAGAAGCGAACTGTTTTATTGTTCTGGGCCCTAATTCCTCATCGGTGAGATGAGGTTCTGGGATGGAAGTCATGCAAGGTCAACTGTGGCTCTAAAACGTCTTTTAAAAAATGCTTGTAAAGAGACAGAAAATGCAGATAGCAAGTTAGAAGAGGGAGCATCACACTTAGCCATATGAAACAACGTTATTGCACATTCAGTGGTAAAAACAAAGTGTCAGCACATGCTCTGAGGCCCCCGAGGTACCAATATTGTGAATATCATTGCAGTGAGGCAGAAATCTCAATGTATTTTGATGGAGAATTGTACCTGGAGCTGGCCTTGCCTCCTGCTTCAGTTTAGATCTGTGAACCTAATTTTAATGTTCCTTCCTTCTTAAACACAAGGGGCCCTTCCTTTTATCTTCATTTGTATTTCTGGTATGTTAACTTCCTTTATCTTTCTTTTTACCACACTGAAATAGTTCTAGAACTGTTCTACAAACTTCTTCCACCATTTCCAAGGGATGATCCGCTTATGGTGTTTTCTAATGATTCTGATGGCAAATCAGATTTTTAACATTACCATGTATTTTTAGTGCCAACTATGCATGAGGACCTGTGCTAATGCTAGGAGTACAATAATGAACAAAAATAATAATAAAAAGGATATTCCTATTCTCACAGAACTTATACATGGGAGGAGGAGAAAAATACTAATCCAATAATTTCACAAGTAACTACTAAATGGCTTGCGTGATGAATGCTGAATGGAAAAGTGTCACGATGTTCTAGAAGAGGCACTATGAGACATGTTTTTCTGAAGTGAGACTTGGATGTGAGGGTGATGGAAGGGGATAAAAAGCACTGGCAGGGGCTCCATGCAGGAGGTGGCATGGAGAATATGAGTCCTAAGGACTGGGAGTGAGCCGGGCAAAGCACCGTGCCAGAGGAGGCCACCGAGGTTGGCAAGGGCCGCGTGGTATAATACATTTACTCTATGAGCAGTGGGTGCATTGATGGACGTTACGTTGGAGGATGGCCAGATTACATCTGCACTTTGAAAAGAACATTCCGGTTCCAGGAGAGGCAGATGGACATGAGTAGTGACTTGGCTTGCACTCAGGTGGTGGTAGGAGAGATACAGCTGGCCATGGGAGATGCTTAGGATGCAAAATAGATGGAGATTTGTGAAGAAATGGATTATGGGTGGTTGAGGAAGAGGGCCATCTGGGACTTCTACATTCGATTTCTGGTGTGTATGTTTGGAAGTGCCTTGTAGCGACATAGAGAACACTGAAAGAGAAGCATGTTTTCTGGAGCAAAAATCAAGAGTTTTAAATATAGAAATGTGGTATTATGGGTTGAATTATGCCCTCCCCCCAAAAAAAGATACATTGGAGACCTCTGGCACCTCAGAATGTGACCTTATTTGGAGATACCTCTTTACAGAAGTGGTCGAGTTAAAATTAAGTCATGACTGTGGGCCCTAGTCCAATATGGCTGATGTTCTTCTAAAAAGGAGAAATCTGGCATGGAGGACAGGTGACATGAAGAGACACTGGGGCAAGGTGACCGTCCACAGGCCAAGGAGAGAAGCCGGCAGCAGATCCCGCCCTCGCAGCCCTGAAGGAATCAACACTGCCCACACCCTGATTCTAACATCTAGAACTGTGAGATGATACATTCCAGTTGTTTAAGGCCCCCGGTCTGTGGTATTTCCTCACACTAACACACTCGCAAACCAATACTGATTGTCAGTTTTAAACAATTGGAGGTTTAGGGTAGGGGATAAAACTTTCAATTTATGGACTATTTTTTATCTTTTGTTTCTCCCTTTTATTTCATTCATTCATTCATTCATTTATATTTTATTTATTTAGTTAGTTACTTAGTTACTTATTTTTTGTTTTTATGTCTCTTTCCTTTTTCATTCATTCCATGTGCCTGTCCACTCTGGTGCCTGAAATTTCCTGTCTAGTCTCTGAGCTTCTCTAATAGAATCTGTAACAAGTGATGCTCAAGAAAAGGGAGTGGCCCGTGACCAGGACCTCAGTGCTTCGAAAGAACCAAGAACTGAACAGAGCGCAGTGGGGGAGGCTGGCCCGATGTTTGCTGCTGGGGCCAGATGCCTCTCTGCATGCAAATCGCTGTGAGTCTTGGTTAACGTGGACCAATCAACCCTCGGCCCTTCCTCCGAAGGAAGAGAGCTCGTGTTAACAGTTAGGGTTTGCAGGATGGGTTACCCAGATGGTGATGAAGATTCTCCTCCCATTATGATGTTAAGGTGACAAAGGTAAGATAACCACAAATTCTATGTCTTAGAAAAGGGGGTAAATGTGAGTCCAGTGCCTTGTTCCACTAACTTGACCATGAATTTGGAGATTGGCTTGAACTTTGAACAGCAGCTGTACTTAATAATGACTACTAATATCTATACTATTTTTAGTTCTATAAGAAGTTTTACTAAATTCAAATACATCAAAACATTTCTTAAGTAGAGATACCAGAGTTCACTCTTGTCACTAATATGATTTACTATTCCGGCACACATGTTCAAATTTCTTAAGCAAGATTTTTCTTTAACAAAAACAAAACAAAACAAAACAAAAAAATACCCCAAAACTGATTTAACAGTATTGTTGAAAATTCTTAACTACATTGATTCTTTGGCAAATCAAGGAATAATGAAGATATTATATAGTCCATGGTAGTTAACATTAAACATTTTCTAAAACTAATAAGAATAGTGTAAAAGAAAATTAACTACTTATAATAGGATCCATTTGTAAACACTTGAGTAAGAATTTTTTATTTGACCAAAATAAAAAGGTGCTTTCATTTAATAATTTTCATAATACAAAGTTGAGGAAAAATATTTTGAGCTCTACCTAGCAAATGCTCAAAGGGTGAGCAAGAGAAACTCCTTATCTCAACTGTTACAATCTGGAAAATTTAGAGAAATAAGACAGAAGTCCAATTTTCCAGTACTGCTTAAGTTCCATATAGAAACTGGCTTGATAACTTATTATTACTTTTATTTATTATTGAAAACTAAACTACACAGTTCCCATATTTATTATTATCTCTAAGGAGTTCCATTCTCTTCATAAACTATGCTGATCAGAGAGGCAGCTTTTGCAGTTATTGGATGGATGATTAATTGCTTTCTATCTACTGAGAAATTTGGGCAATAGCATGTCTTGCCCAGGCTTATTCAGTAATCAACACATGCTTAGTGGCAAAGAGGTTGCGCATTTTGTCTGTGGATTAGGACTTGCGAAATTCAAAGCACTCTGTTTAAAATATTCATTTGTTTTACATTTATAGAGAAATAGGAAAGGGTAGATCTGAATTAATATATATCTCATTTTAATCTTTCTAGATGTTAGCCTTGTAGATCCAGCTTGGGCATGTATATTACAATAAAAATAATTTTAGATATGGGTACCTAGACTTGCTAATATAGCCAGATTCCTTATTTCTGTGAAACAAACAAGTAAAATTTCAAAGGGTCCATTCTGGGTTCAGGGGTATATGAAGGGGGTGGGAAGGGTTCTGGAGATGACACTGCAACCTGTTCTTCTTCCTATGCATAAATTGTACCAAATCATTTTTTTTAAATGCAAAAGGATTATTGATATTGATAATAATGGAAAGGGAATTTATGACAGCAATCTGAATAACTAGACCAGCATTCTAGTGTTAAATGTAATTGATCATGACATTTTAAAATATACTTGTAACAAAGGAGGAAGTCTGGTTGAATTCCTGACAGAATCTCCAGAACATAGAGTTTTGGAGGTAAAACACATCATTCTTCAAATATTTACATATTGAGCTCTTACTTAGCTCAAGAAAAACCTAAAGAATTGGTACTAGTTTTACTCTATTTGAACTGGCAAAGAATAGGAAGATAACAAAAAGCAACCTATTGGATAAAATAAATGAGATTTAATTTCTTAACAGCACACTACTCAAAGGCAGAGGATAAATATTTTTATTTATGTTTGTACCTCTTCTTTCCCACCGCATTAACTAGCAAATTATCTGGCATAAAGTAGATATTTGATGGCTGTTGAAAAATATGAAAGATAACATTTAACTGATTGCTTCTCAAAGAAAAATACTTTTTAAATGTTAACAAAGGAGACCCAGATGGTATAAGGGACAATGTAAGGAAGCAGAAAGAATATAAGGAAGATTGGTAGCAGATTTGTGTTCTGACATCCCAGCCTGAAGTACATCCATGCGGGGTAGACTGGATACGTAGCCTGTTGACTCAGATATTCCTACAATGTCATCTGCCAAATAATGACAATCCCAATTGGAAATGGAGAGAATGAACCCAGGAACCTAGGAAATGTGAGTGTAAGCACTAAAGTGGCATGTTTGTGAAAGGTAAAGATAGATAGACCTAAAAGATTCTAATTATTGAGTTCTAAAAATTCCATCTGATTCCTATAAAAAAATGTACCTTTCCCATTTGTTCTTTATTCGTGTAAAGAGAAACATTCTGTCTCCTCTCACAGACCTTGCAATGCAGCAGTGAGATGAACTATAGTAGAAGGTGCACACAGCTGATGGGATTATGGGAGTCATCCCAGGACAGGTTAATTGAATTGGATCTTAAAGAAAAGTATTTCTATTTTCTCCTCTTTTGCTGAGCCAGGTTAGAACTATTCGTTACATACTCTGCTCAAGTTCTGAATCCCAAACACCAGGGCACATTCACGTGGGAAGATGTTCAGCCTCCAATCTAAATAGTCAGTATCCTTTCTCAGTGGTGATGGTTAACAGTTGGCTTTATTTCCATCAGAAAGTAAAAGGCTACTGTGTTTCCAGTTCTTACTTCTAAAAAGAGCCAACTCTTCCTGAAGATTTTTGTTAATACTCTGAGGCTTTCTTATTTGTGTTCACTGTCCTGAAATTTGTTCTATCCATTAGAAATAACAGATCTTCACAATGTGATCAATAAACAATCATCCAGATCACACCCTTTTCTCTAAACTTAATTAAATCCTGTTATTAGTATAGAAATACGTGGAACTAAACTTGAGGGGCTGTGGATTCCTGAGGATACATTAGTCACTGATACATGTCCTCTTGGTCCCCAAAGTGCATGTAACAGGACACGTACACAAGAGGGACATGGCCACAGAGTAACCTCTTGAGGTAAAGTTAATCATGATTCAAAATAGGAAGGCTCAAGCAAATATGATATAAATGTGGATAGGATAGTAAGCTGTTTCCAACGATAAGAACCATTTTCTATTCTTATTTTTGCTTAGACAATATAAAATGAGGGGCTCCATCATGTTGTTGGCCAAAGTTGGATTAGTCTTCACATGCAGAAGAGAGTGTTTCTCTTTACAAATTGGTAAAGTAACTGTGATGTTAACTTTCTTGGAGTACAAGGAATGGTGGCTTTGCACTGGTGGAATGACTGACCTTGCCTGAACCTGCAGTGCAGAACAGAAGCCGAAAGTTTTGCCTGGTAGATGGGGGTCATGTTTTATGCATTTCTGTATCACTTCCAGTGCTTAGCACAATATCCTGCATAAGGTATTTTTTCAATAAATATCTTTTGAATTTTTAAAATGGAAAAGCCACCCCCATAAACAAAAAATGAGGTGTTTTCCTTCAGAACATTGGAACTAAATAATGGAGCCAATTCCAACAGCTATTGAAACTGCAAAAACATTTAAGTTCGTTTTCAAAACAAATAAATCCAAATTAGATCGAACGAGGCTTGGTTAAGCTAAGCTGTTGTTCTAGGCTCAATGGGCCCTGCCTATTAGCAGAAGGAAAAAAAAATAGAATCTTTAAAATGTTTTCTGAGATTCAAAGGCATTTAAGGTGGCTTTGAAAGGTTGGAAAGTGAACACAAACCACACAGTATCATTAGGCCGCCAAAGAATTCTCTTGAGTTAAAACAGACTGTAGGTATGGTTGCAACTATATTGACTTTGATATAAAAACCTCATACATCTCAAGGCAGAATTAGTAACAGTGGAGTCACTGTTAGAAAGAGATCATGAAAATTAAAAATATACACAAAACCCCCCAAATACAGCCAAATCCAAGCGTTCTTCAGCACTTACTATTTCCTTACACTTTAGATTATGAAGATAAAAGAACCAAAGACTTATCCCTAAATAAAGTCTTTCCATTTGAAGTGAGCATGAAAAAAAATAATAATTTAAAGATAATACTGAAAATTATGGGGAGAGAAATTTTCTTCACACATATAATTTCATCCTATGGAATTTTCTCTATCAAAATTCCCCTTAGAATTCTCATGCCAGCAAGAATGGCATCAAATCATCTAAACCAGGTCACTGTAGCAATGATGGTTGTAATTAAATGATGTAAAACTTACATCATACAGATGTCATACAGAGCAGCTCCTGATATTTATGGGATTCAGACATATATAACATTTTAAAGTGTTTTCTTGTACATTTTTTCACGTTATTCTGAAACATCAATGTGAAGTGGGACAGATGTCATTATCTCTGTTTGATAGGGAAAAAAAAGACTGAGAGAGGTCCCAGAGTTGATAAATCTTAGTGCCAGGATGAGAAATCTGAGCTTTTCCCATTAGCTACACAAATTCATCAGTATCTCACCTGTACTAAGTGAGAGAAGACACCTTTGTTCATCAAAGGAATGAATTAATTAATTGTACGGCCATTGATTAGGCCTATACAATTGGCCTAATATGATTTTTTTTTCCACATATAGATGAAATAGACTGCTTGTCTACACCTGAATTTATTCATTCTCAATGCGCATAAGGGACCTTTGTGTATAGCAAGTTGAAGAGACAGCAGAGGACAAGCTTGTTTGGCATAAATGACTAACTGGAGCCAGCCACTGTGGTAAGTGAAAGGAGTCCAAGCCTGGAAGATGGCAGCAGATAAGCAAGGACTGGTTCTGGTGGAAGGCCCCCATATCAGAGTGCACGCCTTGGGGTCAGTTACACATTGGTTTGCATCTGGACTCCTATTTATGGGGCGTATATCCTTGGGTAGGTGCTTTCTCATTGTTTTAGACAAGTTACTGCTCAAATCTTTATCGTTTCTATCTGCAGAGTTCTTTTAAATTAACAATAGGGGAGCTAATTATGAAGCTTCAATTTATTTAAAAAATTACCCTTGGTGCTGTAAAGAAATTGAAATTTCATTTCTAGTTACATTTTGGATTAAAAAACAGAATGGTTAGACTGCTTTTAAAAGCAAATTCAGTCAGCAGCAAATTCTTGGAAATAAAAGATATCTTTTATAAACATAATCATGAAATTTAATCAACATGTAAAACCACATGGTGGCTCAAAACACAATCGCGCTGCCAAGCTTACTCCCCAGAGTATACAGAGCGATTTAAGGGCATATTCCTGTGACAGAATAATTGCTATTGTGTTTCTGAGACAGACTCAGGCCTTAGACATCCCTGCCACAGGCCACCAATTGCTTTGGTACTTGTAAAAAGAAGAGATGACATCTGCCCAAGAATGGTGTCACATGCATTAACCCACAGAGACCTGCATGGGCTGTCGCTGTATTTTTACATTGTAAAATATGAAAATATTTTTCATCTTTTTCAACTTAACTCTGTACAGAGTTAGAGCAAGTGACCAAACAATAAATTACCTGAACAATGAATGCTACAGAAAGAAACGAAATCCTTAGCAAGAGGAGAAAGAGCGAGCTCCCATGTAATGTATTCCATGTCGGTCATATAATCCTATCGTCAATGCTTCACATATAAGTGGAACTGTCAAGACAAGCACGCACAGTGCTCTTTTTAGAATATGGTCCTGGCATTTGGCCCTTGAAGACTTTTGGTCAGTGGAATGAGTGAAAATTCGATGTTATTAGTAATAGTCTTGAATCTTTCAGATAAAATGTCACAGACTCCATAACAATTCCTCAGACACACCTACTGCCCTAAATTGCTTCTAGGACATCCTTTCCTGGGCCCTGACATATTTGAGGAGCTGTATGGACCATACTGACATCAATGATTAGATGTAGCTCTTCCTGTGCCTTAAACATTACTCATGATGTACTGTAATATGAGTCTGACAATGTCATTTTATAAATCAACTTCTTGGGCTTTGTAATATTTATTTTATAATGTGTTTTAATAAATATAGACACCTTTCGATGTTTTTCATGTTTCAAATTACTGAAGATTTTAGTTTAAAATTATTGGAAAAGTCCCACTATAGACAAATTTTCTGTCTCTAGCCTATCTAATGTCTTAAATGACCTATATTTTTTATTGTAAAAATAGTTCATGTTCATATCTTTAAAGAAGTAAAAGCATACAGACAAGCAAAAAGTAGAAAGTATTACTCTTTTTTTTTTTTGCCACCCCTTCTTCCCATTCAGAGGGGTTTTTTCACAGCCTTCTAGAAATTGGTAATGCACATTTCCGATGCCCTTTTTATAGCGTTTGGCACAGCTATTCATATATCGGGGATCTGAATGACCGACTCAACACATCGATTCCAGATTTCAGATTTTGTCGGCATTTCCTTTTACCGTGTACACATAATGAAATCTGTTCAGCTTTAAAAGAAAGAGGGAAACGAAAACGGAAATCATAATAGACTTAAAAGGCAACTAACCTTTTTCCACCTCATTCAGATTAGCGGCTGGCAGCGACAAAGACAGAAGAGACAAAAGACTTTTTACATTGCGATACAACAGCAGAGCACGTGAAGCTAAAGCACAGTATTTAACAACGGAGAAGCCAAGGGTGAGAGAGCAAACTGGAGCAAGGCTTGGGTTTCTTACCTACAGCCGGCCAGACGCACAAACATGGAAGAAATGAGGCAATAGGTAAACAGCATCACGGGGGGCGAGAGAGCTGCCCCTATGCCAGGTGACTTAACCAGCAGCCTTACTTTTTAAGATGTGCCCTTAGTGGTTTGCATGTGGGCACTGGCGATTTGGAAAGCATAGAGATAATGGTACAAAACAAAAAAATTAAAATGTTCTCAATTAATTTAAAAATTAATTCCCCGCCCCCGCCCCCGCAAAATATATTATAAGCCTTTACATGCCTAACTGGTATGAGAGTTTTCATTGGCTGAATTTATGTAATCACTGTGATCAATTGTATATCATCTCTGTATGTGGTCCCATGAGAATAGGGTTAATTACGATCAGTCTTTACGGAGCAGATTTTGGATTCTTACTCTTAGGAAACATACAAAAACACTTTTCAATTCAACATCTACGTTCATACCAGAGCTTAAGAAAAGGCATCAAGTTTTCAACATGGCAGGGATGCCATATTTATAATTTTAATTTTTATAAGGTTTCGAGCTTATGCAATTTGAGAAATTCCTTGAAAATTCACCTTCAAGAAATGCCTCATTTTTAGAAAATATATAATAATTAAAACAAAACAAAACACAATCTTTCAAGCTAAAATTAAAACCCTAGAGTAAAATTTTAAATTATTTGTGTAGAGGTTCCAAAGTCCTACCTGCTTAATCCTTAGCATAGTGATTTTAACTGAGAATCATGGTGAATGAAACTTTAAAAAATTAACCTTGTCTGAAGAATACTAGCAATCAACAGTCGTATATGATACAACAAGAAGGACAGGTAATGAACTGAATTTTGGCAAAATTCAGTTTTGATAACTATGATGGGAAGGGTATTGCAAGTGTCAGATAATAGAAAAATAATATTGGCCCTTAAAATTTATGCTGTCAATCCCTATGGCAGAAAAGGGCAGAGAGTTTTGTCCTCTAATAAATCAATAACTATTTACTGTGATGTATTGGTTACAGCGGATTAAATAAATTTAATAAATTTCCCAATGATGGTTCATTTTATTTTGAACATTAGTAGCCATGTTTTATAGCCTGCCCATCACATCATGACTTCTCTGTCAGATTGCTTTCAGTTCCCTGAATTTCTTCATTAACAACAGTATATCCATTCTGTCTGTTGCCATGGATGCCAAATGTAAAACATTTTCCCATAATAATTTACTAGATTTTTCCATGAAGTTTTATTTGCTCTGACTGAAGAGTTCACTTTCTCATTGTATGCCTTTGGGGTATAAAGTTAAAAAAAAATCTTCAAACAGAAAGCAACTTGTGACTTGAATGATTTTTAAACAATGACAACATTATTATATTCCCTGAGCATAGCAGGGTTTCTGTTCCCAGATCTTATGCTCATTAATCAGATCGCAAACTTAAACCTAAAACAATACAGCCACATTATAGGAAAATTCCTCCCTAACTGCAGACTTGGATAAAGCAGGATATAAAACTCTTGAGTCCAATTTATACTTCCCTATAATTAAAGGCCACTATGTGCCACTGATTTCAAAATCTGCAGATGGTTGTTTGATATTTTGTAAATGAGCTCACTTCACATATGGACAAAAATACTACAGTTAATAGATGAGTTACAAACGTGCTTCATTTAGATATTTGTTCTAATGCCAAATTGTCAAACTCTTCATTCCCCACAAGACTCGGCCCGAAGTTATAGAGGTAATATCTTCCTGTTTTGTATGCTATAAAGTTTCTGTTGAGTTCAGTATTTTCGTTTATACTTTGCCAAAATTGAGGCAAAATGATATTCGCAATAGCTATTCTTACAAAGACTAAAAGAGTCTCAGTTTTTGTTGAGAATCAAATGGCTCTTGACAGATAGTCTTGGCAGGTTCCCACATGATAGCTTTTATAGATGTCACATTTTGACTCAAAAGTGGTTTTGCTAAGCTTTGAGTTTTTTTGATGTTTCGAAAAAAGAGATCTGACATAGGGAGATGAGGCTTCATAATACTTCTCAGAGGAACCAAATCATTAAGGTGGAGAAATCATATGTTCAAGAGGATCAGGTGCAGGAAGGGAGCTTGGAAAATAAAGGGTGAGAAGACAAGACAAAGACTCAAAAGCAATGGACAAGGAATAAAGTATAGCAAATCTAAAGTCAAAGCAGGAGGACCACTCCAAACCAACTCAGAAGAATCTGCCACCATCTGTAAATGATCATTGAAAAGGCACATAAGAGCCTAACCACTGCAGTGCTCTTAAGCCTTGGTTGTCAACAATAAGAGGACAGAGGTAAAATCCTGGTTTCTGTGCTTAGGATCTCACTGGCTAGCCAAAGTGTGCTTGAAATGCTTGGGTCCAGTTTGTCTGGGTCAGAGCAGATGGTTTTAAAGAGTGAATTAAGTGAATTAAGCCCTTTCCATAATGATGAGAACAAGTGTTGGGAAGAGAGAACTATTTCGCCTAGGTAAATCTAGGTAATAGACTTCAGTGCAAACACTAGGCTCCTTGTACAAGTCTAAATCAGCCCATCCAATAAAAAATAAAACTTAATTCTCAGGTTAGCTCCAGGGGCTTCATAATCTGTGCATGCTGGGTTTACCTGCTACTTTTAATTAATGCAACGTATTAAAGGATGCTCAAATTCTGCTCACCAAGGAGCTCAAGGGTTGTGTGCATGTGTATGTGTGTGTATGTGTGTGTGTGTGTGTGTGTGTGTGTGTGTGTGTGTGTGTGTGCATGCGCGCGCACGCAAAGTTTGGGTATTCTATAAAAGTTTACATTTCTCTGCTTTTCCAACAAGTCCCTGGGACACTTAATCATACAGATGTAATTTCATCTTTCATGTTTAGAGATGTTAACCTTAGTCACCTACATAGTTATATTACCCTCTGATACCCTTATCTATGTATTAAATTATTTATTATTAAATAAATGCGATTAATGAAAAATACCCAGCAAGATGAAAATGGTAGCTTAGATTACAATGATAAAATCTACTTCTCCATTTTTTTCTAGCAAATAAAGTATATAGCATTTTTCTTTTCTAGATCAACGTTAAAACTAAGAGACTTATTAAAAAAAAGATTGTAACTAAAATATTTCTTATTCATAGCCACAAAAATAAAATTAAAACAGATATTCTGACATAAAAGGTAAGTCATAAACTTGATGTTGACTATATAGCAAATTGGCTTATCCAGGAGAAATTAAGCTGGTTGGATAATCTGATGAGATGTATCATCTCAAGAGACAAAATATCAGAAAAAAGGTGATGGTCTCATAAGATTATTCAAAGCACTCAATATTTTCTTATTCGTGTTAGATTTGAAGGACATGAGTTAATAGAGGAAAACACTCATTAGTGAAGGAGCAAGTATAGATATAAATAATCTCAGACGCTTAGTTATGTTTTGATTATATATATAAATAAATGCCCCATTTTCACCCATGTATTGGGTTGGTTTGCACAGGAAAAGTGATTTGTATGGAAATGCCATTCAGTTGTTAGACTGCTAGCTTCAGAGTGATGACTCACTTTTGCCGGATGGCATGACTTTCTGACTGAGCGTGGCAGGTCTTTAACTGGGTTGGCTGAAATCATCTTTAATCTATCTATTATTTACATTAGACACAATGTCCAAAACATCTACCATTATTCGAATAATACAATGGTTTACTAAACATATGCAGCGGGATGATGCTTTCAGACACAGATTGATGGCAGAGCATTTTCTATGCTTCCTACCTGTGTACTCAGGTGGGCAAAGGCACGTGTAGTTATTGATTCCATCAACACAGGTAGAATTATTTTCACAGTCATTGTCTTCACAGTCATCAATATTGACTTCACAATTTTCTCCTTCAAATCCATCAGCACAAATACACCTGAATGCCAAGGAGAAAAAAAAGGCAAAAAAAACCAAAAAAACAAAAAAACTCCCTGCATTTTAAAACCATATGGTCTAAATATTGAAAATAAAAAATAAAAAACTAAAACAAAAACAAAGTTCACTCCACAGCCCTTGTAATCTTAATCTTAAATTGTACTCTAATAAAATAATTTATGTCTCTTTGCTTATAAGTGAGAAGAAACTGATTCTGATTTTAAAACATTACAACACTACTACCTTATGTGTAACTTTCTTTATGTCTCAAAACAAAAAAAGAAATCTGAAAATAAAATTTAGTCTTCCTTGCAATTATAATGTGAATGTTCTCTTTAAGTCTCAACAAATGCAAATTTTTTCACTGGCATAAAACATTGTACGCTTAATCTTGATAGGCATCAGAATAATCCTTGAAAAGTCCTGATGTAAAAGAGAAAATTTCATAACAGAATGCAGAAATGAAGCATATTTATTATACAAAGTGATTTTTCTAACAAGCTTTAGTAGTGCATTAGCATTCTTATGTGAAATTATTAGTGTCATTATAAGAAGTCTATTCATAATTCATGAAGTACATCTGAAGTAATTGTACTGTATGATTAAATAACTCCAGATTAAAAATGTTCACAGCATGTTTGTCTACTCATATTGTGGGTTGGAAATGAATCATTAATTTTCTCTTTCACTGGGACCTACATCTTATCATTACACACTGTCTTTAAAGCAATACACAAACAACAGATGAATATATGACTTGCAGTAGGAGGCTAGTTGGCTATTAATTAGCATAATAGAGCCATTACTTTGTCTTGACCTAACCTGACTTGATTAATCCTAATGTGTGCATGTGTGTGTTTAAATTTCCTGATTTTGTAGCATCCTGAGCTATGAATACTGCAACAACTCCATTTGTTTTTACTTTGCAATATCTGAGAGAAACTAATACATATTGTCTCTATGAACAGATTCCTGCCATTCTCTTTAAAATAATGTCCCCAGATCTGGCAAGGGAAATGCATGTGTGCTTAGTTATCCTTGCTCCACTATTTAAGACACAGAAGATCACAGACTAATTACCTACCAGAATCCATCTTTTTCTCCTTCTTTTAAATGGCATGTTCCTCCATGTTTACATGGGTTACTGATGCATGCATGAATTGGGACATCGCAGTCCTGCCCCTGGAAAAGGAGTGGCCAAGCAGAGTGTAAAGAAGTTGTCAGCACAATAAAATAACGTAGGCCCACCAAAGAAAGCTACGGTTGCACATCACGGCTCCCACAATAGCTCCCACTTACCTTGAAACCATACGGGCAGGTGCAGCGGTAGAAGTCCACTGGGTCGTTGTTACAGGTGCCATCATTTTTACAGGGGTTTGATAGGCAGGGGTTGCATTTAGCTAGAATACTGACATCCACAGGACCTATAAGTTCATCGACATAATGAGAAAATGAGGATTTCTATGTTCAATTCTGTTAAAGTTATTCCAAGGCCTTACTGTAACAATACATTTTATGTAAAAATTATTATTGGTCACATATCTGTATGTGCTTCTCTTCCATGACAAAACCAGAAGTCAGGATCATCTTATTGTGTTCGAGAACCCAACAGGAGGCTGTCACATTGACAGGGATAGGGGACATCAACATCAGAGTGGGGCTCTGGGTGATGACCTTAGGTGCTTAGTATCTGATCTTAATCATGCCGGTATCACAGAGTCAGTCCCCTCATGGGCCTACTGGCTTGTGGATGAGTTCCATGGCCAGTGCCTACACCTTAAACTGTCATGGAAATATATGTCAACCATCCCAAAGAGGACTTGTGTGTGTGTGTGCGTGTGTGTGTGTGTGTGTGCGCGCGCACGCGTGCGCATGTTGGAAGATGAGTGGATGAGGTTTATAAATAAGTAAAAATTCATCAGTTAAAGTATACATTTATGGTTAAATATATAATAGTATGCAACTGCCCTGATAATATTAGTTCAGTAGTGTTATTTTCATGTGGGAGATGCAAAATGGTGCCATTTTTATGCATATAGAAATAAACCAAAAATGTAATCTCATTACGTTCCATCTCATATTCGTTTGGGTCAGTGTGTTAGCACATTAATTAGCACAGGCACGTGATGGGCAAAATTTCTCTATCTTCCTCTCCCAGAAGGTCATACCATTGAAACTACCTCCACTTGCAATACCACTTTTTGGGATATACATTTTTAAAAACTCATGATTCATAAAAGGTTTGGCTTAAAAACAGATTCAGTTGCGGCCATTTTCCTTTGGTTGCATGCATCTATTTCGTAAATGACTAACAATGTAGAAATTATACTGTCCTTGACAGAATTATGTTCCACTGATGCCACTTTTTGCATTGTGAGAGCTCACTAGACTGCCTGTTAGCGGCTGTCTCATGAGGACACCCTGCCAGAATGACATCTTTACATATAAAATACAAATATTTCGTAACAGAAGCACCGATTATGGTGCCGTTATCACCAGTCTCTCCGTGGTACTTTAGCTTCATTGAAACAGCAGTGATAATTCCAATTGCATGTTTCATCAAACTTAACTTCTGGCAAAGTTACCCATCAATTGTACGGCACGGTCTCCCTCCATCATCACTGCTCCGACCTTCTAAGATTCCACCTAAATGCTTGTATGACTTCTGCTCATATAACTAGCTTTCATCAAATTTTTTACAGGTTAGAGTTTAGGTTTCTGTGTTTTTAGTCTATGGACAGAAACTCATGTATGAAAGGGAATGTGAGTTAACACCGTGGTCATAAAAACTCTTCATATATAAGTATTTCCTCGCCCCGGGAAGTACCCAACACATTCATATAATGGTTTTGCAGTAAAAATCAAGATGAGGATAGTGCTCTGTACTGTTCAGTTTTTTCTATTAACAAAAAAACCTGATATATATATCTACATAGAGATTTCTCTTTTTTTAACCATTTGAAATAGATGACAATTCTGGAGATGATTATGTTAATGGAAGGATTGTGTCACTAAGGGAGGCCTTGGCAATGTCCCCTTCATTTTTTTTGATACCAGAATAAATAATTCAGTCTCTATATCCAATTACAGCTGCAAAATTGCTGGGCTTAATGCTGAAGCGATCCTCATAGAAATTTAATTTCTTACCCCACTCCCAATTTATTTATCAATTAAGGACAAAAATCTAGCTATTCACTGGAGAAATGAATGGTGGCCGTTAAAGTAATTAAGTTAAATTAACGCAATACTCCACAATAAATGACTTTGTATTTAGTAAAGTTATCACTTTTAGAATCAACAATAGAAAAGGAAATACCTCACTGGTAATGGAGCTCTTAGCTAGGCTAGAAGACAAGAATCTAATTTTGATCAAAGGCGTAGGATAAAGCAGCTAAGAACGGACAGCAGCAAACCAGCATGTCAGCAAATGCAAGGACTGTAACCACTCATCTGGCCACGTCCCAAGACCTTGAGGAAAGTTGTCTTTGGTCTGTTTCCGTGCTTTCCACCTTGTGAGACTGTGGTTTGAACAGAGGGGGTCAGGGCTGACAGTTTCTCAGTCTATTCTATGGAATATGACATTTTTCAAAAATTATGTTTGATCATTTGAATGAGAAGCTAGAGATTGTCTTAGGGGAAAAAAAAAAGAACTAGATACATCCATAGATTTTGAGGACTTTAATGGAGTATGCAGGTAACAAAATTGCTGGGTGAAAATAGTTCCTATCAGTGTAATGCATAGTCAAGATTTATGTAATAAATATCTGCGGAACCATATCTGATTAATAAGCACTATCTAATTTCTCCACTATTTTCCAGGACGAAATAGAGCTAATTCTGTTCAATTATTTTCAGTGTCTGTGATTTCTTATAAGAATATGCAGGGAGATCATTGCCTCCTCGTATATATTCAATTTAGCTAAAGAAAGCAATTTTTTTTTTTAAAAAAAAGCTTTCCCATGTACATGGGCCTCTTCTGACAACTGTTTAAACCTAAACTGTCTTGGTGACATCAGGATTGGGAATATACAGCAAAACACTGAGTTCTAATTCCTTCAGGCTGATAAGGTTGACTGCTACAGCTACCATTCTATTTGCTTCTCCTTTATTCAAATCCTTTTACAGTCAATTCTTTGATGATAATTTATTATTTCTAGTACTCAAGTTTGAGTGAATGGTAATTCAAAAGGTATTTGTAAGTTGTATAAATTCCAAATAGTAGCATCCTGATATGTCCAAATGTCTCAGACTATAATCCCCTTTCCTACTTTATTTAGATTGTAATCACATCTAATTGAACACCCTTCTTAAAATGTGTTTTTTATATCTACCTGATTTATCTAAATCTACTTATTTCTATATTCTAACCCTTCAGAACTACAGATGACCCTTGAACGACTTGGTAACATTAGGGGTGTCTATCTCCAACAGCTGAAAATCTGCATATAAATTTTGATTCCTCCAAAACTTAAATTGTCCTTCAGTAACCTCGGGGGATTGGCTACAGGATTCTCAGATAATACTACAATCTGAGACACTCAAGTCCCATATTTAAAATGGCAGAGATCAATGCAGTCTGTCCTCTGCATCCTCAGACTCCTAACCATGGATGAAAACAGTATAGGTATTTATAGAAAAAATTCCAGGCATAGGTGGGACCGTGCAGTTCAAACTCATGTTGTTCTAGGGTTAACTATCCCTTGTATCCGGTTCTCTCATTCACTTCCCACCCATATTTTGCTCCTCTTCTGAAACTATCTTCTGTCACCTGCTTGTCTTCAATTTGTGAATCTTTTTTCACCCAGGACACTTTCTTTGAGATACCCTCCTGCAAAGTTCTTATTCAAGGGGAATTATACAATTCCTCTGTTTCTATAATAAGGTAATGGTATCAGAGTTAAATGGACATGCTAAAAAGTCATAATGAAATGGTATAAGAGACAGCACAGCTCTCTAGAAGCAAACCGGCACTTGTAGGATTTTGCACACTTGATCAGTCCCAGATGAAAAGAAGATGTTCAGAAATAGAAATTAGCATAATGCATAGCAATCTCAGAGAGAAAATCTGAAGTCCATAACCCCAAGTTAGTAACCTAGATTTGTTACTTAAGTGTGTGGAGTTAGGAGAATAATAGCAGCCATCTCAATGGGTTGTTTTCAGTATTAAATGAGATACTAATGGATGTTGAATACGTAATACAGTGAGAGCAAGCACAGAAGCCACTGTGAATTTGGACATTCTTTCCTCGACTTCCAACGAAGGTAAGGTGATGGGTGGAAGTTGGGGGGATATAACTGATTGTCCTAAAAGGAGAAACACTCAAATTTACCCAAATTTAACACAGACAAAGGTGAATTAGAGCTTGCCATTTATTCATTCATCACACGTTCACTGAGTACTTCTGTCTCTGCCAGGAATTGCTGACATTTGGAGAAGCTGTAGGGGTTATTATTATCAAAACTTTGGGGGAACAGAAGTGGGTACCAAAAGATAATTACCCAGTGGGTAACAATACCCACCCAGAGTTAATGGTTTGATTTGTAAATATGGTATGGAAACCACCAGAAATATCTTATGCCACTGAAGAGGAGAGAGTCTCTTTTCCTCTTGCATTGCTACTTGGTAAAGAAACTACAGCCTGCTTGCTGTTACAACTTCTCCAATCTTCGATCTTTCCTCCTCCCCAAAGCTGACTGGTTCCAAGAAATGTTAAATGATTGCCAAATACTGGCCCACATAAGATGTGTGTCATGGAGAAGAGAAATCTAGCTCTAGCACTATAGGTTTTCATTACTGCCACTGAAATGAAAGAGGCCAGTGTAGACTAACTAGACTGATTTAAGATTTGGTCTTGATTTAAGAGAGCCTTCTAGCATCAGCTATCTGGACTAGAGGTGTGTTTAGCTTAATAATTCAAAGGGGAAATGAGAAGAAAGTTTGGTTAACAATTTGTCTTTGTCAGTTACTTTAATCTTTAATGGAAGAACTGCCTGGACCTCAAATCCATTAAAGCTTGTAGACAGACTTGCTTACTTGACTCAAATCACTAGCTATGCACCTGACACCAACATTGCCACCCATTGAGAATTGTTTCTCACTTTGATTTATGACAAAAAAGCTCCAGACACACATTTCTAACTCTAACCCAGAGTCTGCCTTCTTTCTGGCATCCCTTGGAAACACAAGTCAAATAAAAAAATCTTCTAGCACTGCTCTTGTAAAAAGACAGAGGTATACCAAAGACAACTCAGAAAAAAAACATAGGAGATATTTGAGGTTGGGCATAATTAACTAAGAGGAAATTTTTATTAAAACCAAAGATTATGCATTCCACTTAATATGATGTTATTACATTTCTTAAGCATGAATATCAGTCACACATTTTCACATTCCATCATTGTTACATTCATTTATCAAATACTTACTGAGGATCTACTATAGACACCAGGCTATGTTTTGAGTGTTCAAAGCCATAAAAATGCTTGAGTTTCTAGAAAAACTTCAGTAGTTCAGTAGTAGAGACATATTTGTGTCAAGTACAGAACATAGTCATAAGAGGATGTGGGAAACAAAAATGTATGTTTTAAAAAATGTGTTTTAAGTTTCTGCAAGCTGTCAAGAAGGAAGAATTCACTAAGTGAGCGAAAATATAAATCTGAAGTTCATAAAAGAAGTCATGGCTAAATATCTGAAGCCATGGAGTGGAAAGCAATTCATTTAATATGGAGAGAACACCATATATGTCAATATTAAAAAGTTGGGAAGAAGCATTAACATAGGGATGGAGAAAGAGGCAAACAGAATGTATGAGAAGGAAAAGTGGGCACCACTATTTAAGATGAAAAGGGAGAAGAGAAGCCATAGAAATTGGCAAGATGGAAGATGCTAGTATTCCTATGATTTCACTAGAGGGATGGAGATGGTCACCAGGTGACTGAGGGTATAAATCTGCATTATATAAATGGTTAAACAAAAATCACAAAGGCTGGATGGTACACCTCTGGGATCACCTGGTTTGGCCACTTTCTACATACACACATGACCTTAGGCCAGTAAGTGAATTTCTTGAGTCACATTTACATAGAGAATAGCAACAATTATTTTATGGAATTATTGAATCAGAGAAATATGGATGTAAAATATTAGAGAACAGAATACTAATCATTGGTTCTCATGACTTATTAAAATAAATGTGGGCTAAAATTTAAGTATTTTAAGATTTAAGAAGTATAATAAAAATAATCCTCATTTGTTTTTTAAAGATGGTGTTTTGGAAAATAACTATATATGAATTTGAATATTTGCTTCAGCCAGTGGGCAAATCATAAATCCAAAATGCTACAGTGATTTCAAAGTTATAACTATGTGATAGTAATACTAAATCTGAAAATGTAAAAAAAAAAAGTTCCAAATACTACTTCAAAGCTTATATAACTAGTGAATTTTTCATTATTTCTAATTTAGCTAAATTATCTAATTGCCTTCATACTTTCATTAATGACTAATTAAGGTAATGTCAATCAATAAATTTGATAAATAAAACAAAAGACCTCAAGCTTGTTAAGAACTGCCCCCCAAAGGAAAATGTTGATCTTGCTGAGACAAATGACAACATAACGATGTTGAAATATTGCTGAAAGCCGTGGAATTTTCCTCAGGGACTGCAGAATTCAGAAGACTTTTAACATATTAAATTAAAGGAAGAGCTCAACCGTGTGATGGTAAACCAGTGAACATCTTGGGATATCTAAAAGAGGCCCCTGATCCTTTCTACTGGCCTTTCCAAGAGAAGTAACTGAGTACTGGAGACCATACCCCTGCCTCTCCAGACACATGCCCATTGGGACGTTTCCTCCTTTTCTTGTTCCATTCTCAGTGCCACTTGACTCATTATAAGAATCTTCTGATGGCCTGACAGACCTAAGGGTTTCAGTTGCAATTCCATAATTATTTGGTGTGAATATTATTAATATCACATATCTATATGTTTTTTTCAATCACCAAACCTCCATACTGATTCGGAATTATCTACTCAAACATATCTATCGGTAGACTATCAGCACTATGACGACAGGGTTGTGCTTTTTCTGCCTTGTTTATTGTTGTGTTCTTAGCACTTTGGAACCGTGCCTGGTGCTTAACAGGAAGTCACGTAATATTTGTTGAATGAAAGAAAGAATATATAGTTTATTTCCATTAGATAGTTCTTTCCTTAGCACATTTAAGTGTTTAATAAATGTCTGTCAAATTAATCCTGAAAAAATTAGTTGTTTGAATAGTTAAATCTTCCCCAACCAAGAACATCATTAGAACTTAGCACTATTCTGTATTCCATGCTGACTGTCTCAATGAAACCTGGATGGGGCAAAAACCACTGCTTCATTGTGGAATGCTTAATCATTCTCATTTCATCTGCTATTAAAAGACGAGGATGGCCCACGTGACTTATAAAGACAAATCACTAACACCTGCTTCCCACTCAAGAATGTTCTAATCTGGGTGTTAATTAAATATGCTCTGATAATCTATTTCATCCAGTTCATTTATTTCTGTTGTCCACTGAAACTATGAGATTATACTATTAAAAAAATCCTTGAAAAATATAGAGTGAAAATTGTTTTGAAAAAATTAATTACTCAAAGTAATAGCACAGCCTTTCCTAGCAGAGAAAACCTTTAAATTATATTTAAATATAGCTATGTAAACATGTCTTCAAATAAATAATATTCATCTTCCTGTTGTCATTTGAAATTATATATTTATAAATTTTAGGAGTATATAAATACTAAGATTTGTAAATATGTAATTTCAAAAATAAAATACATAAAATAAAACATCAAACTGGCATGACTATGGGAAAAATTACATTAAAATATAAAAAACTCAGATTATAAAATATTTAAAGAAGCTTCATTTTATTGCATTTAAGCTCATAAGGCATGTAAGCTCTGAAACACAGTATTCAGATTTCCTGGCGTGAATTATTTTAATTAATAGATTAGGATAACTTGCCTTATACTAAGCCATTTATTATAAGTAAATATTTCTAGCAAAGCGTGTGAGAGAGGTTCACGACTTTCATTTCCTAAGTATGTTTCAATAGTAGGGTGGCAATCATTTATATTGATAATTTGTTTTGAGAATATTTTTATTGAAAATTAGAAAGTAAACTTGAGAGGCAAGCTCTATGGTCAGAGAGTCAGGGTTCTACTTCGGGCTCCTTCACTTGGCAGCTGAGGGATTTTGAACTAATCACTTAATTCCCCTAAAATACAGTATTTTCATCTCTCGAGTGGGGAAATAATAGTGCCTACTAGAAGAATGATGCAAAAATTAAGAGATAAGTATCTATAAAATTCTCAACACAATGCAAACTGCTCAATACAAATTAGCTGTTGTTCTTTTTATTATGTTATCATTATTATTATTTTTATATTATTGTTATTATTAGTAGTAGTAGCAGTAGTAATATTGGTAGAGATTCAGTCTGAATTGTTATAAATCTTAAACTAGCAGAGTCTGAAGATAATGAAATCTGACAATAATTTGACAAATGCTGAGACAAATGCTGACAAAGGTCATTATGAGTTTCAGTACTTGCCATTACTCTAAAATTATATGAAGGTATAGAGAAATTGAGTAAATGCTAAAGTCTGCTAACTGCAACTATATTATATTTGTTGAGTTCCGAATGTCTATACTGCTTGCCCACTGGCTTACACCCATGCGGCTTGCTATCTGGTTTAGGGTACACCTTGAAATATATGTAATCTGTTGATTTGGTAACTCAGAAAATATTAAGTTAAACTGCCACCATTGAGCTGAGAGATCTAGGGCCTGCCACCATCTGTCAATTAGCAGGTGTCGGCACACCCACTTCCTGTCACTGTCCTCACACTTGCCTGCTTGTCCGAACAGCTGGCGTAGGCACATCTACAGCACTGGACCTTTCACCGCCATCCTACCTCCACGTGATTCCTCTGAGCCCTGGTAGCGACTGTTCTACTTACATTTAAATTTACGTAAAATTTAAAATCCACTTCCCCAGTTGCATTTGACAAATGTTAGTGCTCAACAGCAACACGTGGCTAGTGGCTCCCATGATGGAGACTGCAGATACCGAGCAGTCCCCATCACTGCAGCAAGTTCTATACGGCAGGACTGACTCCAACAAATCTTGAGTTAAAAAGACATTTATGTATATAAGTGTGCACATATGCATGCATGTGTTTGGATTCTGGGAACATTTAATTAATGTGAACTAGGATGCCTTAAGAATGGAATATACGTATATAGCTTTTCTCATATTTGCATTATCATAAAATATTTTTTAAAAATTCCAGAGAACTCTGACCTTTCAGAAATATAGACAATCACTAGCATTTTTCAAAATGGGGTAAGTGTATCCTTGGGCACAGAGACGCATAATAGAATCAATTTGCAGTTTCTCAACTTCCCCACACAATCTATCTAAAACCATCCTGTCTACTACCATGCTTAGGACTAAAGCATGGTAGTAGTTTGCCAGTTTCTCCTTCCTTTTGACAATCACATGACTTCACAAAGAATGGTGTTTCCCTCAGTCTACCACCAGACATTCACCATGTGACACCGTCCCACATAAACATCTTAGGTCATAAAAGAACACTTTAAAATACTGGTTATTTGCAAAGCCTCTTGCAATCAACGCACATTATCCCAGAGAGGCATTTCCAATAAAATTCTACTTTCAGTTTTCAGTAAAGATGTTAAAATGTGGATAAATAATTATGCTGTTCCCTATCAATGGTGTCCCAATCAATATTTGAGGATTAATGAAAATAATTAAATTCAAAGAAATATTTTAAAACACAGATTTTTGGTGGCAGAAAATTTTAAAAATTCAAATGATATATATATATTTTTTGTAACAAAGAATGATATGTTTCTCTGAGGTACTGGAAATAGGATTTCAAGGAGAAAAACAAAAGTTCAAGGAAAAAGGACAGTGTAAAATATTAAAGGGGATCTTGTTTTTGTCTCTTTTGATTCCACCAAATACATTTAAAAAATAATGGAAGAGTTTTGTTTTAAAATGTCAAACTTTACAATGCACCACAAATGACATTTAGCTACCATTTACAGTTATGGAAAAAAGCATTAGATGCCAGGTTCAAAATGTTTGGAGGGAACATGGTTTTTGAAAATTCTTTCTTTAACCAATAAATCGTAGAGAATCCCACATCATTTTTGTTGGGTTTCGAAAAGTTATAATAATAAAATTAATAGTTAACCTAGATTAGGTGCTCCAGTGTGTAAGGTAACATGTTTTACACATATTAATTCAACTAATCTTCTTTCTGACTTGAGGAATAGTTGACAAATACAGCGGTATATAGTTCAGGCGATGATTTGAGATATACATAGTGGAATGATCGCCAAGAGTAACACATCTATCATCTCACGCAGCTAACTTCTGTGTGTCGTGAAAACATTCAAGATCTACTCTTAGCAAATTTCAAGTACACGATACCGTATTATTAACTTAAGCCACATTCCGTCCTCAGAGCTTTTTGTCGTAACTGAAATTTGAACCCTTTAACCTATAGCTCTCCATTTTCCCTTTATCCCAGGCCTTGTTGTAGCAACTGTTCTATTTGCATTTAAATTTAAATAACATTTAAAATTCACTGGTAACTACCTTTCTGTTCTTTGTGTCTATAAAATCAGCTTTTTTTTTTTTTTTTTTGGGATTCCACATAAAAACTCATCCAACAAAAATCCTTTTAGGTAGGTATTATCGTCTATCACTGTTGCTGCTTACATATGAGGAAACTGAGGCACAGACTGGCTAAACTGTTAAATTAAAGTTACATAATTACTGAAAAGTAAAGCTGGCATTTAGTTCAGGCTAATACGGGCTGGGCTTCCAGCACTCAGGCCATGGTTCCACTTCACAACATTACCTCCTTAAATGCATTTTTCCTACATAAATGTCCAAATGTTGAAAGCTTGCGTTTTCAGCTAGGTTTGCAAGCCTTGGAGGCAAGGCCATAGCAAAAACTTGTCTATGCTCCATGATACCTAGCATTTAGTTTTGTTCATAAAATATGTTTCATAAACATGAATAGTCCTCTTGAAAATCTACAAATTAAGAATAATAGTAACCTTCTATCCCACTTTTGGTAATTAACCTCAATTCATATATTTGCTTAGTAACTGTGGATAGACAGACAAAACAAATTTAATGGCGGTTCTCTCTAGGTACTGCAATTAATGATAATCATTTTAGTTCTTGCAGAAATAAAATGTTTCTTATGGTTTATATTTTCCTAGTCTGTTTGGCATATATCACACTTGTAATAAGAGAAGAAAGTATTTGTTTCTAAGACACTACTTTGAATTTGTTTCTAAGACATTACAAGTACAAAAAACGAAGAGGGGGAAAAAGAGGAAACAAACAAAGAAGAAAGACCCACGCTAACACAGGGAGGTGGCAGCACACGAGGCGGGTTGGAAGGTTTGGCCTGATACGCAGGAGGGCTCACGTGTCCTTACCTGGCAGCAGGAAGCCACAGGGCCCTGGCAGCCCTAGGAGCAGGGCATGTGTTCAGATGAGGCAAAAGCAAAATATTTCACTTGTTAGAGGCTATACGAGGAATTTCCAGAAATCGTGTACTCTATTCTTCATGCGTTTTAAAGAAAACTTAGTCATTTCCAGTAGACTATTTCTGCAATTTATTAGAAAAGCCTAATTTATTCCTTGGCCTCCTGAGTAATTTATTACTCAGGTAAGTAACTAAGTGTCCTGTCTCGTCCAAGCACAGGTGGAAACAACAATTAGTTACCAGTGCTTTTCGGCTATACCTTTGAGGTCCAGTGGCAAATTATTTTTTTTCTTTTGAAATTAATACAATGAATTTTTTTGACAGAAATACAAATAATTAAAAACCTTACCTTGACATATAAATTTTTTGGAGGGGGTTGTGAGTAACAGTTTATCAGCCATTTCTCCGGGACCAGCACAGCGAGCGATTCCCGGTTCTTTATATTCTGACTTGACCCAGTCGGATAACCACTGCATGTTACAGTCGCAGTAGAGAGGGTTGGCTCCAATTGCTCTAGAAAACACCACCACAAAGCACATCGTGTGCACACACACACATACAGACACACACACATATGAGATTATAGTTATTTCCCAAGGGCACATAACTCCAGAAAAATCCCTATGGATTTACTAGTGAAAACAATGTCAAAGAAAATGGAAACATTGGGATTACCCATTTTCCTAAATTAGTGCAACTGAGATTAAGTGAGTTGTCACTAGCATTCACACTTATTGGAATTAAAAAGGTTGTCTTATATTTGCAGGGACAGGTTTATTATATTGGGTGTAAGCACACTCTCAGTGCAGATCAATACTTCCTTCATTCACCAACTATTTAATGAGAAGTCAATCACTATGGCAGTTTCTGGGGACTCAAACATGAAAATCACATTATTTTTAACTGCTACACAGGAAGACTCCTCTACAAGGGAGATTAACATATACTCATATGTGCAAACGGATTTCATTTAGAAGTGCTCTACTAGAAGAATTTACAAGATGACTGTGAAAAGAGGGTAACTTTTCTAGGGGACTAGTAGCTAAAAAGATCTAAGCATTTAGATAGAGTCAAGTAGGTGGGAATGGCCAGAAGAATAAATTCAGGATATCTTGTGGAGGCCACCATATCTATATTAAAAATCTTTACGTTACTTTTAAAGATGGAACCAATCACATCTATGATGTGACAATAAAGGGGGTGGCAGAGGACGATGTGTTTCAAACCCACTGGCCGAGGACACTAAACCCACAACATGAACTAGGTACTCACAGATGTGACAATGAAGAAAGATCATTGAAAGCACCTTCAGGCACAACAGAAATGTCATTTCCATGTAAAGAGCTATGAGCAAGGAAAAGCAAAATTAAATTTCCCATAATTCAGAGAGTTCAGAAAAATTCACACGCATGTAAGAAACTTAAGTTTATAATAAGCATTTTAAATCAGTGCAGCCAAGATGTTCTAGTCAATAAATAGTTTTAGTACAAGTGGAGATTTATTTTGGAAAACAAAAAGTTAGTTGCTACCTCACATCATACGTATAAAATAAATTCTAGATCAAAGAGTTAAATGCAAAAATAAAATAAATGTAGTGAAAGAAAATACATAAGAGCTTTTTTTCTTTTTATAAATCTGGAACAGAGAAAGCTTTCAAAATCACTATATAAAACTTAGAAACCATAATGAAAAGGAGTGACAAATTTTTGACTATCTAAAATATATTCATAATATAAAAGATTACATATAAGAAACAGAATGAGAAATATCTTCAACATATATAAGATGCAAGGAATAATTCCTTTGTGAAAAGATCTTCAAACTTTGAGTCAAGTATTACATGCATAAAGATATTTATGTTAATAAGAAAAAGACAAAATATCCAATAGAAAATGGGAAATGATATGATCAAATTCATAGATTAAACAACACAAATTCTCAATAAACAAATAAAATACACTAAAATGCTCTAGTAATTGGAATTGCAAATTAATAGACATGGAAAATAATGTTCCATCTGTCACATGACAAAACTGAAAGCATTAATAATAGTCAATATTTGCAGGAGTGTTTAAAAACAAATACTGTATTAAATAGTTGGTAGAAAAAATAAATTCGTAAATTGGCAAAATCTTGTTTAAAGGACAACTTGATGGTTATTTTTGGTATTCTTTCAATATTTTTGATAGTAACTTCCCACCACAAATCACTGCTGAAACGCTAGCACATCTGCACCAAGATGAAATGTGTAGGATGCTCTTTAGAATTGCTGCACAGAGTAACAAAAATTTGGAAGTAAAACAAATGATAGTAAAGAGGTGGCAGAAAGAGAACAAATAAATCCTCTTTATGGTTTTAAAAATTTACAAAGCCAGGGGCATACAAATGCATACGAAGGCGGGGCAGAAGAGAACATCAAATTGTTTAACGGTAAATTATGGGGGAGGCTATTGGGATTGAGGATCCTGTTTTATTTTATATAAAGTTTATATATTATATAATCTGTATAGAAATTAAAACTCCCTACATGTCTTTCAAAATTAGTTAAATCTATATAAAACATACACCTAAATATTATATAGTATCAAATAAATGACTTCAACAAGTATTACAGAAGAGAAAATTATATTCTCCAAATTACAGCTCTTGAACAATGATGCGATAAGATATAATTCTCCTATTTCCAAATTTGTAGTGAATCCTAAAGTATATATCCAAAAACACTCAAGAATCAAGAAAGCAGTTAAATCATTAAATAGACAACCAAAAACTCAATTCTTGAGGGGGAAAAGTAGAGGTATTTTGTTGAACATTAGTTGCTTACAGTAATCGAAGAGACTTCAGTCCATTGAAGGTTTGAGGAGGAATACATCTCAGACGGTTGTAACTAAGAATTCTGAAAGTACACACAAGCCAATTTGTTTCACTCAAGTATCACAAAGTGGCCAAATGTCATTTTTTTAAAATAAAGCAGTTTTAAAAGGGTTATTTTAACATTTTATAAATTGAGAATATTGATGCATAATATTTTTTAAAATATTTGTGTTGTTTCACTAATACAACGCATTTGTTTCATAAACACAGTCCAGAATGTTCTCTACCCCTGCTGGATGCTGACGCCTCAACTATGCCTTCTCTAAGTGACTTCCCCAGAAGCCTACCTAAGGCTCTCTCCTAACCCCATTATAAACATACATTATTCTTGTTTCTTTTACAGAACCCAACACTCTTATGTAATGTCCGTATTTGTTGGCTTATTGAGATTTTATATGTCTTTTTCTCCCAAAAAGCATATACATTCCTTGAGGGCAGAGACTTCATCTGTCCTGTTTACCAGTAAGGTCTAAGACACAGAAAACGCATTTTGTCCAGTGAATGAATGAAAGCTCGGTACCACACTTTCGTACTCACAAGGTGAGGAGCTGGGTCATGTTGCTGAAGCTCTGGTTAGAAAGAGTGCTTATCCGGTTGTTACTTAAGTCTCTAAAAGAGAGAAAGAAGAAAACAAAGTCTACTGTCACCCAGAAGTGGAAATGTCAGTGATTCATAGAGAAGGTCTTTTTTTTCACAGTCATAGCAGCCTCCTTAGCAGCCAGCTTTTATCTAAAAATAACAAAACATCGAGCAACCCTCTGGGGCGGACTGTGATGTTACTCAGAACTACCGGGCTGCCCTGGGCTGTGACCACACACCTTGCCTGGGCCAGTGACGTGTGGGCCCTGGAGCCGTTTTGCTTCCGAATAAAGGCTTGAGAGTGAGCTCACTTTTCCCATTTTCTCCTTTTTCCTCTGCGAGACTGTGATGTCCCCCAGACCCAGCGCCTATTGTCAGTCCCAGAGTAAAGACATGCGAAGGCCATTTACCACAGACACACGTTTTGGGTGAGACATAAGCCTTTGTTCTTGAAGGTTCCATCAGTTACACACACTCTGTCGTCATGAATACATAATGCTTACTACTACACACAGACATATTTGATAGCTGAAAGAATCCCTCCTTTAATGACGTTCGCAATGCCATAATTAAAAAAGTGACATAATTAAAAATTTTGCCCTTGACATAGTCACCAGCACATAGTAGGTCCTGAGAAAATATCTGTTTAATGAATGATAAGTAAATGAGAGATGTGGATTTTTTACCAATGCTAAATGGCTATTTATGAGTACTTTATATATGGGTTGTAACTTATACTCAGGGAACTTGATCTTGTTTTTATATATATATATATATATATATATATATATAGTTTATGTGATATATATAAAATAATGGGATATAAGTATAATATATAATGCAATGATACCTAAGATATGACATACTGAATATATACAATTTTTGCATTTTACTCTAGAAAATGTTTTTTAAAAATTTAGAAAAAATATATATGACAATGTGACACACGTTAGGAAATGTGCATCTATTCACTAATAATTTTCTAAAGCAAAATGCCAAATATATAAATAAAGGAGTCATGAATAAATGGAAAATTATAGGCCATAATTTATATCCATTTATGTGTGTGTACTTATATTCACTAAATTATTCTGAAGCAAAATATATGAATCAATAAAAGGCCAGAAAAGCTGATTATTCTTTCCTTTATTAAAGTACCAAAACATCAGTAAAATGGACTAATAAAATTGTAAAAATGGTAAGAATGTTATAGAAGCTTTAATATCCATCTTCTTAACTGCCGAAATACTATACCTAAATTTTAAAAGTAAATATATACTAGCAAAAAAATATATCTATATATATATGCTATATATATACACAGATATAGATATATATGTAAATATCTATCTATCTATCTATCTATCATCTATCTATAGATAGATATAGATATATATATGTAAACACACAGACACACACACACACGTATATGTACACACATATATACTAGCAAAAGTTACTTGCCTATGGTTGTATAATGACTCTTGGGTACACCATTTGTAGACATACAATTCTCATTTTTCATCTCCAAATTGTTTTTAAATAATCACAAGCTGTCCCACAAAATGACCCAATTCTGATTAAGTGACCCTTTGGAAATTAGACCAATTTAATGCTTTATTTAACAGAACAAAATGTACGTAATCACTTCTTGCTGCTATTAAATAACTAGAAGCAGAACAAGACATTTTAGAGGATAGTCTCTTTTTGGTTGTTAATTCAATCATTTGTCATTTAAACAGTCCTATATACTTTCTACAAAAGTGTTTGATTTTCTCGTACTTTTAAGAAACATTGGAAATAATCAACATCTTTTTAACTAACCTCCACCTCCTGTCTATTATAAAGTTTGCTTGAGAAATGTAACATTTCCTACTACCTAGGTTTCTAGAATTCACTAATTAGGAATAAACTTCTTTATTATAGGCATACTAGAAATCTGCCTCCTAAGTCAGTCATATTTACTCTAAAATCTGATAGACTGAAATTAATGATGAAGTATTTTCCTTTATATACACTATCATTGCTATATATTGTTCTGTGAGTTTTATCAATTACCAACGAGTCTACTCTAAATGTGACATTTGATGTACTAAGGTAATGTATTTTTTAAAATACTGTGCACATAACTAGAATAAAATATTTGTATGCTTAAATGCACTTGTATATAAAACTTAAAATTGGTAAAAAAAAAATTTGTTTGCATACATTAATGAAAAAAATGTTACTTTAGGAGGACATCAAACCAAACTAAAAAAAAAAAAATCCATGTTTTGAAATTTATACTCTGAATGTCAACATCTTTGCCAAGTTTGCTTAAATAATATGTAAGTAAATTTTGATTTTACACAATGAATTTTAATACTCAAGGCCCATTACTTAATTCATAATTTATTTATTTTATAAGAAAATCAAATGTAACTAACTAGATCTATAATATACTTTCAGTAAGACTATTTTAGCATCTACCATCTTCTGCTTAAAGTTAAGAATAAAAATACTGTTTTCTATCTCTCCTTGACTTGTCATAAAATAGCCCACATTCAGCATCAGTAGAAGTATATGATTTGCTGCAATTCTGTAATTCTCTGACACATACATTTAATTGTATTTGTACTTTGCATACAGGAGGACCATTTTCCAAGACACGTCACTGCTTGGCTGATACACAATAAGATGTAGCTGGTGACCCAGAATTACAACGTGCAGGGAGGGAAGCAACAAACTGTCAATGATTTCTATTATCTGAAAGGTTCACTACATCTTCTGCCACTCGCTATCCCCATTTTTATAAAATAGAATAAGAAGTCAAAGACAGACACATATAATACTTTACTTACATAAGTGTTAAGTGTTTGTAGTTAGAGAGTTCCTTAGGAACCAGTGTAAATTGGTTCCCATCCAGATACCTGAAAACAAGGAAACAATAATAGCATTTTAAAAGTAACAGTACTGTATTATAAAATAGTTGAACAATATTTCATTCTTAATGGAGGCAAGGAAGGACTTGCCAATTTTTAATTTTGAGATGTTGTGTTTCTAGCTGGAGATGCTGTTTAAGAGAAGTAAAGAGAAAAAAAAAACAACAGTTATCCAACCCAGTAGAATTCTTTCCTGGATCACTCAGGCTAAATTACAAAATCAAGGAGAGACTGGTGAGTCCAATTCTTTGTGGTTTATCTAAGAAAGCAAGCATGCATTCGACCATTTTTTTAATGTCAGCAAGGAGGTTCATTCAACCAACCACATTTTTAGTCAAACTCCAGTTTGCTTGTGTTTATGTGGAGGCAGGACCATGAAAGGCATTTGTACTGGCAGAATCTTGTTACTGAGGGCAAGCCACCCTTCATGGCCTGAATATATATCAATATACTTAGTAAACAACGATGGATGGTTTAAAGGAGTTATTTGGGAATTAAACATAATTAGATTTCAGTTCATAATACCTTAAAAGTAGTTTTTACCACTGTAAATTGACATGGGGATATTAATTTTCAGAGGTTTCATAGAAAAGCACATTTTTCCAGTGCACTAATGTAGCATATATATGTAAAGGTAATAATCAAATAACCGCATATAAGTAAAATTTCCATTTCTGATTAGAGTCAGCAGAATAACCAGAAAATAGGCTATGAGCTAACTGGCAAGACAAGAAAGTACAAGAACGTTCACAATTATATCCATAATGTCACATACACACAAAGGTAATAAATTCCATCCCCTCCCAAGGCTATTCTTTCCCAGAATATAGAGGGAGAGGGGTAAGAATGGCCTTTAGTAACCTGGATCATCTGGCTACGGATGTGCCCACAATCAGTCCTGGCACACGGGGCACATGACTGCCCCAATGTTGTGGTCAGCCTCCAGAGCCAGGGTTGAGTTCAGTATTTTTGCTGGATACAGAAGTAACTGAGAAATTGCCTAAGATAACAATTTCTTTCAACTGTTTCAAAATGAAAAAAGTTACGTAAAAGTCACACATTACAAAAATGTGTAATAAATACCTAACAAAGAGTTGGGCGTATGTTATGACTCCTTATGTCTCCTCAAATCTTCCGACTATTTCCACCTCTCTCTCCTCCCTCCGTTCTGTCCTCTAGCTAATTTTTTCCTTGGTGCCACTAGAGGGCAGCACAAGCCTATACACTCAGCACTCCCCTTTAATTCCAGAAAATGTCCTAACAGAAAGATTTAATAGGGGCCCGATGGATGTTTACATGTAAAACAATCTAAGAGGAAAATTATATGGAACTGATTAAAAATAACACATGCCATTTGTCCCAAACTGTCCACCAATACATTCTTATTTTTGCCAAATTCTTTAATAATTTAATAAGCCCATGAAATTTTTTTCTAATACATGCACATATAGTTCTGTAGAGAAGGACCCCACTGACTTGGTATGGTTCTAAGAATAAGCTCTCTGGGAGGTAAAACCAGAATTCACAAGAGATGAGTTATTTTCTTCATCTCTGCAGCCTATTTTCTCTAAAAAAAAAAATTGGCTTTTTAAAAATGTGTAGAGAAATGAAGATTTGACTGAAAGAAGAAACATATAGATAGCACAGGCTCAAGCAGGTTCTCAGATGTACTTTGGGATGTAAAGGATGTTTAAAATTATTTAATGGGAATCAAGTAAAAAGGCTAAGGCACGAGGAGCCAGTTGAAGGGGTAGAAGAAGGGGTTTGCCCCCCAAATGATCTGAATTTCATGCTGAGTGTCAGCATGAATGTTTTGCATACAGAATACTCTACAGGCATCTAGCTTCCCAACTCTGGATGGGAAGCTAGATGGAGGGTAATCTCCTGAAATAAATATACATTAAAGTAAGAATTAAGTATTTAATTACACACACACACACACACACACACACACACAAAGTAGTGCTTATAGATACTTAATGACTGATGAGAGAGAAACTGAACACTTTACAACAATGCAAATTTAAGAGGGAACCTTCTGTGAACATTTGCTAAGATCACACCTTTTTTTTTTTTTTTTTGGTCTAAGTGTTCAATTCCGGACCGACTTAGGATTCACAGAACTGCACATGATTTGATAACAGATGTGGCATCTTCTTAAATTTGATTAAGAATGTTCCATGTCGTCAAAAGATTATCGAAGCTACTCATTTGGAATGAATTGCAGGTCCACATTTATATGAATTAGATTTGGACTTAAATGGTTTTTGATACATGATTCCACCTATATATAGCATGAGACAGCTAAGGAAGAGTAGGGGAATGCTTAATATCCAGATATTATGGCCAGGTAAGTTGCAGTTAAATATCCTTTATGAAAATGTTAGGGATAATTGGCCTCACACCCTTTACAATCTAAGGGACTCTGATTCACATCCAAAGGGAAGTATCTCTTTTTAAGGGTAAAGATTATGCCAGCTTCTTCCATCTCCCAGATATTTATGTATCCCATATGGTGAGATATTCTCCCAAGGGACATTGTGGTAAATAATAATTAACCATATGAAATGTCCCAGACACTGTAGATAAACTAAACATACATTTTCCAAGGTGCATTTGATGGGACATTAGTCTTGCAAGATAATTTATGAGAAAAAAACTAATAAGTACACAGCTGCCTTAAATTTTATCACCCACTCTTGGAGCCTCACAGTGTACCTTAGCATAATAAAGGCACTGAGAAATCCTGCAGTGAAAAAAAGAGAAACACACATGACCTGCATTTCCAAGGGCATCTGAACTTGCTTCTACATTATTTGTTTAGGGTTTTATGTGATACAAATTAATGGCTCATAGAATGTATTTGGCAAACAGGACTCCAAAAGTAGTTGTCTGATGTCTATGTCCCTTGGTACGTGAAATACTAATGGTTCAGAAAAGGAAGAGACAAGCTTTACTTACAGTTCAGTGACATCTCTTGGAATTCCTTTAGGCAAGACCTTCAAGCCCTTGTTGCTACATCGAACCACTGTGTCTAGGCAGGTACATTCCATAGGACAGCGAGACAGCGGGGAACAACTGTTGTCATCATTTCCTGAGTTGTAAAAGAAACATAGGAAAACCCAGAATCATGGCTTTGAAGATGTTACAAGTGATTTTCTGCCTTTAAATTAAGGTAACAAGCACATATTTTGAACCATATGATTGCTCATGTAAAGGGCAAGAAGTGTTGACAAACTGACACCAATGATTTTTCTACTTCTGTTTTCAGACTGCCTAAGGCAGAATTCCAGAAGGTACTCTCTACTTTGTATTATCTATACAATTAGAGTCGTTATTTTATTTGTTTAGTTATTTATACAAATGATAAGTTTAATTAGTATCTCTAAATGTACACTGAATTCCGGAGAAACTGTAAGGAAACAGACATGAAGAGACATAAAGAAATAGAGTAATTTAAAATATTTAGCAAAAATTGTATGGGTTCCTCATTCTAAAATACAGCACTCAGATGAGCTCTTCAGTTATGGGCAATGATACCAGAACCTGCTCTACCTACCTTACAGGGCTATTATGTGAAGCGTACGGGATGATATATAGAGTGTATTAAAAAGTGGTAATTATTATTTTTGTTAGATTTACTAATATTACTATTTTAGCAGTTAAATGCTTTTTCTCATTTGGAAATGGTAGTAACTAAAAGAGATGCTGAGGATAATAAGGAAGCCATAAACATAGTACTGACCACCAGTCGGAACCTGGAAAACCTCAAACATTCAGACACACAAAGTAGACTTGGATGCGAAAGTACAGTCTGAGAAAGTCAGCGTCCTATCGCTCAAACGCAACATAAGGAAACCATGAAACAAAGCAAAAGATGCTCCGTAACTATCTTTGCACTAGTCCGCTGTTGAGCTGTGCCTGTGGCATCAGAACGGTCACCTGGACATCTGGCCAACAGGGATTTGGCAAGGCCATCTTACCGTCATCACACGTGAAGTCTTGGATGGCCACATCCTGGATGGGGATTTCTTTGAGGAAGTACGGTTTCTGACATCGAGGATTTCCGGTGACGATTCTCTTCCTTCTGAGCCATTCTCCCAACCAAGCCAGGTAGCAATTACAGTTAAAGGGGTTGGCCAAGAGATTTCTAAACGCCACATGCAAACAATGCAGAGTTGAGGTCACGCTTTCACTTTCTTACTTTTCGAAGCCCCATGCGACCATTTCTCCACGCCATCTCTGTGGCGATGGCACCCTCTTATCCTTTGCATTCCCCACCCCCATCCCCACTTAACATTCAGGCACACGCAACATGTGGGATGCATTTCTTGCCTAAAATATTTACCTGTGGAACATAAATTAACAACAACAATTTCACGTAGGAATTCTTCAAATAATTTCATGGAAAAAATAAACTGAAGGTAGCAATTTAGGGTTTACGCAGTGGATCCTGGGAGATACCTCATTTAGAGATAATTTAAACTTGTCTGAGATCTGACTTATTGTCAGACTTCTTTACACTGATAATGCAGTAAGTTAACATAAAGATGAAGGCTGATTACCTTGTATGATTGAGTTTAACCTGACAACAGCTATTTCATTAATTTGTCATTCCGAGATTTCCATCTCTTATTTGCTCTAGAGACTACGTTTCCCATCTAAACTGACAGCTGAGTTGATTAAATGCCAGTTATAAAAATGAATTTACTTCTACAAATCTCCATACTTCTGGCATCTCACTACTTCAGCACAAACCTATTGACAACCCCATTATTTATAAACATGCCATCTTTAATATGCACAAATTAGTCACTCCATGTAAAATGTTACTTTTTATGTGGAAAGAGGATTAAGCACTTTCCTGATGAATGGATGCTTCCTTCAAACAATTTCTTCAATGACTTCAGCTACGTTGCATGTTTTATTTTCTTTTTAACTACCTTTTGAGTTAGATTAGTATATTTAAATGCCACCATTACTAGAAAATCAAATCAATTATAAGATTTATCATTTCAAACATTGCTTTTTAGATACTTTTTAGACATAGAAGAGGTCTTAAATACATCATTTGGAGAGTGTATACACACACACACACACACACACACACACACACACACACACATACATATTTTTTTTCCTGAATTCTGTCTATAGACCTGCAAATATCCTTTATTCTTGAACTGTCTACATAAAATATCCACCTAGACAGGCTCAACCTATTTCTTCAGTATTTTCCTAATGTCACAGTAAATGCCCTCTAGTGAACAGCTTTTATTGTTGGTCTCGTCATCCTAACGCAGCTCCTGTCACTGTGAATGATCCTTTAGAGCACAGTGTGTTGGCAATAAGCTTATCAACTCTGTTTTTATGATACTTATACTGAAAAGACTCCAGTGTGAGAAGGCTGGAGAAAATCTGTAACATTTCTTTATTTGCAACACAATCAGTTATAATAAGATTAAAATTTATCAATTAAGCCACAGCACAATATTATTTTAAAAATGTACTAAAATACTATATTTTTTTTGTTAAATTTTAATGTACAACAGATGGTGATAGTTTTAGAAAAATTAAAATCTAACAAGAACAGATTTGTCTTTTTTACAAAAAATATAACTAAATCTTTGACCATATTTTTATGAAATGCCTAATAATGCGTTCAAATGTTATCAATGAAAGTAATAAATATAGTACGGTGGCTCACATAATACACAAATAAAGACTATTTTTCATACTTACAGAGTAGATAAAGAATGGAGAGTATCAAATGCCCCCGGTGCAATTGTAGTAATTTGATTATCATATAAAGAAAGCAAACGCACAGAACTGAGTCCTATGAAGCTGTCATTCCCCACACAGCTTATGCGATTACTTCTCAGCATCCTGAGGGAATAAAAGAGAACACTGCAATAGAGATAAAGCATCAGGCAATCAATTCTGCCTATCTGAGGACCAAAAATAGCAAATGTGTAGCATTCATTACTGTGTCCTGAATGTTCTCTTGTCATTAGGAATTGCTATGGCTATGCACCGAGAACCTCGTGCAAAAATAAAATGCTTAGATTTGTCAATGATTAGACTCGAGTTATGAAAAGCATGGCGAACCTCTGTGTGGACCTACAACCCCATTTGACGAGGGTAGATGTTTTCCTTTGATGTTGTAATTACGATCGCATGATTATATAATGTCCCAAGTCCCCCTACAGCTCTCTAAGCTCTTAGAGTCCTGTGATTTGCGTATTCACCATAGTATAGTGTTTGAGGTTGGACAGAAAAGAATATGCCAGAAAAGAATCAATAACCACAGCAGAACGAAAGGCATCTGAGGAACTCACACACCACATCACAGTCAACACCAGCTGGGAATGAACTTGACTGAGCACTCAAAAAGATGCATGGATTGCTTTATTTATGAGAAATGCTTCATTGTTTAAAGTCCAGAACATAAAAAGATGCAATAGTAAACATATCCCAGTTCCTTACAATAAAGTTGAAGTGGGTTTCTCTTGAAAAAAAAAAACAAAAAACAAAAAACAAAACCTTTTTGCGGGGGGGTGGGGTTATTGCCATTCATAGTATTAACGCTGCTAAAGTTTTGGTGCAGTTCTCAACTCTTGTCTGAACTGCTTATTTGTGAGGCTTGGAAAAGAAACAAAAGGCTTCTAAAAATTCCATGTCAAAATGAATAGCTGCCATAAATCTTACTCAGCATGACTGAAAAGTCAGTTTTCCTTGATTTTTCTAAACATGAATTGACCACCCTACTACAAGATTGCAGGAAGGAAAAAAAGAGCGAAAATAAAGTAACAACCAAGTGTTCCTTTACAATTCTAGGCTGCCTTATAATAAATAAGAATTATCAACTTTTGCGTTTTGCTAGGTCACAGATAAGAAGAAGAAAGGATGATGTCCGCCTATTAAGACATCATTTCACAGTAGGGAACAAATAAATGCACAACAGAAAAGTATTTCTGTCAGCATGGTCCTCTGCCATAAATAATAAAGAGCACTTGGTCTCGTTAGAGTTGCAGACCCCTGGGAGAAGTCGAAGAAAGCTTTGCTTTATGTCACTAGAAACATATGTGAGCGTACATATGTACCACATTTCGCCTGCAATCGGGGATTCGAAGACCCATAGAAAAATGCATTTATGTTACTAGGAGGTTTACTAGTCTCTAAGGTTTAAGAAGTTTAAGGGCAATGGGGTGTCCTGTCAAAATCTTTGTAGCTCTGAGCTGAATGAGAGCATTGAGAGGACTAGTTATGTCCAGATAAACCCACTTTAAGCTTTTCACTACCCTGAGCCCTGAGCTTGGCTCTAAATGCTCTCTTATGCTTGTGGTGACACAGTGGGATTACTTAGAGAGACACTGGGTGTCTGCCTCATGTGCCACAACAGAAGAGGCACAAAAATATTGCTAGAAAAATAACGGAGGTAAAGGAGAGTCCTGTGAATGGGACTAGTCAAAAGAAATACTTCGATAAACTCTTTGGAGTGGTGTTATAGACTGAATTGTGACTTTCAAAAATGTTCTTACATTGAAGCCATAACACCCCAGGACTCTCCTTGGAAATAGGGCCTTTAGACAGGTAAATAAGGTTAAATGAGGTCCTACAGGTGGGGACCTAATCTGTTAGAACTGGTGTCCTTATAAGAAGAGGAAGGGAAACTAGAACACAGAAAGGAAAAGCCATGTAATGACACAGTGGAGAGGTAGCCATCTACAAGCCAAGGGCAAGAATTCTCACCAGAGACCAACCCTCTCAGCTCTTTGATCTTAGGCTTCTAGACTCCAGTACTGAGAAAACGAATTCTGTTGTTTAAGTCATCCAATCTGCAATTTCTTGGTATGGCAGCTTGAAGAAAAGGTTCCAATAACAAGCAATCCCTCAACTTCTGTCTAAGGAGAGAGCCTTCTGCTTGCTGCAGGATTCGTGTTTTGATAAGTTACCTGAGAGAGCTTGGGGAGGGGTGAAGAGGACGAGATGCAGTCACCTGTGGTGTATCTTCTCTGCCTCCCTTCGACACACACCTCAGCATCTCCTCCATGAAAAGGCTGAGGGAATACTTAAATAACGGGCCTAGGTTCGCCCACGGGGGCTGGTCGGCAGGTGGCAGGCTGGTCTTGCTGGAGGCTTAGAATCCAGGCTATTCCCCAAGGAACATCCTTCTCCCCTGAGCAGTTTGTTAGATGTGTTTGCATTTGGGATGCCTGTAACCCATCCCCACGGGGACGGCTCTCTCTCTTTGCATCTGGTAAAGAGCAGACCAGAGACTCCCCAGCCTTCACTCCCCCTGGCTGTGGCTCTGTGGGCTGCGGAGAGGCTGAGTGTTTAGGGGAGACAGTAGAGCCTGGGCTTCTCCACTGCAGTCACCCAGGGCTGCTTCTTAGTGACAAATAGTTCCCCTCCTATCTTTCAAAGGCCTAACATTTGGTTTGTGTCTCTTCCAATTTTTAGGCCACCCCTTTTGTCAAACATGGTTATGTACTTTAGAGCTAATAAAAACAATATGTGCTCTGTAGAAAATTCGAGTAACTCAAACTGTTATCCTTACTAGTCAACCCAATCCCATCCTCCTTAGCCAGCAACGTTCTGGAAACATACAGAATTTCTTTTTCTCAACCTCACTGCCCCTGAGCAAGCAGACATAATTCTCAGCATGTTTACTTTGAAACAGATATTGTAAGTTCTACGCATAGTCGGCCTCTCTCTTTTTTACTAAGACCTTGCAGGGGTAGGAAAAGGTGGTCTCCAGATTCGCTGTTGGATTTATTTTGCCACAGGGGTTAGAGCAGACTGTGAAGCTAGAAACCTTGGGCCAAGATGGAGTATTAGAGGGTGGTATTCATGGAAAAGGAAAGAGAATGGTCGTGAAGCAGAACAGAGGATGAAGATCTGTACAAGCGCTGGAGGAAAGATGGTCTTCTTTGCTGAGGAATCCACAGCTAGGAGAGATTGATCTTTTGCAAGTAACAGAAGTATCAGAATAAGAGACTGCCTGCAACCACAAAATGTGTGTGTGTGTGTGTGTGTGTGTGTGTGTGTGTGTGTGCACTCTCGCGCACACGTGCATGCATGCGTGAGTGAGAGAGAGAGAGAGTCTGGGATAGAGAGAGAGAGAGTGAGATTGAGATTGAGATTGAGAGAGAGATTGAGATTGAGAGAGAGAGAGAGATTGAGAGAGGAAGAGTAGGATCTATATACTCTCTCCAGGACTATAATGAACAGTGAACTACAATCCTGGGGTGGAAGGATCACAATGTAAATGAGAACACTTACAAAGTCTTGAGGCTTTCCAATCCCTTGAACATCTTATACTGCACATTTTCCAAGCGGTTACTTGTGAGAAGTATTTCATTCACACCAGATGCTCCTTCAAACGCTCCCTCTTCAATGTCTGTGATCTTATTGTTGCTAAAGTTTCTAAATAAAAATTGTTGGGGAAAAAAAAGCTTTTAAACAATTTCCTTCTGACAGTGAGGGCATTGAGACAACATATGTGATCACTTTCTTCCACAATCTGCTAGCTCCTCACTGCCCAGCACTCCCAAGGCTCTGAAGAGATCCCACGTCCTGAATCCATTGAGCCAAAGCAATATACCAAAGGCTAATGTTCATGGCAAAAAATGGCAGCCTGACCATTGTCAGAATGATCTGGAAGGGTCCCTAGGTGTAGAAAATTCTTGAAGTCAACTGCTGAGTTGCATTAACCTTTGTTTACTGCAAGATTTAATAAGAAACTTCTCAAAGAAATACTCTTGATTAAAACTGTTGAATGAATGAATGACTAAAAGAAGGCAACTGAGTTAAAAGAAGGATGGCATAACATGTGTTAGTGTTTAGATAGCATTCAAAAATATACTTGAATGAGTTTGTACCCAATCAAACTTCTCATGGAATAATGTGTCAAAATAACCAACTTAACTGTCAGTATTACAAAATACAGTGTTTGCCCAAAGAGCAAGACCATCCACTTGAGGTAACACTTCTCCAGACTACAACTGCCCATATAAAAAGGATCATTTTTATGTAACATTGTATTTTCCTCAGAGCATTGGACATACTAGCTGCTCAATAAACATGTATTGAAGTGAAAGGCATCTTATAGCCAAAAATAAAGAGCAGTGAGTATTAGTGACAAAGGACAATTAAGCAATTAAAAAGTCTTTGCAAGGCAGTATCATAACACGAAGGTCGAGTGCATAGAAGCAGTTTCCGTCTTCTCTGCCTCTTACAGTCTATGTGACCATGGGCCAGTTCCCTATCTAAAAGTACAGATGTCACAGAAGAATGCTCCTTTCCTCGTCTGATATTTCCTTATACGTGGAGGGTGCTCCACTAGCCTTAGAACCTTGGCCTCTGTCTTGTCGCTCCCTCCCTCCCCTTCAAGGGGGTTAAGTCCTGTCTTGAGTGTTGGTCAAACTGCTGAGCTTACAAACTTATTTAAAAATTATGAGTTGTGGACATGTAATAACACAGATGAGCCATCGAGCCTGTGTAGCAATCATTAATTCTCTCTTCTAATGAAAGTTTAATGAAGCAAAAAGTCAAGTAGTTGACATGGATGTGCTGAAGGAGAAGTAGGGGCATGGTTTGGAAAACAGTAAAGGAAGTTACGAAACACTGCTGAACCCGTCACTGAGGTGCCTAGATGCTGGATTCCTGCTGTGGCCACATAACAGATCAGCCGAGTTAAAGCGACGTGCCAGGCCTGCACTACTGAACACACAGAAAAAAGCTAATTCCTCTGGTTCCCTTCAGAGATTGCCCTAAATTCATGCCACCAGTAGTCACTGCATGGACATTTCTGTGGTTCTTTTATATTTTCTGATTTCCAAAGAAATCTAAATAAATTGCACAGGGATGGGAAAAACATAACAAAACACCACGGAAATTTAAAAAGATGGCTAATGCACGGCTTACATTTTACGTAATTGAGGAAGTTTCTTGAAGATTCCAGTAGCTTCCAACACTGTAAATTCATTATTATTGAGTCGCCTAGAAAAGAAGATAAAAACAGAAGAGTTTCATTACCAAGTCAAGAAGGGGTTAAATTGTATCTCTCATAAAGAATTATATTATTTAATGATTATCCTCAAGCAAAACATAGGACACATAAAGCAAAAGATTTGTGGTAAGTACAGTCATCCTTCAATATCTGTGGGAGACTGGTTCCAGGTCTGCTTTGGGTACCAAAATCCATGGATGCTCACGTCCTTTATATAGAATGGTGTAGTATTTACATATAGCCTACACACACTCTCTTGTATATTTTAAATCATCTCTAGATTACATGGAATACCTAATACAATGCAAATGCTACATAGATATTATACTGTATTGTTTAAGGGATAATGACAAGAAAAAAGTCTGTACATGTCGGTACATTTTAAGCTTAATTACACAGTACACATCATCAATAAGGAAACATTATTTTTTAATATTTTTGACCTGAGGTTGTTTGAATTCACAGATGAGGGATCTGAGGATACAGAGGGCCAACTGTACTGAAATGTTTTTCCTCATTTTTCTCAAAGTTTAGTGATAAAAATAAAATATATTAAGAAGCACATAGTAAAGAAAACCAATATTTGATCATCAAAAGCAGCTCATTGAGTAATCTGTACAACAAAGTTTCTCGAACTTTTTTCTCACTATTTCCCCTCCCCCGAAAGCATTTTAGGCCATTTTTTCCTACTCAACTTGCTTCACAGTTCTTTTTCATTAACAGCCTAATTGGTACTCAATTTACATGCCATGAAGTTCACCCATTTAAATTGTACATTTCAGTATTTTTTAGTATATTTACAAAATTATGCACCCATCTTTGCTATCTAATTCCAGAACATAATCATCAAGCCCCCCAAAAACCTTATATATATATATATATATATATATATATATATATACACACACACACACACGTGTGTGTGTGTGTGTGTCTGTGTGTGTGTGTGTGTGTGTGTGTGTATAAGCTTATATATATGGAAGCATTTAATTTCTTTTTATGGCCAAATAATATTCCATGGTAAAGACATACCACATTTTGTTTATCCGTTTATTAGTTGATAAATATTTGGGCTGGTTCTACTTTTTTTTAAGTCAGAATAATTACCAGTTTATTATATGTTCTTAGACTATTAAAATGTATAATCATATATACAAATTTAAACATACTGAATCAGATAATACATGTTCCAAATACATGTGAAAATGCTAACTTTTATGTTATAGGCATTTCACCACAATAAAGAAATATATGTCTTAAACATCTTTTCATATCAATCTATATTAGATCTTACCTCCTCCGTTTATTGTTTTATTTTTTTAACTTATTTATTTTTACTATGGTGACATTGGTTAACAAAACTGTGTTAACCAATGTCACCACATATAGAATGTACATATATACAATGGAATATTACTCAGCCATAAGAAGAGATAAAATACTGCCATTCATGACAACGTGGATGGACCTCAAGATAATCATGCTAAGCAAAATAAGCTAGACAGAAAAAGCTGAAAAACACATGATATCACTTATATGTGGGATATAATCCTAAAAACAACAAGCAAACAGGACAAAAAACCAGAGACTCATGGACATGGACAATGGACAAGTGGGATATAAACCTAAAAACAACAAATAGGACAAAAAACCAGAGACTCATGGACATGGACAATAGACTAGTGGTCACACTAATGGGGGAGGATGGGGAAAAGGGAGAGGTAGAAGGTGTTTATAAAGAGGTCAAATATGTGGTGACAGAAAGAAATCTAACTATGGAAAGTGAATACACAATACACAATACACAATCTCTCTCTCTCTCTCTCATATATATATATATATATATATACGCCTTACTGTTAAATTGTACACTTGAAGCTTCCACATTTTTATTATCATGAATGATGCTGCTATGACCATTGGTGTATAAGTTCTTTTTATGAATATATGTTTTCAGTTATTTTGGATACATGCATAGCTGTGAAATTGCTGGGTCACATGGTAAATCTATGTTTAACTCTTTGAGGAAGAGCCAAACTATTTTCCAAAAGGGCTGTGTTGTTTTACATTTCCAATTTCACCTGTAGCGATTTGTTTGTTTGTTTCTTTGTTTTTATGAACGTTCTAGTGGGTTTGAAGTGTTACCTCATTGTGATTTTTATTTGTTTTTCTAGCGCCTAATCACACTGAGAAATTTTTCATGTGCTTATTGGCCATTTGTATATCTTTGGAAGAACGTTCATACAAGTAATTTGGCTACTTTTTAAATGGGTCAAGTACATTTTTAATTTTTATTTTATTGTTGAGTTGTAAGATTTCTTTATACATTCTGTATAAATCCTTTATCAGGTATTTTCTTCCAAGTGCTGATTTTTAAATGTATAAGTTAAAAAATTCATAATTTCTTAAAACACACACATATCCTCTGTTGAAAATAAATTAGATGCTAGTTTCTAATATAATTCTTGATTAATAAGTAAGCCTTCTTAAGGTGTTATCATGTTGGAAGATATGATTTGAATTATTATTTGTAGTATTATTGGAAATAAGCAGAACTCCTTATATGAATTGGAGTTTGGGGCTTTTATTGCATAGTCTCCATGCATTGCTAAAAGTCCTAGAGCTATGAAATAGCTTCATAAATTAACAGGAATAATAATAATAAAAAAGCATCACTATAAATAGAGAAATTAGTTTCTGTCATCTCTTTGAAAGCATTCCATTATTTTCAATGATTCAAATTGCTTAAAATTCATTAATTAACAGGCATGCATATAGGCACAGTGGGAGATAAACTATAAAATACAATCCCTGTTGTCAAGGGGCCATAATCTAGTTGAAGACAAAAGGATTATACATGCACAGAAAGACAACCAACTATGCAAAGCAGTTAATGACAAATACCAGATGGTGCTATGCATAAACATCGCTAAGACATTCAGAAAATGATGAGATTTTACTGGATTTTTCTTGGCTTTTTAAAACACTAACATTAAATGTTTTACTTTTATAAATAAAGTCAGTAAATGCAAACCATACATGGGCACAGTATCTACAAATGATTCAACAAACGTATTTTAGGGCCTAGTCCGTGCTCGGCCTTGTGTTAGGGTTAAAAGCAGGAATTGATCACACTCTGCCTTTTCAGTATTTTCTACTATGCTATATATTGTTCAGAAAAAAAATATTCTTTGTGCTTTAATACTTAATAATCATCGAATCCTTCCATCAGTGTGTTTGTGAGGTAGCAAGGCAGATTTAAAAAAAGATTCTCAGACTGAATTTGTAATTAACAGAGATTAAAAATGGTGATTCGCAAACTATTTTATTTGGTTGCTGTAAAGACTAAACATGGTAAAAAATTTATCAAGTGCTTAGAAATAGGTTTAGGCATAAATAATACTGAAGAAATAAATACCAAATGAATGCTATTATTAGTAGCAGTATTAAATGTTAACTGAATTTTTGAGAGGTAAAATCATTTTTTTAAATTTATTTATTTTTCTTCTGGTGACAATGGTTAGCAAAATACAGTAAGTTTCAGGTAAAATAATTTTTATAGTTGCATCTTGGGCCAGAAAGGTGAAGAAAGATAACTTCTAACATATTCTTCTATAGAGAAGAGTTATGTCATTGTGTGTTAATTAAAATTACTGCAATTATTGAGAATAAAAGGGCAAGACTAAAATTCCAATACTTAGCTGTGTTTGTCTCCTCCCTCCCAACCTGGATTTTGCTGGGAGACGGACTTACAGTTCGGCAGTGTACTGGGGAACATGGTCCGGGATTTTGGTGAGTCTTTGATTGGAGCAATCAACCGTGGTCCCTTCGCAGCGGCACTTTTCAGGGCAAGCCAAATCTGCAAAGCAGTCCCCACTTAATTTTGATCGATAATCTTCTGTACCTATTGAGGATTCAAGCCAAAAAAAATGGGAAAAAAAATACTGAGTCTACAGGTTAGAATGTTTGTTCATTTGTCGGAAGAAAAAAAAAGGAAGATAACTATAGATTATGCAGCAAAGAGGCAACTTGGGGAAATTTGGTCAATGGATGTCAGGAGAGGGTTAAAACAAGGGCTTGGAATTTGCTGGAAAAAAAGAGTAACTAGATTCACAGGACAGGAAAACAGTAAGAGAGATGAGCTTTTCACAGCTGTACTTTCTGCTGATCCAGTTATGAGCCATTCTAGCCTATTTGACAGCTAATCACACAATGGCTATTAATTGTGAAAAAGATGATTTTTTCTCAGAGTCAGGAATTTAAAATGTATCCGGTAATAAACATATTCCTATGTATCATTTTAAATTAGGGCTTTCAAGGCAAATAGATGCACTCAGGTTTTTAAATTTTCTATGGTCTTTTATTATTCTATCCCACTCACGTAATCTTCCGAAATGCCTAAAAAGCCCTCTTTTTTTCATTTTGATTTTAAAAAAGAGAGACAAGTAAATCCTGATTTAAGCCTCAGCAGCTTGTCATGCTGTAGAAAGCTGCGTGACGTTCCATGGTGCTTGACGGAACCATGTTTTCCTCATACCTGGCAACCACATGGTTAGATCAAGCACAACAGAAAATCTCGCTACATAATCACTACACCATCCACTAGGCCAAGGGGAAGACGGAGAGGAAAGATGAAGGGAAGCAGGAAAAAAAGCTACAGACGTTCTGGAAGTGTGGTACTGTTCACATGACATGCATTCTTTCCGTAGAATGCTTAGGACCATAGTCAGAGTGTTACTACCGAAGATTTCCTGGAAACACAAAGAAGGGGCTACACTGAAGGGCGCCTCCACCGTTCCTTCAGAGCTGCAGGACGGAACGACAGCTTTCGGGAACAACATCCGGGAAGAGGTTGGAGGTGAGCTACGAGGACAAACAGAGAAGCTCAAAAGATCTGTGCTTTCTTCTTGAAAAAAAAATAAAGAAAGAAAAAATAAGGCGCAAAAGATCAAGACTAGAAGAAGGTACATCAGGATTGAAAAGGGAGGACATTACGTTTCAGATCAGACACTTTTACTTACAGCCAAAATGGTGAACTCCTGCAAAAGGAAAGATCACCAAGAAGGAAAAAAAGACAGTAATCCCAATTAAGATTAATATAGGAACATGTATATAGATATATATAAACTAAGGTCTCTTTCTCCTTTCCTTACTGTGGCAATTATCGGGGAATGGAATAGTATGATCAAAATTGTCATGCTTTGTAAACTTTTATTAATGGTGGTCTTACAGGAAAAGCAATGGCATACAAGATGCATAGCACAGATTAAGTTCTTGTCAATTCCTTAAAAAGATAAACTCTCTGAAAGACAGATTTTCTTTGGAGCTGTCACTGTTATGTCTAGAATGCCATATAGCATGGCGGTAGGCAAGAAACCATGTAAAATTAAGTGAAAACCTAATTATTGAGCTCTTCAAGGACCATCATCAGCACGTTTGGATAAATCTTTAGGTTGTGGCTTACACACTTTTTAATAACCTTTCCAATTTACAAATAATGTCACTTAGTTAAAATGGAATCAAAGTCTCATAAGAAGTTTGCAGAGCCGAATATAATAATTTCATTAGATTTGAAATTAATGCCATGATTATTTATTGAAAATCTGTTGTATTGTGGTTTAAGCTTTTGTTTTAAAAGTAAAACGAGGAAATATTTGGAACAAAGTCTAAATAACAGGAACACTAGGGGGATAGCTTATATTTAAAATAATCTGCATTCAATGCAATGACAATAATGCTTGTTTCATGACACCCCTTTAAATAGGCTCAAATATTAATTAGAATCTTGGGTGGGGGGGAAAGGGAGAAAAGGACCAAAGAAGTCTCCTGAGTCCTGACTTCTATAATTATTGTTTTAAATAATATAAATTGAATTGTCAGAAATTGACAAGTAAGCCATGATATCTGATATAAAGGTGTTTTCCAAAACTTGTTTTGGCTGCTGTTAATAAGTGGGCAAAATTGTATCAGAATTTATGAAAAAAATCTGACTTTTGTTCTTTATTTGGTAAATTAAAGATATTATTTTTTAAATCGTTAGTTAAGTGTATTTAAATGTAATAGATTGAATAATTTGGTAACAATTATATTAACTGCTATAATTGAGGATTTAAATAATATTAATGTTTTATCCTATAGTTGTGCTGGTGTTTAGAATATAACTTTTTTGGGGTAAGTAACAGCTACCAGATGACTTTCTACTTAATAATTGGGTAAAAATAATAAATTTTAAAGATTGCCAGTGAAAGCCAATCAACTTTTCTTTTCAATTGGTTACTTCTTATGCAGCCAGTGTAAAATATAAAATATTATTAATCAACCAAGCTCAAAATAATAAAACAAGATCTGTTAAATGTGTAAAATTATTCAAATTATAATTCAATAATGGCAAGCAACACATATCTCCTTAAAATATAGACAAAACCCAGAGTTCTCTAGAAAATAGGTATGGATTTTTAGACACTAACACTATATAAATACTTTTTAATTTACAGCTGTTGAAATCTATTAGAGACTATGATATACCCAGCAGATGGTAAATGTGACCAATCAATTAATACTAACATATATTTTTATATAATAGTTTAAAACAAACAAAACAAGAGGCATTTTACACAATTGGCAGGCAAGGAAAAAGTACAAAAAGATACATGTTTCAAAGAGCTAGTTCTAGAAACATCAGCCTTGATAGTGTGAAGATTATAGCAGTAAAACATTTCAATTACTTTTCTAAGAAAGATTTCATCATCTGCCTAAATGACTCAAAGCACTTAGGGCTCATGAACTTCTGATGCTGTCAGGATTGATGTCAGTATTGTTCTGGGGGAGTTTTATTATGACTACAGGTATTCAAGAATGTAAATCAGCAGGAAGTTGCTGTTTTTGCACAAAAAAAAAAAAGCAACTGTAAGTAAAGCCAAGCAAAAAGTAAGAAACACTGTTTTTTAGTGTAAAACCTATTTTAAAAAAGTAAATCTCAGAACTGAAAACACAATTCTGTGTGTTCATAACCGAGTTCATGTAGAACTAGCTCCTTGATGACAGAAAGTCTGTCTTTAAAACCAGCTCAATAAGCCATATTTTAAAAACAGGTTGAAAGGTCAGATATACAAGGTAAGGAGAGAAAATGATTTAAGTAGAAAGCCATAGGTTCAAACATTTTAGCTACTGTGAGAAATTTGTAAAATATGCCAAAGTGAGAGAAAAAGTTTAAAAAAAGGTGGGAGTTTAATAACATATATGTCTAACATCAGAAGCTGCATGCAAAGGTCTAGTGTTCAGGAAAACAGCTACAAGTGATCTATGCAGAAGTGAATCTATCTACAGAGTATGTACTGTACTTTCAAAAGCATGCATATCAAAATTTTGGAAGCTATATTTTATAAGGTAAGGAAAGGGTGTCTGCAGTTAGTCCTACTACCAAGCAAAACCTACCTGGAATGAAATACTGTTCTTTAGCTAAATAAAAAAAGAGAAAAAAAATAGAAGATGCACCTGAATGTCAGCAAGCAGAGATATGAGTTATATTAGATCAAGAATGGACTAAAGTTACTACAGATAATTAAGTGAAAAATGTATATTCACAGCAGTGGCCAAAGTACAATAATGGACAGTGAGTAGTAAATGCATCTAGAACCATGGACAATAACCAGCTTTGTCTCGATATTAGCTTTTTAGTATGAGTTAACTGCCAAATGTGAAATACACCTAAATAGGTAGTATACTACCCAAAGCATATAGAATGTATTTTATCACAAGAGAACAGAAAAGATTAGACCAAAGCAAACAGTAAGCTTCAATGAAGTAAGCTTTCTAGTTACTATTAATACAATGCATTTAGAACTAGCTTTTTCTATATAAATGTAATATTTTCAAAATGGTAAAAAATGGTCTTTTGGAAAAAAAGTATTCTCACAGTCCTATTCAAAATAAGAGAATGCGCAATGAGGAAACATAGCATTCTGTGTGTTTTTACCTCTACTTCTGAGCCTGAACAAATCATGCAACCAGCCTCAGTTCACTTTCTCAAGAAATGAAAACATGATTAATTATCTTAAGTCTCTCAGTGAAGACTAGTACAACAAACATGAGATTGAACAGGCTTAAAGGCATTGAGTTAGCTAAAAGGCCCCTATTAAGTCTGAACCCTGGGAATACAGTATGAAGTATCCAGACATCCTTTTTTCTTGGCCAGTAGCCTATTCGTTCTGCTTTACATCGTGTTAAAAATTGTTACATATGAGGGCTATATGAATTGTGTTTATACTTCTCTTTATTTATTTTTTCTTTATGAACAGAAGAAAAAGAAATATGATTCTATGATGCTTGGTAATGCAGCTGAAGACCAGCTGTCTCTAGGTCTCATGTAACCACTGTTTTTGGTGACACAGGGGACATGTCACGTGAAGTAAGGAGTTACCTGAACAACGGAATTTCTTGCTTTTGATCTGTCCGATTCTTTTGTTTGCCAGACGCCGGGGGCTGGTGCAGCGGGCACCACTGGTCTCGATCGGGTTGGTATGGAGATAATCCGCCAGCCACTTGAGATGGCAGTCACAAATAAAGGGGTTCTGGGCCAAATGCCTTTCAGAAACACACACAGAACACTTTTATACATGATATGCTATGACTTCAACTCTCGAATTCAGAGTGAAAACAACAGTCATCTACTTTGATCCAAATCCTGTTATACATACATCGTTTGAATGGCCCGCAGAGGCGAAAAGGTCCCCTTGGCAATGGTCTGAAGCTTGTTGTCATATAAGGAGAGAAGGTTCAAGTTGTGCAGGTCCTGGAAAGCATCTACCCGAAGGCAGTTTATCTTGTTGGCATTCAACAGTCTGTTTGATCAAATAGTTGTAGAATTAAAGTGCAGCATCTCCTGACTCACCTGCAAGATTCTGTCCTTCTTGAGAAAACCCAACCAAGAAATACATTTTTTTGAAATCCTCAATACTAATATTTTAACTGTAATAATTTATGTATCACAGGCTGAAGATTTGGAGTTATACCAGATAAAGCAAAGGTTGTACTAAGGAATGTCTCAATCTAGTACCCATGAATTTACTTAAGAAGAACTTGTTAAACACATTCTCTGGAAGACGCAGAGGTAGAACAGTAGATCCAGCCTTGGTTGTCAAGGAGGTCAAAAATATTAGTCCTTAGAGAGGCACTATGAAAAAGCTCAGTCTATTCTCAAAACAGAAGACAGAGTGAACCTTTTAAAACAGAGATGAGCTGTTTCTGCTCTAGCCACACAGGCCTCCTTGCCAGACTCTTCTCTGCTTGGAACGTCCTCCCCAATGTCCACCTTGTGAATTATTCTGCTTCTTGGACTCTGCTCAACTCTACCTTCGTAATTCAACTTACTCCGACCACGTTCTTCACTACTATCAGCCTCTGCCCCTCCCCATCCCCTAGCACTCTCAAATTCTTTACTGTGATCTACATTTTCTATTTTCCTAGCTACATATATCTGCATTACATACGATTTCCTTATTTATTATGTTCTTGCTGACTGTCATTTGCATGTCCCTTCCCCAGGGGCATAAGCGCCAGACAGCAGGGATATTTGTCTATTTTGTTCCCTGAGCTTTCTCATGTGCCCAGCACATATTAGGTGCTCACTAAAGGTCTGTTGTTGAATGAATACTTTATAACCCTCTTCAAGACTGACACCATACATTACCATTTTAAATGCCCTCATCCTGCATTATAAATATCTGTTTAGTCTGGTTTAACAAAATATCCCACAAACTCATTTTTTATCATATATTCTATCAATATTCTACATCAATATTTTGGTTTGCAGATCATGCTTTGGCAAACGTCATGCTCATAGATGTACGTGGCTGTGTCTGAGCTTTTCTTCATGCTGGACTCACCTTTGGGAATATACTTGTCCTGCTCCCCACTTTACTCAACCTTATGGGCCATCAAGGCCTCACAGAAGGCACGACTTTTCCAGAACCTGACATCTGTCCAACTGAATTATCCCTTCCTCTAGGTTCCAAAGGAAGTGATTCAGTGCTACTCAATCTCATCCCCTATTTTACATGAAGCTCACTTTGCCCAAAGACAGTTTAGCCTTCTGTGGGCAAGACATTTTTAAAAAAAATATCGTTCTCTCCATCACCATTTAGCTCAGTGGTTTAATACTTAGGACTTTTAACAAATATTTAGTAGCTCGCAAAAACAAAACAAATCAAAAGAAAACAAAAAATCACATTCTATGTAGTTTGGGTTTGTAGGCCTTATTATCTAACACTCAGAAAATGTTTTCCCTTTTGACCACAAGAATCTCTAATTCAAGGGATTTGTTTTAATTGCTTGCTTTTCTTAGGTGTTCCATGCACACGCAATGCTATGACTTCCTCGTGGTGTTTTCTTGGCTGCATTTTTTTTTTTTAATCCACCTTCAGAAGCTAAAGATTTTTGCCTTCTCTGTGGTCTACATAATACATGCCTAAAAGCTTATTAGAGGCCTGGTTTGAGGTATGGAGTGATTAATCTCATTCCTCCCCACACAGGGCCACAACTCAAGTCCCACTAACCTTGTTCCCTAAATTGTCAGCTACCTAAAGAGAGGAGTTAAAGCACAGGGCATTAGGACAAGGAAAAGGTGGGGAGCCCAGATGACAGTGGAAGAAGGTGCTGTTCTGAGCGTTTTGTGTTTACTTCAAATTGATGTGGTCCAAAAATTGGGAGAAAAAGCATTGCACACTAATTCATTTTGTTCCTTCTATTTATCTATACCTCTTCTTTCTAATACCTCACTAGTTCAAGCAGATCTAAGATGCTTAACCAAGTTCTCACCTGAATATAGAGAAAGGATCATAAATGAACCTTAATATAGAGATAGAACATTAGCCTGAGAGAACGTGCATAGAATCATTCTATTATAGATCAGAAACAATATTTGCTATCTGTTGCAAGGGTTAAAAAATAATTTGAAACCTAAATAAAGTCTTTAGATAACAAAGATCGATATTTATCATGACTCACTCATCTGTGGGAGAGAAAAATGGAGCAAAATGGAGAGAGAATACTGCACATGATAAGGGTAAAGGCTGTTTTGTTAACAATTTGCTTCATTTGTGTGTGTGTGTGTGTGTGTGTGTGTGTGCATGAAAACTGGGCTGTTATATAAAATATGATTCTGGATCATAAAGTAACTTAAAATATGGATAACAGGATGTAATTATTTTGAGCATATGAACAGACATTTCCCAAGTAAAAAAAATATCTACATTTGGGAAGTTTGTGAGATTAGGAATAATTTTTAATCAAATAAATGGTATGAGCCCCAATGCCAAAAAAATGCTTATACCCAAAAGGGAAGATAAAATTGTAAATTAAAAAAATTTAAAGTAGACTATGGACTAGCTGAGAGAAGTAATTACATTGTACTCATCTTTGCGCCCACAGCGGCCAGGCCAGTGTATGCCCTAAAAAGCACACTTTTATTGTTTGGTGATTTGAACAGAATTTGATGATCCAACAGCAACAATCTTAATATAAGCATATTTTTTTCCAATTTCCTTCTCACATAAGCATTGAAAATAATGCCTGGGGTCAAGTCTTAATCTTATAAAAATGTATAGTAAATAATAATTTTGAGACAAAGGAGAAATAGCTACTGTCTAAGCAAAGTGGTCTTTAAAGACATAATCCAGGGATTTATAGATAATTCTCTTAGTAAGGATTAGTTTGAGTGTCACTGCTGTGTTTTGGCCTACTGTACGCCATCTTTGTGCTAGGGGATGTTATTCCAGAACTGTCACTCCTGCAAATTCTTTGCACAAAGGTGGATAAACATATCACTATGTCTCTCTCCTTTCTAACTGTTGTTAAATCAAACCACAGAAGTTTTACAAAGGACAGGGATTGTAAAAGCTTTAAAAGACAGAGCAGCCAGGATGTAAACACTCATGACAGGAGAGAGAGAAAGGCTGGGGGACAACTTTGAAGTGTTGTGTCTTCAAAAAAATAACCATCAACAATTTTAACTCCACTAGGTTAATCTTCCCCATTTCCATAAACGATGTCATTTTGGGTCAAATTTTTCTGAAGCTTCCATGAAAATGTGAGATGGTACACTGACTAAAATATATTTGGTTCAATGGATTAGAAACAATTAAATACTTACAGAAGCTGTAAGGAAAACAATCCTTCGAATAAACTTTTGGGGAGTTCCGTGATTTTATTTCCATAGAGAACACTAAAAAACATAATTTAAATTAAAAAATCAGACCAAATCAGCATAAGAAATTCATCCAACATATATCTGTATTCAGGCATAGAGTGAATTAGCAAGCATTCCATAAAGATGTACACTTATGACAGAAAGTCCGGAAAATATAGAGAAACAAAGAAAATTTAATAAAATGACCATGATTCATAATTCATTGCCCTTTGATTGAAATGTCCACTGCTAAATTATCATGTTTTTGTACATACACGCATGCACACACAACACAGAACACATGTGATGAACGCATATCGCATATAACAAAAGCAAACACGAGATGTGGAATTCACTGCTTATTAAAGGGTGAGTTTTGGGCTTATTATATTGTTAAATAGTGAAAGGAATCAAGGTTTTAAACATATAATGTGTATGCCTGAGAAATGTAAGCTCTGTGAAGACAGTGATCATTAATATTAATACAGAAGAATTTTTAAAATTTATGTTCCCCAAAGAAATATGAACAGGAATGCATCCTCATGGTACCCACTTTTAATGAGGCATTAAGTACAAGGATCATGACTTAATCTCAGCACACCTGGCACCTCGCACAGGTTTTGGAGTGATGACTAAACTTTGTTTGATGAGAGAAATGAAGAAATATATTAGCAGAGGCACAAATTAAGAAATGTGGGAACAAAAAAGGTAACATGAAGGGATTTTAATTTTATTTAGAAAAAAGTTTTTCCACAGAAAACAAAAGTAGAAAATCTTTAGATGGCAAGTGATTTGGAAAAAAAAATACATATATAATACACATATAAATATATACACATATACAAAAAAGTAGAAAATCTTTGGATGGCAAGTTGATTTGAAAAAATACATATGTACACATATAAATATGTACACATATACATATACACACGTTTTATATTCTTCACAATGAGTATATATTATTTTTAAAAATCAAAAAAATGGGAAAGAAATAAATAGATGTCATAAGATCTGAAGAAAAAGTTAAAATGAGAATTTACACAATATGTTTGGTAGCAGTACACAATTTCTGTTTGGAAAGGACGAAAATAACAATATAGAAGAGAGATAAATAAGAGTAAAAAAAAAAGCCATTCCCTATTAAGATGTCAGTGAGAGGTGGACTATATTACAAATATGAAGAAAATTCTCAAGGGAATAAAGCTTGGTGCTACATTGTGCAAAGAGACATTCTGTTTGTACAGATTCCAATGACAGTTATATAGAATAATATCAAAATTAATTTGTGTAGATTATAGATTTTTTAAACAGGTAAATCAATTACAGAAGAAACAATTTTTTAAATCAAACATAGAAAAGAATTCTGTATGGGATGGGTCAAAGAGGTAAGGGAACTAAGGGAGGGTAAAGCAAGAAGAAATCTATGTTTCAAGGTCAAGCATAAGAAAAGAGGAGGCTTCAGGAATACAAATGAACAGATGAAGATACCATCAATTCAATTCAATACTGTCAATCAGCTCATTCGACAAGAGATATTGTACACTTACTCTGTGCCAGGAACTTCGCTAGGTTCTAAGCTTGGTGCCTGAACAAACTGAATGCAACTGTTATTTGTCAAATGTTTATCATTTGCCAATGTCCCAAGCACTGATATGACTGAGGTGAATAAAGTACGACTTGAAAGAGCAACCCAAAAGAACAGTTTTGCATACTGAACAATTTTGAACCCATTAAAAAAAAATAGGATGCATATACATTGTGGGAGACCCAAATAAGAATCGAAGGGCAGATAATTTAGTAAGTTGTTCATTGAGGACTTTCACTTTAAAGGTTTGCTCAACTAGCATGAAAGGAGGACTAGCTAGGAGGTGTGTCATATTTGTATTGTGAAAACATTTTTTTCCAACAAATCATTCTGTTTTAAGGTCATGTTAAAAAAAAATCAATGTTTATTGGAAATGAGACAATTTAGATACCTGGGACGGGTATGGGGGTGGTGAGGGGAAAGAAAGAGATCACACAGAATGCAGGAATTCCATCTGCATAGGTAATATTAGGTATATGAACTAAAAGTCATAAAAGTATAATAAAGAAATGCTCAGTGAATATGATGGAAATGAGATCTCTCTATGAAAAGGTATAGCAGTACTAGGGATATGTACATTTTTCTTACACATGGTGAGATCAAAATGATAGCAAGAAAAAAGGAGTTAAAATATCAAAACTCCATAGACCGGGACAAAGAAGTTGGATGAAAGAGAATAGTGCCAAAACCTATAAAAATGACATAATTATCACATCAAGATATAAAGTGCAAGAAGGCCAGGGAGAATTTGTGCTACACTCATAAGGGGGAAAGAAAATTTAAAAAGAAACTGATAGATGAAAATAAATTTCAACAATAAGGAAATAAATACTGGAGGGATTTGGATAATATCATGCAAATAACAAGAATGATAAATTGAGTAGTTTCTCTACAGTTTCTTATACGTGACTGATACTCAGCATACTTTATACAGTGTACAATTATGCTGATAGAGAACAAGGCCACTCTTGTCCCTACTACCAGAAGGAAGACTGAAAATTCTAAGCTCAGTTTCACCCTCATGAGTTTCAATTTTAGGGTAAGAGGATGCAGCAACTGCTAGTGGCCAGGCTTTGAATTTCTCTGCCCTTGCTGGAAGCCAGAACGCCTACTGAAGAAATGAATGTCCAGAATAGAAACTTCTAAGCTGGCTATCATGAAAAAGGTGCTATGGGCAGGCTTTATTATCCAAATAAGTATCAGAGAGCTATACTTATATATTAAAAACAATGTATAACTGAGAATTAAAACACAGCAATTTTAAAGAAAGTAAAGAGAAAAGTTTTATGATTAGCCACATACTACATTGCTACCACTTCTCATTTATATGAAAGGATGTTTCCAACCAGTAAATTAGGAAAAGTAAAAAATGTGTATAGATCATGCTTAATATACTCGTACACTGAATTCTTAAGAGATTATTATTAAATATTATAGAATAAAAGCCATAAAAAGCACTGAGGATAAAATGATTCAATAGATGCATGTATTCTAAACAATATTTTGTTAATGATTTATAATATAGTAAATTATATAATTAAATATGTTAATGTATAATACAATGATACATAGTAATAATGTATAGTTCGATAAATACTGATGTTAATAGAGATAAATAAAAGCTAATGCAAATATTTCATAGGAAAGACCTTAAAAACGTTCAACAAATCAAGTTATTTTCTCTAAAATATACTATTACGGTAATTAAATCATTTAAGATTGTTTTTTATTTAATAAGATGCATAGAAGTATTTGGGATCACACCACCTTTCAATATTTTAACTTCTTTCTCAAATGCAGTGATTACATTAAACTGGCTATATACTTGCGTACGGTTCTTGACAGGCGTGTAAGAGCAATGTGCGTAAGTAAAAACTCGGTTCAGAAAAAGAAGTGTTGCTTATTTGCATGGCTCTTGCAGTTATCTCCATGTTTCCAAGCTGCCTCACTCTTTTCTGGGAAATGTGAACTCCTGGCTCCCTAACACAGGTTACAACACTAAACTCTTCCTGTGGACCTATCTTTCACCATATTTCATTGCTCTGTCCTCATGGTTGTACCCAAGACCTTACCACAGTCAATAATTGCAACTTCTTCATTATCTCCATTTCACCTATCTGCTCCCCTCCAGGCACTCTGATTATTTTCTTGCTCTGCATACTCCTGCCTCAGGGCCATAGTATTTAGTGCTTCCCTCTACCTTAAAAGCTCTTTCTCTGCATATCTGCACGATTCTCTCACACCGTTCACATCTTCAGGTCTTTGCCCAATATCAACTTCTTCGGAGGCCTTCATTGATGACCCTATTTAAAATTTTAGCTCTCCTCCCCCTGGCTTTCCTTATCCTTTCTCCTTTCTTTATTTTCCTTCAGAGCACTTTTTTGTTGTTGTTGTTTAACAATCAGATATATTATCTCTTTTAACCAAAAACCAGCTGGTCAACAACCAGGATCATTGGTCCCCTGCATGAGAGAGGGCTCTTTGCTCACTCAAGCATCCCCAGAACCTTAAATGGGGCCTACGATGCTACAGGATCCCAATAAATTTCTGTTGAAAGTACGACTGTGGTTAAATAAAGAAAAGGGCTATTGCAAATCTGGGTAATTATATACTTTAAGGGGGGGCAGTAAATAAATTAATCTTTGGAAGACCAATTCAAAATCTGAGCTCAGTGAGGAACATGATACCAGTTACAACACATGGACTGTAAGATAGTACATCTGTTTCACTCTTCCCTGCTCTACGTGTTTTATAGCATTACAGGATGTTATGTGGTATTCCACTTCCAGAAATCAGTTCCTATTCTTCCATGTCCCACTACGTTATGAATTAGAAATTACACAGTGACTCAACTCCTTGATTAAAACGTGGTTCCACAAGGACAGATAATGCTTTTGTATAGTTTTCCAAAGGAACTGTGTCCATGAGAGCTCTGATAGTAAAGATTAAGATCCCAATTCAGCTCGTAGGTTATTTTACTATTTGCCTTTAGTTTATTATACTTGTATAGATTAGCACATAATAATTTATAATACAATCATTAATTATAACTATATTTATTAATAACTATATTATTGTGATAAAGAATAATATTCCATGTATCATTTATTTTTATCATTTAATTCTCACAACCATAAGATGTCAATTAACATTATTAAGGCAAGAGAGCTCAATAGTGAACTGCAGCAAGCTGGTATAAATGAGAATTCTCCAACCACTTCTCTCTGACATTTAATGGTCATCTTTGAGGCACAGATACTTTAAGAACTAGGAATCGGTAATTTGACTTTTATTTCGTCCTTTTTGTATGTCTGAAAGGGTGTCTGTATTTACTTTGGATAGCATTACTCACCAGAATGGTATACACAGTACTCTATGGACAACTTGGGTGATTTCACTGTCTTACATAAACTTTGTTATTTTAGAACCTGACAGCTTGCCCTGAATGCAATACATGACTATAGTGTACATTTTCTGCCAAGTATTGTTCTCTTGGCTGAGGACTTCCTCTAGAAAAACAAAAAGTAAAACAAAACAAACAGAAATGAACCCAAGCAGATACTGCAGATGGACTGATGGTTTCATATCTCCTTTCTTCAAGAAAATTGTGGTTTTCTGAGCAGATCAGCATAGCAAGCTGAACGCCCATGTGCCCACTTGAGTGAGTCTGTCTTGTTTTCCCCTCAGTACCAGTGAGTGTCAATTGTTATAGAGACCCCAGGTGTCTATCTAGTTCTCACACATGTGTATCCCAGGATCCTCACTGGCTACCATACACTTTTGAAATTCATATGAGCTCTGCAGTAATTTACATCAATCAGAGCCCTTTTCTAAGCATCGACAATTTAAAATTACATGCCAGTTTCTATTTTCAAACTTTAAAATTTGAAATAAAGATTACTTGATGGACTTCTGAAGATTTTTTACAAGTTTAAAGGGATAATAACAGCCTTTCCCCATTTATTTTAGAACCATTTTAATTTACACAGATCTCCCTGAAAGTCCTTTTGATATTAAAAAGCCATCAAACTTCCTTATCTTTGTACTTTGAGAGATTAAAGCTGGTTCTTTTAGGGAAGTGATAAAGCAGAGAGTTGAGGGGTTTCTCCCTGGCCATCTTCCACTGTTCTCTGCACGACTTCACCCGACATCATTCTAAAGGGGACTGATACTGTCCCCAGAGACTATGGCTATTGGCTTAAGGATTATAAATACAACATTGGCCAGAGCCCTCCCAAATAAACATTTCCCTTTATTTCAGAAACAAAATTGTCAAAAAAGGGGGTCTTACTCTTGCTCTCTGAACAGCAAAATGATCAAGTCCTAAAATAGGTACCGCTAAGAATGGCTGATTTTAGTGACAGGTAGCATTCCTCAATAAAAACAACAAATGATTAATAATCATTAATATTATCAATAATGCATAATCAAAAACCGTAAAGAAGTATTTGTTTTAGATCCATTTATCTTTAAGAGCCAGATTAGATTAGTTCTGCGCTCCGTTCCCTTCCACGATATGGCCGGTACTTACAGCGAGTTCAGAGAGCGCAGTCCTTGGAAAGCGTCTGGAGCTAGTTCAGAGATCTGATTATTGCTCAAGTCTCTAAGATCAGAAATAGGGTTAAGTTAGATGAAATTGAATGTCAGTGAAATTTACTGCAGGAGAAAGCTATTTATCGCCTTTACATGTTGATTTCGCATCTATCGATACATGTATACAATTTACAACATAAAATATCTGAAGGATCCTAAATTTAAAAAAAAAAAAAACCTTTTAAATCAATTGGCTATTTTCTTAAATTATTACAAAAGATGCCATGTCTTGTTTTTGAAAATCGAACATCTAAGATTTGTCTGCCTACTGTATTAACCACACACATTTACAATATGATAAATTACTTTTAAAAAGTTTAGCTATTAACATTACAATGTTATAGAACTAGCAATCAAAGAGTCACATCACTCAGTATTTAAGCTGTCAAACACCTGAATATTCATACTCAAATGGGTGTCTTTGCTTGGTTATGACCTGCAAAATTTAAAAAATTACATATATTTCAGAATATTATTCACTCACATTCTTCTAAGCTTTTTATATGGTGAGAAAGCTCCAGGAGGGATGACCTTGATTGAGTTCTGTTCCAGGCGTCTGCAATAAAAAAATTCAATATTTAAATGGAACATGAGCTCTCAGATATATTCAGTTCGAGCCTAGAATTCATGTCAAGATGCAAAGACGATGCTCTTCATGAGAAATAGTTTTTTTTTTTTTTTCCAAAAATGACTACTGAAACTGATTGTGCTGTGCCCTAACTGTGGAGCAAGATCAGAAATAAAACCCAGGCAATTATAAAAACAATTTTAAAATCCCAATTTTTAGGTATTACAGGTCTTTAATATTTAAATCTGGACTTTGCATAAAAAAGAAAGTACTTTTAAGAAACTAATCTGGGAGTACATTTTAAATAACCTCAATTTCAGTTAAGAGAGATGCACAGTGACACTGAATAGATATGTGACATGTTTTAGAGATAATTATAACTTTCACAAAGAAAATTATTGTTGAATATTAAATTTTACAAACCTTTTATGCTCTCCACAGAAAGTGTATTATAGTTAAAAAAAAAAGTTGTTATACTCAGAAAACTTTGAAGTCTCTTAGAAAGAAAACTGAAATTCTAAATCTGTTAAGGGCTATAGGTATTTTCAGTAAGACTGGACTCTGTTGATTCATTATGTGAATATTTCATGTGAAAACCACCGCAGCAAAGTGCATTCAAACACAACCAAAGTATTTTTATAATGCGCTAAAATCAGAGAGATGAAAATAACTGTCCCACCTTTTCTACTCTATGGTTCTACTGTCAGAGAAATACAGATTTTCCCCCACCTGGTTATGAAAGACACAAAGAAACAGATTTCACTAAGTGTTTTTGGTAAATATGTTAGTCCCTCAAAAAATGGTGCTTCTTAGCCTCATATCTATCCATATAAACATCCTATTAAACACACAGTTCCCATCCCCTTCCCCTCTGCCAACTTGCTTTTGTGAACCATCTGCCAACTTGCTTTTGTGAAACTTGGCCAATAAGAAGAGGCACTAGTGGGTGGGAGACTGAGGGTAGGAAGAGAAGAGAAGCCAAGATATTCTCTCTCTATGCCTCAAGGGATGTCCTCGGCAGGGTCTCCTCTACTTCCTTGTTTCAGCTCTGGCTGGGGACACCTCCTGCCTTAGTACAACATCACTTTCTCCTTAGGTCACTGCAGGCCTGTCGTGAGGGGGCAGGGTCGGGGGAGCTGCAGGGAAGAATGCAGCTTTCTAATTTCTGTGTCGCCTATAAGTGTTTAATTTATTCCTCATATTTAATCCCTCAACTAAAATACCTGGCATGAGCTTTGTTTTCTAGCCTGAATTTTAAAAAAAGTGCACACACACACATACATATAGATATGTATATATATTCATAAATAAATATTGAGAATACATATTCATTATATCGTGTCATATTCACTGGTTCATTTTTATTTTATGTTAGTAATACTTTAACATATGTTACTGTTTAATGAACATCAAATCAAAACAAACAAAATATCCCTAAGATGTTAAGTCAAATGACCTAAATTTTGGTCTTTTCTGATACCAGAGTCCTTTCACAGAACCATGTTTTGCATGTGTTTAGTTTACACGTAAAGATAAAAATATATAGTTGCGTGATTAAAAGTATGAGCTTATATAGACTTGGATTAATTTCTGGATCTGCCACTGATTAGCTCTCTGGACCTTGCAAAGTTACTTTGCTTCTCTGTGTCTCCATTTCTCTTTCTGAAAAATGAGGAAAATAAAGCCTACTACAAATGTTTTGGTAAAAATTACGAGATATAGAAAAGATGTTTTTTTTCTTGAACAAAAAATGATGAAAGAATAAAAATATGGGAATATACATGTGTATATATGTACTCACACATATAATATATGGGATTATATTATAAAATGTCCACAGCATGTATTAGACACACATATACACACAGAGATTATATAAATGAATAAATCCGATTTCCTCTCTCGTGTGAAATAAATATATGTGCTTCCACACATATTGTAAAATAAATTAGCAGTACAGATTTACAGATAACTCAGTAACTATATATTAAACACATATACACATACATCATTCATATGGAGGCTGAAATATATATATGATTGCAATTTTCATATTCAACATAGTTAAAATATAGCATTTTCTCTAATTTCAAAACTGTTTTAGAAACTCAGAAAGTTTTTACAGTGCCAGTAAAGTATAAGATTGGACTGATTGTGTCTGTAACATACAGCCCAGATGCTGATTATACACGGTAATAAAACTGACAGTTCTTTGCATTTTCCCCATCTGCTTTTAATGTAAATGGCAAAAACAGCTGCCAGAGAATAGAACATAGATTTACTAGGGTGAAGGGGAGCGGGGAGTGTGGAATGACTCTAGCTTCTGAATGTTGGACTGCCTAGTGTAGCCAAACGTTCTCATCACAGGTAACGTCGGTCCAGCATTTGAAAATACTTCTTTGTTAGGGATTTTCTTTCCTATTACATACTAATTCTAAAATAAGGACTTCCTATATTTGGCATGTTACTTCTAACTTTAGCAGAAAATGTATGCCATTGAAATCCTTCATACATATATACCCACATAAAATGACCCAAGACTACTGTAGACTAGAATATTATTTCTGTTACGTAGCCGCAGTCTCTAGAATTTCGGTTTAATAAATATCTTCAGCAGCTAAGTAAATATTGGCCTCGAGAGGGACATACTCTGCATATAGCTAGCATTTTTTGGCCTGAGGACTGTGCCCATACTAATTGATTATCTATCAGCCATTCCTTCCTTGGGATAAATTATTCCTGAAAATTGTTCATTTCCTTAACCTTATTTTATTTTCTTTGATGTCATTCCAGGGTACATTCCCCTGAGTGTAAATTCAATTGATGTTTTCATAGTAGAAATAACTCTTTTCCCATTAGGTCTTTTAGCATTTAAAGCAAGACAAAAATGTGTATGTATTTTGTGTGCGTGTCTCCATGTGTGTGTGTGTGTGTGTGTGTGTGTGTGTGTGTGTGTGTGTGTTCCTATTGACTTAATATTTCAGGCAATGATCTTTTGAATATTAAAGTTTTCACATGTCCATTCAGATGGACACATATTCAAATGCAAAGACACACTCAATACACACAATCACCTGGTTTAGATTTAGAGGGAAATTTACAGGCAAATGGCTCATGATTTTGGGATTACAGAGTATAGAATCATAATGTCAATAACACTGTTTTCATATTTGAATTTTCTTTATCAATCCAAGAAAGAAGAACAGAAATTCTGGTGTTTTGTTTTTCATTAATAACTAAAACCTTATAGACACTTACTATGAGTCAGGCACTAAACTAAGTCCCCCATCTGGTAATGATTTTAGTTTTAAAAACATTATGCAAATTATCTTACACATCGCTTACCTAACAGTATTACTCAGTGAGTGGGAAGCAACTTGCATTGTCTTCCACCCCTGCACTGAATTATTGTCCAAGTTATCCATTATATATCTCCTAAAGTTTAGATAACACTGTGATTACTAATGGAATTTGAATTATATAAATTATAACTTAATCATTCTAGCTACTTATATAATCATAAATCTATAACGTAATCTCTAAAACTACAACAATTTCAATCGTTTGAATGAATAATACTTTGACCACGTCCTAGCTGATGGATACTCATTTTTTTTTCCTGCAGAAGGTTTTATAGAAATACCACAACATCACAAGGGTCACTTCTTGGAATAGCTTCTCATCACTATTTGCTGCGAAGCTTGCCTCCATCACGCCTTGGAGAGACTGTTGCCATCACTTTCTCAGTGGGATCCTTTCCTACAAACTACTCTCTTTTCTACGATAGAGTGATTTTTTCTAGCAAATCTAATCATGCTACTACCCCGCTCAAATTTTCTCTTGTACCCTACTGACATCAGGATAGGTGATTATTCAAGAATAGGCTTTTGCTTTACGTTCTAGCATTTGAAAAAAGTTGTAATTTCTCAAAGATGTTCTACCTCTCACTTTTCTGGGATTTTGCACATGCCTAAAAAGCCCCCCAGTTTTTCTGCCTGCAAAACACATCCTCATACATGAAGATTCCTTGATTCTCCCAGGCAAACCAAGGCATTTCCTTCTCTGGGATCCTTGTGCATACATGTATTTTATTACTTGTTATATAGTTTTAGAATTTCTATTTGTGTAAAACTTCAATTCTCTGCAGTGTAAACATTTTGAAGGCTGAAACTGTGTCCTTTCAACTGTGATGTCTAATGTAGAGTTGGCACTCAAGGGGATGAGTGAAAAAGGTAAAAAGAATTGTGTGTGTGTGTGTGTGTGTGTGTGTGTGTGTGTGTGTGTGTGTAATACGTAGAATTTAGTAGAATTACTAGTTTAAAATTTTGGAGGAGGCAAATGAGTAAATAACATGCAAAAAGGGTATAAACATAATGCGAGGAGTGTTTGTCCAAACAAAAAATAGAGGAAAAAGATATATTTTTTAGAAGTTATATTCAGCATCATAACACAAATAAAGGTTGTAATCAGAGACAGCATTCAAGAACTAGTCTTACGCTCACTTCTTTATAATTATGCATGTGAATGATTCAGAGGAAATAAAACGAAGAGAAGTACTCCCCAACCACATACCGAGACTCCATCGTGAGTCCTTTTAAAAGAGCTTTCTTTAAATATTGAGAGAATAAAAGCAGTCCAGTGAGTTCACACAATCAAGTGACCTTTCTTTACCTATCTGAATAGTGCAGTCAAAATAAAAATCTATTATAATTTCTAAGAATTTGCAATCCATCTCAGAAAACATTGAAACAACACTATGTTCTGACAACATTGCTACCATCCTTTCCCTTCTCAGAATTTAAACTTTTTTCTGATCATCTGCCCTCAAACAAATAAAAGGGAATTGTATGGCTCCCATCTTCTGAGCCCTAAAACAGGCAACAGAAAGTAAAGACAGTAGGATACGGGAGTAAATGAGACATTCTAACTTGTTACAACCGATGTTCTTACTAACTACTCTCCATGATTTATGGAATTTCTGTATAATCGTTTGAACAGGTGATATGCCACAGGAAATCTATAACTGGATTGAAGAGGACAAAATGTCTACTTTACAGCAATCCATCACAGCATATTTGAAATTTTATACCTCCAAATGTAATTTAAGAAATTAATTCTGAGAGTTTGATATATAAAGAATCAATTTGCTGTCAGTGATTTTGTTGCCATGGGTCAGATCACGTACAGACGTGCCTCAGGCATTCTATCTGTATAAAAACCACCAGCAGGGTTCAAGGTGGCAAAGTGTTCGGGAAAGCCCGGGAGAGCATCAGCTTCTTTCTTTTAAGCCAAATTTTACTTTATATTACACATCCTAGTTCTCCCCCTGTATCTTCATTAGTTCATATCCTTTGTCTTCCTGCCCCAGCACTGTCCTCCTCACCCACATTACACTAAGTGATAGGTTAGAAACAATGAGGAAAATGGACACGGCTCTGCCCTCGTTAAGCTTGGAGTCCATCAGAATACTTGGCATTAATCAACATACCAAGATATCAAATTAAACTGTGATAAGCTCTATGCAGACAACATTTAAGAGGACATGAGACAACTGAACAGAGAATAGGAAAGACGACGACAGAATAGCTCTAGATATAAAGTAATATGAAACAATGCTCCATTTTGTAAACATTCCTATACCTTAATACCTTGCCTTTATGCTGCTCTATGTTCTCTTCACATGTAAGTTGCTCAAAGTTTCTCATGTCCTGTCTTTCTGAGGACCAGTCAGCCCCTGATTATTTCAGTCATCCCTTTTACTGTCCCAACGAGTGATAACGTCTATCTTTCTTTGGCAGCTGGATCGAGGAAGAAACATAGGCTTTGGAGTCAAATAAATTTAAGACTGAGGCCAATTTAGCCACTTCACAATTGAAGACTCCCCCTTTTTAAAACAAAACAAAACAAGATTTCTTAACTGTTTTGAGCCTCACCGTTTTCAATAGCAAAATGAAGTTGTCAGCCTTTCACGGATTTGAGGCAAATGTCTACAGGCTTCATTCCAGAGGAAACATGACATTAGAGAAAGATGTCTAAGACATCTGTAAGATGACTGAATTATGTATTATATCTAAAGAAGAAGGGGACCTATTAGATACTGGTCAGCCTAGAACAGAGAGAAAGGAGCTCTCAGATACATATAGAGGGTAGAATACAAGCTAGTATTGAACAAATGAATGTTCAGTATTATAGCCCCATTTTAGCCCACTCCATTAAACATCCTGTTCATTAATTTTTCTTACTGATTTTATATTTAAAAAGCACCATTTTCTTTTTGACAGGGAGAGCATGAACTGTTCCTTAAGGTTTTCTTTTTCAATCTTGTTTAATACAGCTCTATCCTTTCAGAGATAAAACTGCTCTAAATGTTTAATTTTTAAATTATCCATTCATTAGATATTTATTTTATATTTAACAAGTGCCTACTGTGTGACAGGTGTAAGACTGGTTGCTAAATATTTGATGGTGGTTAGAACAGAACTAGTTCCTTCCTTCATTAGAGCTTCTACTTTAGTAGGGAAGACAGATGGTAAAAAAATAAATTTGTGTGTGTGTGTTTATATATTATATATTTATTTATTTTAAAGTGAAATGTAATAATTAGCTGCAGTCAAAATCAGATTGCTAACCTACAAAGACGGAGGCAAATCTGGGACCATGGTAAAATCATCAGGATAACAAGGCCTCTTGGAGAAAACCACCAACTTTTATTTAACATGTGCCTATGCACTAGTTTTTCTATTTTATTTAAATTGTATAGATACACCCATCAAAATCAATGAGAAGATCAAGTGATATAACGTGTGTGTAGCATTCAACATCGCAGGTATTAGATAAATGTTATTCTCTTTCTATTCTTCCTTTTCCAAATTATTCCAATTCTGACTTTAAAAAAATGTGTCCCTCCTATACCTTAATAAACTATTGACTAAGCCCATACCTGTAGTGTGTAATTAGATGCAAGCACAAAGCATAAAAGGGAAAAGGATGAGTCAAGTTTTTCTACCTAGTAGATAGGCAGTTGATCACTTCGAGATACAGCACATAGATTCTTCTTGTCAGGTTTATATTATAAAACAGTTACAGGCATAAAGACATAGCACACAGTAGGAAATCAACTCAAGATTATGAAATGAAATGTCTGATAACTTCTAATAAAGCAATTCTAATGACAATTTCTTATAAAATCCAGATTTAAAAACATTTGAAAAATATAAAGGGAGTTCATAATTTTCAGTTCATCATGTTCTAAAAATCTGGAATCTATAAAAAAATTTTAAGATATTGCATAGCTTTATTTCTAAACTTTATAAATCTTACTGATGTTATTTATCTTAAAAAATAAAAGTAAAAAAAATATATAAACTACTAATCTAGTAAATTGTGCCACTACACTGAATGGTAATGGGGGTAGGTATTTTGTTGGTATTGAAGGTCAATATAACTTATTACTAGATACTCTATTGATAAAGTTTATAATGTAATACTTAGAGAAGTAATATTCACCTAGAATTTTACGTATTTTTTGGATTTATACATTTAATTTATTGTAGTTATACTGCATTCCCACTTCTTCAATTTAGGCAAATGCAATGGGACATATTATTGACTATAACTTTATGTAACTAAATTCCACCATTATACAAAACCTATAGAGTATATGAAATAGAAGAAAGGCTCTACTGTAAAAAATAAAACAGACTACATGAGATTAAGCATTTTAAAAGTCTCACATTACTTCCAGTCTGTTATGTACACAACACACTCTCTCCTTCTGTCAACCTACAACACCGTTTTGTTCTTTCCTAGAGGATCAGGATTTGATCCATCTCCTCCTGTGTCCAGGACAATCTTGGCCCCACATATTTCTTATCTAACTCTCACACTCCCATCTCTCTCTAATCCCATTCTTTCTCTGATTGTCTGATTGCAGCTCTCTGCATCTTAGAATAAATCCAAGTCTGCTCTGTATAGTGATTGTCATTTTCAAAACACCCTTTCTCGGCCAAACTTGCAAACTGCTCTCTCCAACAGTCATCATGCACTCCCTTTCTTAACACTCTGCAAAGTGGCTTACTTACCTATCACTCTACTTTGAATCCTGTAAGAATGATGTGCTGGTCAAATTTCAAGCCCCATTTTCAGACCTCGATCTGGTTCTTCAGCCAGAATATCTGACTCAGAAGAAGATTTTTCCCAGAAGCCCTCCCTCCCTCACCTTTCACAGCCCTCTGCTGCGTTTACTTATTTCCCTTGGGTTTCTCTTCTCTGGCTCTCCTTTCGATTGGCCATTTTATGGATTTAACCATTTACTTTATATTTTATAATACTAATTACTCCAAAACCTTTGTTCAAGTCCTTGTCTTGCTTCAAATCCTTATAGTCTGTACTATTTTAGTACCTGCAGGTATCTCATGGTATTTCAGTATTTCACAAATTTTGCTCACTACCATCTCTCTTCCTTCCCAGGTTTGGTTCTGCTCCTCAGCTTCTTATAAACAATGACAGAACCATCATCTTCCCATCCCTCATCCTTGAAACTCTGGCATCATCTTTTGTTCATATTTCTCCATTATTCCCTCATTTCATCAAATTTCAAATCCCATTAATTCCGCTTCTCTATTAGCTATCATACTGGTTTCCATATCATCATTCCTACAGCTACTTATTAGCTGCAGCTCTTATGACATCTCCTCCCAACCAGCATCATAGTTTCCTAAGAGGCCTTGTGCCTGGTATTCACTCCTCTTGTCAATCACTGGCCACAGCTTTCAGATTCATTCTGGAAGATTCAGATCAACACTTCTATATTCAAATGCATTCCAAAGCAAGACTAAGATTCTAGACCATCCAAGGCCCTCCATGAATTGGGTCCAACCTACTTTTCCAAATTTATTTCCCCTGCAATCTCTCAGGTTTGAAATACCAAATTGAGTTTAGTAGTTCCTGTTTAGCAGTGTCTTGTATTTCTATTCTTATTGCCTATGCTTATGATGTTCTATTAACATTGAAAGTGCTTTTTTTATTTCTGCATTTCTCATCTACCAGTCCTTCAAGGCACTTCATCTGTTACCTATTTCATCCGTTACCTCCTACATGAAGGCTTCCATGATCGAGGTATCATTTATTGAATGATTACTATATGCTAAGCACATAAAGCTCTACATATGTTAATTATTCTATTTCAAACTGACAACAACCCTTAGTTTCAAACGAGAAGACAGTCTCCTAGAAGATAAGTAACTTGCCCATGCTCTCACAGATAGTAAATGGTAGGTAGACTGGCAGTTCTAACTAAAGCATTCTGACTCTAATTTACCATCATACTAATTTGCCTTCTACTTTATGCCCTCAGAATAAAGACTTTCAATTTTATATGTTTCTGTTTTGCAACATGTTACTACCTTGTACCTCATTTCATAGTAGCTTTTAATTTGCATGTCGAATTTGATAGCCATTTGATGGAAGATCTCTGGAGAATTCATTCTGCCTTTATGTAGTATGTGCTCACTTAATAAATGCTGGTGTCTGGATAGATTAATATACTATTCCCCTATCTAAAACTTAACATGTCTTTCTACTATCTAGTTATTCACAGATCTTCTGACCACGATGAAAGTTCTCCAACAATCTGTGGCTTTAAAATTATATAGATGTGCCTTTATTCAGACATTATTTCCATGATGCCTAACGTGTACCTAGTTCTCCAATTAGGTTCAAATACAGAATCTCTGAAACATAATGCTCGCTGTCACCTCTACCTTTGGTTCCTGCTTTTCTCTTTTGTGGAATATCATCCACCTCTTCTCAAACCATATATTCTTCTTCTTTCAAAGTTCAGCTAAAAAAAAATGCCTTCTATGGGCAAAGTAGTGTTCTATCAAGTAAAAATTTGATGAGAATATATTAGTATGTGCAGACATCATTCCATGTCTGTGTCAAATCTGCACAGATTCTAGAGTTCCTACAGAGAATCCTGTCTCATACTACAAAACTCTAGGCACATTTTAAAGCATACATTAAATACTTTAATGTCAGTCAGTCTTGTGAATTAAGGTTATTCTCACATAAAATAAATTAGAGCAGTTAATTGGTGAAAAAATGGAGAGAGACTAGACTTTGGGTGCTGAGTATATACAATAAAGTATACAGACGTCATTTATAAAGTTGCACACCTGAAATTTATATAATGTTATTAACCAATGTTATCCCAACAAATTTAATAAAAATAAAATAAACAATAAATAGTTTTTTAAAAAATAACTTATTTTTTGTGCCTACTATGTAAATTTATAACTTAAGAAGTTGGTCCTATTTTATTATTTGAACCTAAAATGCCCAAAGACATTTATTTCATTAAAATTTAGAATTGATCTTTAAAACAATAATATGATAGGCTGGGTGGTTAAAAGGCGCTTTCTAAGTTAATGGATATTGAAGTAAAGATTTTCCCTAATGCTTATTTCTCAAGATGGTAAAAGCAGTCCATTTCACATCTTACATGACCTTGTTTGAAGCACATGACTTCTGTTTGGCAAAGACAAATGTACACAGCAGTTGCATACAAAACAGGTACCAAATACTTTGTCAAAAGAATTTAAATTTTAATGGATTTAACAATGACTGAGATAGGCTAAAGTGCTCATTAATTTAAATAGCTCAACTTTTTTCTTTATAATATTCTTTTGTATACTCTGTGGCAGACTATACAACCGTTCGAACAAAAATAGTAAAACTGCATTATAAAACGTGAGTTCTGGAGGCGACACAACACTGTCTAGTTATCTTTTTTCTATGATTTATTAACCCATCTGAGCCCTTCTTTTATTTCCCCTGCTCCAGCCTAGAAATAGACAGAGGCAGATCTACAGGCCCAAAGGGTCAGACTAGGTACAGTCATTCTTAGTTTTTCCTAAATAGCCTAATAACCCCTTCTCAAGGGAAGGGAAGGCACTATTTATCCTTAAAATGCATTCCTTTTCATTCTACTTATATTAAAAAAAAAAAAGACCAATCCCAGACACCTCAACAAGATGTTTAATTAAACAGAGTAAGGGTCAATACCAGTTTGAAAGGACCATCTGTCTAAGCTAATTGATCAGATCTGCCTTTGATAACCTGGGAATCTCCTAAGGAAAGTCACAGTTTGGGTCACTGGGGAAGTGGAGGGATAAGAGGGAAGTTCAGGGCACATACATTTCTGTGATGGTCTCAGGCAGATTCGTGGGGATCTCTGTGAGACCTTTCCCACGACAATCTACGATATTGTTGCTACAGGTACAAGCAGCTGGACAGTGCAAAACGCTGCAGGAAGGAGCCATAAATGACTGGTGACCTGAAAAAGAAACACACAGCAATTATATTTTCCCTCCTGAAACAATAGTTGCAAAACATGCAAGCTGATCTCAAATAACAAAGCATGTCAATGAACAAAAATATATTTCTCTCAATACCTCATGATAAAATGGGCCTGTCTTTCTAAAATATAGTTATAGAAGCAATGAATTTATATTTTGGGGATTAACGCTCAGATGAAGCAAATGAGATTTTAAAAAGTAATTATAAAGATAATTTTTAAGACTTGAAATCATCGTGAGAAAGGCTCAATTCAGATTAGAAATTAGATTTCTCTTCAAAAGTATTCTGAGTTCCCAAAAAAGCAGCAACTTCAGACTAATCGGTATTACATTCCTAATAAGCTTAAATAGAGCTAGGTCTTTATTGAACTTATATAGCTTAACTTACTTTATTTCAAAAAGAAAAAAAAACAGTAAAATTTCCCTCTTGAGTCTAAATAAGTAATCATGTGCCAATAAGTGTGGAAAAATATTAGATCATGCTGTTTAATGTCTGAATAGATTCAAAAGTACCATTTTCTTTGAAGTTATAATAATTTATAACATGTCATTCTGTAACTTAGTCGATCTGTTGTCTTTGTGTTTGCCTTTGCATGGCCTAAAATTTCAGCACAAGTGGTGACCTGCAGGTATATAATTTCATTACTCCTTATCTGGAAACAGAGCTATTTTGAAATGAGATTTTACTGTTCAAATGACAACAAATGAGATGCTGCAAGCATGGTTACTGGCTCAGGGACAGCGGACAGCCCTCTCTACTCTGCAGGGGACAACCCGGGTGGCGGCAGACGCCGGGAGGAGGCTGTAGGATAGTTCCTGACCCAATCCCCCTCAACAAGCTCTCAAGGTTTACAAAAACAAATAACTCTCAGTCTAAAAAAGAAGCGTGAACTTGCCTTCTTCCTCGTCTAGAAAACAGGGAAGGAGAAGCAAAGAGAGAAAAAAGTGGTTATAACAAATGGTTAGTCATTTCATTAATTTTTTAATAAAGTAATCAGACCTATTGAGAACATTCCATGACATCATAAAAAAAATTGTTTCAGTTATAAAAAGTGTGGGAAAATACAAAAAAAAGACTAAAAGATAACAATAACTTAGAATCCTGCACTAGCATATCGTCTCACTTCTCTTTTCAGAAACTGTTAACTATTTATGATGCATTACATACATTTTTTTAAATGTCTTTTATTGTAATTTGAACAGATACTTCTGAGGCAGAACCAACCCTATATTTATAAAGTAAATTACATCTGAAAAGAAATGACTGTTAGCAATATCAGAGACTTTACTGCCTATGTTGTCTTCTAGAAGTTGTATGGTTTCGGGTCTTATATTTAAGCCTTTAATCCGGTTAGCATTAATGTAATGGCTAGGTGGAGAGCCAGAAGAAAGAGCAATTAGGGGGATCATTTGATAAACTATATAAATGTCTAACCAGGGTACTGTACACATGAAACTAATAAAATAAAAAATTTAAAAACCAAATAAAAATACAAAAAAAGAGAATAAATTATATTTTAATATGGATCAACACATTTACATACAATTTTATAAATCTCTCTCTCTCTCTCTATCTATCTATCTATCTATCTCTTTCTCTCTCTCTCTCAGAAATCAGACTGCCTAGGTTGAGATTTTTAGATTCAATTATATAACCTTGGACATGGTTATTTAGCATCTTTTTCTCAGCTTTTTAATCTCTAATATAAAGATAATATGATTTCACTTACATGTGGAATCTAAAGAATGAAATAAATGAACAAACAATACAGAAACAGACCCATAGATACATAGAACAAACTGGGTTGCCAGATGGGAAGGGGGTTAGAGGAGCTGAATGAAAAAGTTGAATGGAGTAACAAGTACAATTGGTAGTCACAAAATAGTCATGGGGATGTAAAGTACAGCATAGCAAATATAATCAATAATATTGTAATATTTATGTACAGTGTCAGATGGGTCTAGACTTATCAGAAGAATGCTTTGTAAATTATATAAATGTCTAAGCACTATGCTGTACATCTAAAACTAACAAAAAACAGTATTAAATATCAATTACAATTTAAAAAATAAAAATTTTAAAAATGGTTAAAAAGATACTATCACATTTTTCTACAGTTATAAGGGAGGTGAAATGAGATAAATATGTGTAAAATACTTAGATTGGTACATAAGCACAAAGAAATAACTAAGTAAATGTCACCTACTAGTCAATGTCCCATTTCAGTCTTCAGATTTTTTTACTAAAGCTAGTCATTTATCTCTTTTAAGTAGAACTGAACCATATGTATACGCAAAAAGTATTTTGTCACTCTGAAACTACCATTGAGTTACTTTTTGAATTTCCCAGCAGAGATCCATGATTAATTAACCATACTTCCAATTGTTAACATACAAGTAGATATAAATGATTACTTAAAGGGAAAATAATGAGTAGCAAATAGACCTAAAATCTAGGGATTTCCTATATTTCCCCTGCAGTGAAAATTGAAAAGTCTTTCATCACACCTTCGGTACAAGTAATCGGTAATTACCAACTGTGCACGAATGTCTTAGAACATGTATATTATTATCATCGTTAAAACAGAGGACTTCCATAGAGTGATCAGTACACAATCACACACGTTAGATGACATCGCTGAAACCTGGAAAGCATGCGCATTTTCTGGTTTTCTTACATGACAGCATCCTAAAACACGACATCACAAAGGTTCTCGCTCCCTTACCGCTGCAGACAAATTCTCGTTTTTGAACCTCGGCGACATTATGGCCCCTCAGGTGGGAGGGGCCCATGCACTGGGTGTAGAGGCCCACTCGGGGCCTTTGACGCAGCCAGTCGGACAGCCAGGCCAGGTGGCAGTCGCAGTACAGGTTGTTGGAATGGAGGCGACTGAAGGAGAGGAAAGAAGTTGAAAGGGAGAAGACAGAACACAGTTATTCCAAAACCTGGAACGTGTTTTAGTAAGAATATATAGCTTTATATCTTAACCTATACGTAGACCAAGCTTAGCAACTTCCAATCTAATGATCCATCTAGAAATTGAAATGCTTTAAAACACAGAATGAAGTCTCTCTTCTTTTATCTCTGAGCTAAGCAAATATAAAGAAGCTTCGATACAACCAAAACAGCTTTTGCTTGTGTTTCTTCTAAAGGATAGAGAGAAACAAATAAGTCCAAGGCAAATTCTCTGCAGTCCAGACATACTTACAGCTAATTTTCATGAGGGAATGAGGAGGTAAAAGGCGGGATAGGGCTAAGAGGCACGTTAATGAAAGTTGTGGCTCCCAGTTTGAATTCTTAGTTAGTCCTGCCATTTTTAATCTCTGCAGAAACTGCTTACAAATTTTTTTAGGCCACTTTCAGTTTTTACTCAATAATTCAATATAAAACACTTCTTGCCCATCTCTCTACTGATTTCCTTCTTTTTGTTTCATATCAGAAAAAGGGATTAGCAGCTTTTGGCTCTTGAGGACCTATCCTCAAAGAGTAGACACTAAAATTAAAAGACATAAATGGGAGGGAGTGAAGGAATTAAGTGAGCCCCCTCTGCGTTGGCAGAGATCCACACCAGGTCGTGGATCCCGTCCAAGTGGCAAATAGCACTTCTCCATTAATAAAATATCAGACAAATGTATCCACTAAATTAGGTAAATGACTTCAATCTGGCTTTTATGTTTTCTCAAACTAAAGAAAAGGACGTCCAAAGCTATAAATCAAAGCATCATTCCCAGAATCATCTATGACATAGTAATACCATTTTAGCCATTTTTAGCTGATGTACTCAATTCTAACCCAATAACAGTAATGGATATTAAAACATGGAACTCGGTCCAGAAATATAATTGGACCATAAAAATGGAATTTTTAAGTAGCAGTGATAATATAGAATAATGAAACAACCAAAGCAAGGGAATTTAAAGTTACATGACTGTCTTACACGCTCCTTAAGCTTGTAGATATGGAACGGTCTTGCATCAAAATTAGACGGCATCAAAACTAAACTAGAACGAAAAGCTACATTTCAGGAAAGTTAAGTGACCTCTGGCTCCGTTAGCCAAGCACATTACAAGATTCAGTTACATGCGCACAAATTTGAAATAACAGTAGGACATAAAATTTGAAAACCTGGTTAGTAAGACAAACTGCATTTTCTTATTTTATAAAAAAATAAGGCACAGTATCAAAAATGCTGATAATGCAAGATTTTAGAGTCTTAGTGGCTTTATTGTTGCAAGAAATGAAAGCTTGATCAATTTGTTTTTTAAAAAATTAACTAAAGCTAATGAGAAACAAATTTTATCAGATATAGTTTCAGTGAACCTGGCTGTTAATTTGGTCAGATTAGTCTCAATCTGATAACCCCAAGAAAACATTTAGTTATATCTATATACTTTCAAAATTGTTTTATTTTTCTAAATCATATGCCAAGGAAATTATAATGATGGATTATTGCATACATAGCTACATTTTCATGAGAAAAATGGCATTAAGATTGGTATTGAGTAATTTATGAAAAATCTCACAATTCAATTTTTTTATTAAAAAGAAAATAAATGTAATTTCCAGTTACAAACTGCTGTAAAATGAAAAGCATTTTGAAAACCTAATCAAAATACATGTACCTCACTTAAAAAAAAAACACATGAATTTTCAAGAAATTCAATGTTTCCCACAGTTTCACACATAGTGTATATAAAATATATATATATATATATATATATTTTTAGAGCAAGGTGATTTTAAAACCAAGTTCAAATGAAATTTATCTCCGAAAATACTTTAAATATCCCCACCTGATTTTTAAAGATTTATTCTTCTCCAAGAATTTAAAAAAAAAACATAGCTATAGTAAATACTTAATTAGAGAACCATTTTATTCACCTAAAATATTTTAATGTCCATCTGTAACCCCTGTAAAGATATTTTTAAAGAGAAATGCTGACACGACCTTAATTATAGAAGCACTGGAGGGTTATGCTGTAATTTTACGTTACAAAGAATGTTGGAGAGCCAGTTTAGCTTTATTAGGTTTGTGTGACGTACAGTAATAAAATCATAAAGATTTACCATTTATCATTTCTGACAGCCAATCAAGGAGTCTTCCATTTCTTAATGAAATGTGACCTCCACAACAGCTTAAAATAAATGTTCCCCTCAAACTTCCCAGAACACACACCATTTAAAGAAAGCTTTCAAGTTTTCAGAACAATTTACTGAAATATCCAAAACTTAAAAAAAAAAAGTGGTGTTTTCTACTAGTGGTCTTGGTCTTTGCTTACTAAAAATAGTACTTAAAGGGAACCGTTAATGGATTAAATTGACCTTTATGTATATATATTGTGACTACTTACAAAGTCCTAAGTTTAGGCATATGGTTGAAACTTGCCACAGAAAGTCTGGTGATGTTGTTGTTGTTGAGAGTGCTGTAGAATAAACAAAAAAGTTAGAAATTTTAGATATGAAATTTATTAATCATCCTGTATAGAAAAAATAAAGAGAAAACTTCTAGAGTTTATGTTTATAACAAAACAACTACCTGGTAGAGACAGCATAAACAATGTGCTATATTATAAACAAGATGATAAATAAATGTTATACTTTAACATATTGCCACACATTGTTTTATTAAAGATTACAAATTTATGGCTTTAGACATAGCATCTTTACACATTATGATATGCACCGCGGGCAAGCATGCATGTCTATTTCTGATATTGGTTAAGAAATGAACACAAGACAGTCACAACTGAAAAATTAAACTGTTATATTTCCTTAGAGGGGTACAATGTATAATTAACATCCATGAGTAAATGGACATATTTGAAATCTCCAGCTGAAATCTCATAGCAATAGCACAGAATCAGGTCCTGGAACAGACTCCTGCTGATTATTCTTTACTGGAGACATCAGCCACTGTTGAAATTTCAGTCAGAACGATATTTATATTTGCTACTTGCATTGGGTGCGGATGAAGTGACATACTGTAGCAGTTGATTAAGAGCTTAATATATTCTAACAGTTTTTAGCTGAAGCCACAAATCCTGTCCTTTTTTTTTAGTGATACATGTGAGTGATCATGGCTTCTTTAAGTTAGAATCAGAAAGATGGATGGTCAAATAAGACACAGTGAAAATAAGTATAATTCTTGTTTGGTTCAGTTGTTTCCTACTTTTCCCCTAACACATTACATTATTATTACTATTTCTACTACTACTACTACTACTCCTCATTAATTCATCTAACATGTCCTGAATGGCTCTTATTTTTATGATGATAAGAATATTATAAAAATAAATCAGGCTTATCAAACCTATCCTAAAAAAAAGCATATAGTCCAACTGGATTGAATTACACAAGTTACAAAAACTTAAGAGTTAATAAGATTGAGAAGAATTTTTTCTCTCCCTTCAGAGAAGTCTGATTGTGACAAGAAAGTGAGAAAACACCTATCTCAGGGGTGTGTGAGTATAGTGTGGAGACAGAAAATGTTTCCAGGATATAGATGCCACCGTCGGGTGGTGGCTAAACAGGGCAAATTACTGAGGGAGACGAGAAAGATGAGATCGATGACCCAAGTGGACAACTTCTGTGTTGGAGAAGGGGTTGAATTAAGAGCTTGCAAATTCACTTGCCTACAGTGGCCAGGCAGGAAACACACATGAGAGAAGCAGGCAAATATACAGAAAGACAATGGGAAAGAGAGACGGAGAAGATTAGACAGACAGCTGGGACCGAGGAGGACCTTAGCAAGCTAGCAATGATATCCCCCTTTGTAGCAACTAATATTCAGCTCCAACCGACTGTTGCTGCGCTATAAGGGAAGGCTGCCAAACAATCGGATTTTCTCAAGAGAAGCTAGAGATGGAAATTTTTAGATCAATCCTCCTAATTTTTAAATACTGGGAACTAACTCAAATATTTCAATGAGTGTGTGGTCCATGTCTGTTTGAGCAAGGTCCATGTGTGAGGCCACGTTGGGCCAGCTGGTGGCTGCAGTTGTTGACGCTGGGGCGCGGGGTGGTCAGGGGTTGAGGGATTAATTTAAATTTAGTAAAGTAGGGCAAAACAGCCACATATCTAGAATGTGCACTGACTCTTTTTACTCTCTGGTTTTGCATTGAGCGATATAAAAACTAATCCAAGTGATTTGAATTAAGTCACATAGGGGGAAGAAACCACTTTATGAAGGACCTATAAAGCACTGAATTGGTTAGCTCATATTATCTAAAAGCCTGTAGCATTTTTTCCTGTACTCAAGTAAAATGAGAGTTTTTTTCAAATACCATTAAATATATCCTGATGTTTGCACTAAAAGGTTTCACTTCTCAAAGGGATTTGCTTTCAAATGACCCCTTTTCCCACCTTAAAAATTTATGCTGACTTTATATAGTGAAAAATCTTCAAAGTACATAGCATACTAAAATGTGACTTTGGGGATAATATTTTTCTAAGTTATTCACATGCAGCAGACTCACATTAATTTTGAACTATAATTTCTTATGATTCCACACAAAAGAGTTTCACTTAATGCTGGAGCTGGTGGCTATCAATTTGAAGTCTCTTCTCAAAATGTGGGTTTGTATAATGCAACTGAAGAAATAAATCATCTTAGTATTTTTATTCAGCATTGGCGCTGGCAAAGCAGTATTGATACTAATACTTGGTAACGAAGCAATATGGGGAACCAATAAAATTAATTGATTTAAAATTAAATAACAAATACTAACACATAACAAATATGTGTTAATTACATGTGTATGTAATAGTCATGATCAATTCCTGTTCTGAAACAATGAGAATTTATATTTTATACTTCGTTATTTGTGAACACGTTTTTCCATATGAAAGTCTATTTCTATGTTCAACCTTAAGATTTTCTCTTTGTAATGAGATGTATCCTTGTACAAAGAACATCAGAGTGTATAAATACAAACTGTTGGTCTCGGTAATCACAGAGGCCCTCTCAAACCTGGATCTTGATTTTTTTTTTCTTACTCCCTAAGTGACAAGAATAGGAATTGGCATAGAGTCTGATATTTAATGGATATGAGTTATTATGTTTCAAATCAATTAAATTATGTCTATTAAATAGAAAAGAAAATAAATAAACTATCTAAAACTAGCAACTCAAGGAATATATTTTATTTCTCAGTCTAGAGTCCAAAGAAAAAGAAAACATTGATCTAGATTTGGTATCCAATGTTATTTTTGATATCTTCATATCAAGGAAAGAAAAAAGTTCTAAATCCTATCAATCAGAATTCCATAATAAGGAAGTGATAAACTTCCTCCTTGCTTTCATCTACCTTAACTTCTCCTTCTTAAACTTTATTCATTCTCTGTGCCTTAATATATATCCTAAACTTATAAATTGTCATCAATGGCCAAGAATGATCTACTCCCATCTTCTCCTGTTTGGCCTCAGTATAGTCATACATGCACAAATAGCGGATGAAATCAAAAGTAAAAAAAAAAAAAAATCGAAATCATTGGGAATCTGAAATTGAAGGTGATGTGCAAATTAATGTTCGTTCATTATTTCCTCATTATGAGACAATATATCCTCGAGTTATGAATGGTAAAAAATAAGCAAAATGGAGAAGTTTCTTTCCAAAACCCTTAGGAAGATAACTCTGTGAAAAACAGCTCCTGACCAAACATTCATAATAGGTGAACCTCTGATTTCCTTGACAAAAGATTTGAGCCTAATGAATTCCTGTCTTTTCAGTAATGCACCCAATATTGCATTAAATTCTTCACCAATTGATTTCTCTAAAGGTTGAATGAACTACGAGAATTTAAAAATTAATGTATATTAAGAGAATGTCTGCTTGACTTTATAAAATTTTAATATAAAATATTTAAATCATTTTGAAAGTCATATTTTCTTGTATCTTGTACTAATTTATTTTTTTAAACAAACTCTTACCCTTATATATCCCTTTGAGAGTTTTTTTAGGTCCTCAGAAGAGTTTTCAACAGTTTAGATTTTAATTTTAATTCCATGAACCATAAGATGTCACTCTTTGGTATGTTTATGACAGTGGGTCTTGCTAAAGACACCTTTTAGATATTTTGCTATCATGACAAACAAAATGTATAAAGTGGTGGTGTTTTTATGACTTTACTGCTTCTGAAAAATAATATTAGTTTATATTAAATAAACAAATGAATAGTTACTGCATTTGTGCTTTGCACATAGATTTCTCTCTCTCTCTCCATATATATATATCTATATATATAGATATAGATATAGATATATAGATATAGATGTAGATATAGATATATATAGACATATAGAGAGTACTAAACATATACTCATTATATATATGAATTATTCCATATCTAATAAGTATTTAAGCTCATTTACCTAATAAGAGTACTTTATTGAATTTTACTTAATTCATAACACTCAGCAAAATTTCCATAAAATGATTGGCATCATTCACACTCCTAGTTAAGAACACTGACTCAGGAACAGTGTTTTTTGGCTTGATAAGCTCCATTCGGTCACATAACACTTGCGGTGGTCTCCTCACACACAAAGTTTGGTGGCATTAACTATGGTTTTGACATCCAACTACTCTCATGAAATAGTTGTATCTGAATTATTCTGACACTGAAACAGTGTCAGTCAGCTTCATTGATTAAAAATGGTTCTGGAACACAGTTTAAAAAGTGGCCTTATAACTATAATGGGTATGATAAGCCCTTCAAATATTTTTCCTATAGAAAAAGTTAGACTGTTATCAAGACAGAAACAAAGGTGATTTCTTGTGTGGCTAGAAAACAGTATATATTTTTATAACACAATTGATCTCAATCAACTTATTCTTACTTAAGTTTTTAAAAACAATTGATAACAGCACATAATGTAGCTAGAAATTCTAACCAATTATTCACAATTAAAACCAAAAATCATACAAAAAATATTGCTAGTCCCTCTCGCTCTCTGCCTCTGAGAGGAGACCACTGCTCTGTCTGTGGAGTGTTACCGCTTTTCTAACAAATTATTCCCCCTAAAAAAAAAGGAAGAAAGAAAAAAAAAAGAAAGAAAAAGGAGAAAATACTGCTAAAATAAATCATTCCAGTTGAAACTTTAAACTTTTTTTCAGTATTACATCCCATTCCTCAAACTCAATTTATAAAACAATGAAATATTTTTCTTTTCCAGGAGGATTTCATGGTTTCTAAATAACTTTTACCATACAAACTAAAATTTCAAAAACTCTTAACATTTAGTTCAACTTTGTATTTCTGAATAAACTGAGTCAGACAACTTATAGCATAAAAAAGTATTTTATTCAGAGGAGGAATTTGTAAGTATATTTAAAAAGCTGGAAATGTAAATCTTTGGTAAAAATTCCAGAAATAATTAGGCAGCTTAAATGCCTTTAGTAACTCTAGTTTTCATAAAAACTATTTTTATTATAATTAATAACTTCATTAAAATTATTTTACTAAGTCAAAGAGATAACTCAGGTTACCTACAACCAATTATGTCAGCCATGTCCACCCAGCAAGGAAAGAGAGAGGATGCCAATTATAATTCTAATCTGTGGGTTGTGCTTTACTAAGTCAGTCGTAAGGACTTTAAAATGGACTGAATGGGCAACTCATTAAAATTAGAAAGTAGATTTTGAAATAACCTTACAAAGATGACGTGATCTAGTTAAAAGTGACATCTTAAAATGAGAAAATGCCTTTCCATTGCATAGCAACTACAAAATACACCAGCATATCAGCTACTAAGAGGTTTATGTTTTGTTGTCATTTTTCCTATACAACTGATACTATCTTAATATTGAGCAATTCTAGGAATTCTCACAAATCCTGCAAATGAGAATATTTTATTATAAGGAGAAACACTTCAAGGAAAATATATATGTGAACATGTGAGTGCCCTTCTTAAATAGAAAAATTTACCTAAACATACAGATGGGATACGCAAGGTTTTACACACACACACACACACACACACACACACACACACTTGGACTCCTCTTTTTTCACTCTGACCATTTAAGCCATCTCTTTAGAAGACCATTTGACATCAGGTTTTAAGCAAACGGATAAGCTTGCATATCAGCACTCCCCAGACACAAAGCTCCCTTTTAAAAAGAGTGAGAGAAATAAGCAGTACTTACAGCACTTCTAGATCCCGGAGAGCCCTAAATGCCCCATCTTCAATACAGCTGATCTGGTTGTAATCCAGTTGCCTGTTAAATAGATTAGAAGAATATATGGAAAAGGCCGAAGATCAGCAGGGTTAGGGGAGAGGAAGTCTCCTGAAGGGTCTGGGAAGCCCTGGCTGCAATAACTGAAATGCTCTCCCGAACACACTCATCTGCTCAAGAATGTCACGAGCCATTCTGGCCTCAGTGCCGCCACTGAAATCTCTTTTTGTTCCGAACTGTCTGTGCAAAGAGCAGCCCTTGGAAAGCTCCTGTAAATAATAACTGCACCTTATATTAAATGCCATAGGAATGCAATTTCATTACATCAAGAAAAGCTATCCATTAGGAGCTTTCAGCGTCATCTTGCTGAAACAATTTCATTAAGGTAAAGGACTGTAAATCACTTAATGTCACATGCACCCCCTCAGTGACCTAACAGAATCCATTTATCAGAGAAGCCCAGCTGCATGTTAATTTCACTATCCTTGGCAAGAAAGAGCGAGACTACTTTTAGGTTTTCTCCTTTTAAAAGCAGTTTTCCTTCGAGAACTCCAAGTCAAGCAAGAGAAATGAGGTCCCACCGATCTTCCTGCCATTCCCAAACAGGAAGCTGGCAGTTTTTCTACATTAAGTGTCACTATGCTCATCATTTGCATTGTTTATCATTATATGCGAATTCTCTGAACTGTAAACACGCATACTTTTCCGTTAAGGAACTTCTTGGATTATACGACTCAGAAAATAAGTTTTTAAAGTATTAATAAATTTTTTTTTAAATTTGCTTTTCTCCAAGATGCTAGTTTCAGTCTCAAATACTACAAAATATGTACTGCAGCAACGTCGTTGAAACACTACCTAAATCTACAGTAAAAAGTTTAAAATCTGTAACAGCTCTTTCCAAATAACACAGCATTTAAACAAATAAATCTCTTCTGTAGTTTAAGTACTCATTTGTTTAAATTCAAAGATGAAAAAAAAGCTGCTTCAAACTTGGTTAAGTCTACTTTTTCCTGCTGCTTGTTTTAGGAATTAAAATTTCTTTATTCATGCTAAGGAATTTACTTGGTTAGAATGAAGAGCGAAGTACCAAATCCTATTTGTCTTATCTGATTGTTATTTTTGTTTGTTTCATTCTGTTTTTACAAATAAGCAATTGTTTAAATCGATTAGCTTGAAACTTAGTGATATTATTTTTCTGGTAAAGGAAAAGTATTTAAATGTTTCACTTGAAATACACATGGAATGTCTGATGAAATAGTCAGATGAGTTGTCAGCTCTACATGCAGATATACAGGGGTTAGGCTATGATCCCAATGAATCTCACCCTTGTTTCAAGTGTGGAATTCACCAAAAGGGCTAATTCACATCTGAGGTCTGTTACTTTAAAAAAAAAAAAAACTGTTTAAACATTCCCATAGAATAGCTCTTTCTCTCATAAGACTACTGAATAAAGGTGCAATGATTAAATCCAGAGGGGCCTCTTCCTTACTTTAGAAATTATGTACATAGGGAATGTCTCATGAAATATACATCTCATTTTTAAGAAGGTCTCTAGGGAACACAATCATACACGGGACAACCTTGATGTCATGCAAATGATACAATCTAGGACATGCAATACCAAAAAAGGCGAACCCTGGAGAAGAGACAATTTTATTACTTTTACAAACTAAAGATTCCCCCAAATAATAGCTACCATCCATGCTACTGTAATAGCCTAAAGCATTTCTACTTATTGGGAAGTAATGCGGAAGTATAATTTTATTTTCTAAGAAGACTTTTAAAGCCTCCTGATATAATACGGCTGCTGCAGTTCCAAGAAAACACTTTCATTCTTGAGCACCTTTGATTTTTACAGATTAAATTCATTTAACAATTAACTTAACAACCTTTTTTTTATTTTAAAGTGCTAAATATATATCTACACTACTATTCTCTAACCCCTTGAACAATTTATCAAAGCCATTTAAATTAGTACAATGGCATGAAGTGTTACACTTGACACACTACAAAAGAGAAATTGTTCCCAGACAAATTGGCAAAATCTTTTAATGCTATCAAATTTGCCTAATGCAGTCTCCAGGTTAATCTGTAAAAGGGTGAGCTGTATGTTTGCCCATATCTTAATATCCTTAGCTGTCAATGTATAAATCAGTGCTGACACAGCTTCTTTTAAATCACGCGTACTATACACAAAGGGGAGGCCCCAGCATGCCAGAAAGCACTCAAGCAAATCTTGTCCTACAAAGACTGAAAGGCAGATTACCTTCCGGCTACCACCAGAAGTTGAGACGCTGCTAGAAACTTCAGTAATTTCACCCCTCTTTAACACTGCTCCTGGTTACACGCTTCTGACTCTTAGCAGAAATCTAATCCCTTATTGGTGCAAAACAGTAAGAACATTTGGCTCTTACAGGACAAAATTTTCCTTAAAAGTTCTCTGAACGTCATCACATCTCAGTCCATATATCTTCTGCAAAACGCTATTTTTTGAAAAAGTTACTCTGATGAACAGACGATCAAAATCAAATAAATCATTTTTCCATCAATTGGTGGATTTTGTTCTATTCAAAGGACCACTTATGGAAAGTGTTGTGCCCGCAATACTACTCATGAGAAAATTTCTCTGCATAAACCTCTGCTTGTCTGCTTACGGTTCAAGACAAGCAGTGTCAAAATTATGCAGAAGCATAATTTATTTCAGCGTTTCTGGACTCCTTTTCTGCATGTTGTTTCTCTAGTCCAGCTCACCTCCTTCTCAACTACTTCTCAAACCCTGGGCTCTTCTGCTTTCTGCATGCAGGATAGAATCTGTTCTCAGCCACGCATTTAGTGACAGGTGGATCTCATGTAGATGTGACTTTGAATTGTGCCATGAAATTATTCTGCATTAAAGAATTAGTCAGAAGTTTTCTTTTTCTTTTTACTTCTCCAAAAAGTAATATGATAACTATTCAGCCAGACATAGGTTACATTTGTTGATCCTTGGATGCTAAGGGCATTAGGAGCTTAGGTACAGCTGTAGAATCCTTTTCTGGTACAGGGGACACTTCTGTGTGTTTGGGGAGTGGGGTGGGGGGTGGAGAAAGCTAGTGCTTTGCTTATTTTGTGGAGAGAAAGAATGGTATAGGTTGTACCACTAGTGGTTTCTTTCAGACCTTCAGCTGACATAGCCTAGCACAGACTTGTGAGCTGTCTCCTCCTTATTCTCCACCTGCAGCCCTTCTGTTCAGATTCAGGATCCACTCTCCATCTGATCTTTCGCTGTCCTAGTTTGCAAGTGTGTTTTGAAGCAACTGCTTTATCTTTAATGTTATGAAAATGGCAATATTAATAACCTTCCAGATCTCAGATTTCTATGATGCTATTTTCAATGATAACTATTTCTCTTCTGATGCTTCTCTAACTTCCTGTTTTAATATTTCCTAGTACTGGTAAATTTAGTCTTAGACAATGCAGTGTGCTTTCTTAAGAGATGTCCCTCTCTGTGCCTCACACACAGACATTTTCTAAAAATAATTTAACCTAGTTTCAGATTTTGATCAATTCTAGGTATGAGACAATATTTATTGTTGCTAAAAATGTTTTTAAAATAAGTATATTAAATGACAAAAAGGTAAAAAAACATTTGCTTACTTGGCAGCATGAAATATAGTTAGAGACACTGCATTCTGTTACTTTTAAGTATTTTTTAAGGATTTCCTTTTTTAGTTTTTCAAAATTTGGATACCATACTATGTTTGAGTTAAACATATAAAACTTAGCTCCCTGAATTAACTTCAGTTGGTTTTGTCCTTACACAGAAAATTCATAGTCACTGTAGCATCCAAGTAATCAAATCATATTACTAATTAATTTTTTGGTAAGAATTAGAATCCCATAAACTATATTTAACCTTGAAATGATAACGAACATCAAAAATCTTTAATAATTTCTAAGCCGAGAAGGTACCCGCAATGTCTCAACAAAATTAGTATGACTATGTTCCAGTTTTCCAGTTTTTTCTTTAGGTACTAGAAACAGAAGTTTAGCTCATGCTCATATTACTATTGTAAGATGGTAAACTCCAAAAATTTAGTTGACTTAAAATGCACAAAATTGATGAGGATCCATATAAGGGAATAACAGCATTTTGCTATTTGGAAAGCAACCTGATAAAACATAAATCTAATAAGAGAAAATGAAAATGTTAAAATGGACAAGATCTGGTCTCTTTCTTCCCTTGCGTGTATAAAATGCAAGTCACTATTAGTGCCTAAACAGACAAATGTTATACAAATAATAATTGTTTAACAAGTACTCAAGATTTAAGTTATAATGAATAAAAGTATAAGAATAACATAAATTGACCCATATAAATGAATACCTTGGATAGAAGTTTCAGCAACTATTATTGTTTATGTCAGCATAAAAGCACATCAGTGTTTTAGTGAAGAAAATAATCAACATAGGGTTCCGTTCTGAGGAATGCAAAGTAATTTATATTATTTCAGAATTTAACTCTTTTGCAGTCTTTCTAGGAATATTTTGTTTTTCTCATAAGTACAAAGATTTTCTGTTTTTTATTGGAACAATCTATGGTATAAAGTTATATCCACTTGCTAATATATTGAGAAGAAGCAAAAGGTAGCTTTAAGAGAGACAGTAACAGAAAATGGAGGAAGTTAACTAAGTTGACTTTCATGTTCTGGTATCTCTAAGTAAACTAATGAAAGGTGACAGAAACTGAAACTGACAGTAATTGCTAACAGTTATGATGAGCAAACATTTGGTTCTTTTCAAAACATCCACAGAGGCATTTGGTCTAAGACAACTCATCTACCTAACTCCATGAGCCATTACTAACCATGCTACCAAGGCGAGGATGGTTATTATTGCAACATAGGCACTACAAAATTATTGGACCAATAACATATAATAGTATTTTTAATGCATTAATCCTATAAACAAAAAGTAGAAAAAAACATTATGAGCTTTTTGGACACAAAAATATTTTCTAAGCATGGACATTCTGAACAAGCATCATATATATGTCCAACAAAGGTGTTTACTGAATGCATAGCAACTGGCAGAGTCTGTATATACACCATATCTTTATTCTTCAAAAAACTTTAATAAAAGGTAAGTATTATCATCCTGATTTTATAAATGAGAAATGAGGCTTGCAGAATTTCAATACCTTATTCAAAGTTGGTAGTAAGTAGTTGGTGAAATCTTGGTTCAAATTTAAATCTATGCAGATCTGAAGCCCCAACTCAAATACAAAATAGGCTAGGAAAATAGACTCGGGGGCTATGCATTCTGCAAATGAGGGTTTCTGCTAAATTTCTGATTGACAAGATTCAAGAAACCAGCAGATGAAGAGTGCTACAAAAAAAAATCAGAGAAGGAAGAGATTACTCTAGGCTGAAGTGGTCATATGTGAGGGTGGGGAAAAAAACTTAATCCTTAAAAAACAGGCAGAATCTAGAAAGACAGAAAATAAAAAAGGGTATTCCCTATAATGGAAAGTGGTTCAAAGAACAATTGTAAGCAGAGACTCTACAATGTCCACAGTAACTGTTGGCAAGAGAGAGGACACCTGGGCTTGAGCAAAGAGCTTGTGGCAGACTCAGTGGGAGAGGTGGCTGGAAACCTGCGTGAAGGCAGGAATGTTAAAAATAGTCAGGACTAGTTAAGACTAAAGACTAGATGTTATACCATTTAATAAAAGCCACTGCTCTCTCAGGAAAAAGTTTATATCCCCATCAACCCTAAAGAAATATGACACCATTCTGCTATATCCTTGAGGCTTTGCCATAGTACCTATAACAAAGTAGATGTTTTTGTTTGTTTTTGTTTTAATAAACTGAATGATTTTGAACCAGGTAGTTATGTAATAAACAACAAGGCTTTGTGAAAACAAATCTGTCTTCAATGTTAAAATTATCTGATGAGACTATAAACTGGAGATCAAAATCCAATTAGCAGGCTATTGTAATAGTAGAGAGGTAGCGAAGCAAGGTTGTTGCTGGGGAAGCAAATAACCTAAAGATCTGCCTATCTTAAGGATGACATGGCAGCCACAGCCCAATCATGCCAATTCCTATTTTGTGTATATGGGAATCGATTTCTCAATTACTCAATCAGATGTTCTTGTGTTTTGTTTTATTTTGTTTTGGAAAGTGTCGATGGATATATATTATATGGATTCACATTTACATGAAAAAATGCCACCATTGAAGAAAAACTGCTAAGGTAACAGGGACACAAAGCAAAATGCAAAGTTGGAGAGTTTATTGGCAGCAAGCTTGACCATAGTTGTTGGCAATTATCACAATTCAGTGTGCTTTTAGAGTGAGTACAACCCTGGCAAATTACAGGACCACGGACAGATCCCAGGTGCTGAGAATGGCATCTGCCTGATGTATTTTACATCCAAAGAGCCAGAGAATTGCTGGTTATCCCTTATGTCCATAGACAACCTTCTGGGTGCTAAGGGGAGCTCTGTTCCTCATAATATAAAACTCAACTTAATTTGCCATCTATCTAAATGAAGAGTCACTTCTATAGGTTTGTTCAGAAGATTCTGTGTCCCATTGAAGACCTGAGACATTTAAGCCAACACTAAGGGTAGCAGGCCTCTCCTCCCCTTCAAAGTCTCTTCAGCCTCAACTTACAGAAAACTCTCTAGGAAGGAGCTGGGGTCACTAAAAGTCATAATTTAAATTTGATATCAAAGGATTTTACTTCTATGATAAGTATGGAATAAGTATGTAAGGATGACAAGGAACATTATAATAAACATGAAAACTAGCTAATTACAATAGATATTTTGAAATTATTAAATTATATGACAAAGCTAAAGTAAGTATTGCATTTACATGGAAAATATATAATAACATAGATTAACTCTTTTTTGTTTACCAAATCTTCTTATTGCTAATGATACCATTATACATCCACAGAGAACCAAGCTAGATCATTTTATGACTTAAAACCTTGTCTATGAATTAATGTATGGTGTCAAAAAAAAAGGAAAAATATAAATACTTTGCCCAACCTATTTTTTTTTTACCAAGAGGCAGTTTTCCTGGAAAAGAATGATAAAGCTCATAAGAGATGTAGGATTATTAGATTTGAATTAATGCAAGCAAATGAAATGAAATGTATTTATTTATGAAGAGTTAAAAGTAAAGTTTGACTGGGACATGGAATACATTTTGAGGATGTACTGCAAAATTAAATTTAAAAAAACAAAGCAGATATGATTTATATTACATGGTATATTTTAAAAATACTTGAAATTTAATTATTTGAGGTATTCATCTTAAACTAACAAAGGTAACTAATGGTAAAGTGTATTAGAGTTTGCTTTTGTGATGTGAATAACAAGTAGCAATCTACTTAATTTTTAAGTACATTTTGTTCATTTAGATCCTGGGATAACTATTATGAAGAATGTTTTTCTCATAAATACGAGAGACTTCTGGAGGATTTTTATACTTGTAACGTACATACTTAAAATAAGCTTGTAAGTCTCAGCAATAAAGCAAGGTTTAATCAGAATATTCTCCTAAATTATTCAATTAAATAAAAAGCCTCACAGATCCTTGTTAAAAAAATGGTGGCACAATGTAATATGTCTTTGTTGAAGATTTGATCAGAAGGCAGTGAAGACTTTACTGTATCAGTGCTAAATATATTGAATATATATACAAAGTTTATAAAGAAAAGCAATATAGACTTTGGTTACCATTTTGGTGAGGCATCAGTGAGTAATGATATAGTATCAGTATTTTAATTCATACTTGATTGGAGAGCTTAAAAACACAGATGAAATCCTATGGAAAAGTGCTGCCAGTGACAATTATAAACACTATAATTTAATTGATATTTTAATATGATCTTGTTATTCTAAGATCTCGCCATCTAAAAATGGAAGAAATAAGAAAGTGGTTTCAATTGCACTTGGAGAAAATTAGGTAACAAAATAAAATATAAAAGGCTTTAATGTGGTTAAGAAATTAATAAAGAAAGGCAAAAAAAGTTATGGGAAATCCTCTCAGGAGACGTTTAAGAGCAAGATAAATGCCTATCTGTCTAGTATAGTTTTAGCATGGCTTGCCCGAAGGAAGAAGAGTAAGATCTGCTAATTTGCAAAATTTCCACAGCATCAATTTCATATTGTCAGGATGCTGCCTTGAGCATATTTAGGCAATGCACAAGATTAAAGTGCTTCCTGTGAAGAAAATCTTCTGATAACTGAAATTTGCTCTGAATATGGTCTGAACGTGGTAAATCCAATAAGCCTATAGACAATGCATCAGACTGGGCTTTTAGTGCCCTATAAAATATTGTTTGGATGCAACTAAGGCACATATTCTTCTGCCCAGCTTTCTTTTTTCAATTTTAGTCTCTGAATGACTCGGAACAGTAGCCATCATGGCACCATGCAGGATTGTCAAAACTGTAAATGCATGCAGCACTGGAACAATAAATAGAATCAAGCACTGTACCTCTCCCTCCCATACTGAATGTTTATAATAGTAATAAGGCTAATATTTGTGGGCTTTGATTGGGTCATTACCTGATGACTTATGGTTACCGGTGCACGACAATATGAATTAAAATTCACCATTAGATCGAATATATTTTACCAGATATCTTTTCAACTTTTAATGAGAAAACTAAACTCATACAAAACCCCATAAGAGTGAACAATTTTTCTGAACAATGTGGCTTGAACTGTTTTTTAATTACAGAAAAATGCCTTTTCCCTGAAAAATTTTATAAGATTGGAGCTATAATCCTAATAAATTAAATAAGCCTTCAAATGAATTGTGGCTTTACTATTTTGCTCTAATGGTCTTTTCTACTGTTCCCTGGAAGGCAGTAAAAACAGCAGGAGTAAATTCTAAGTTTGTAGAGCCTCAACCCTCTCTTACAACTATTCCCCATTACATGACACAAACCAACCTCCTCAAAGATTTCTTTCTATTTCCTTTCAGGAATTCTTTCCTGCAGCTTTCCTGATAATTTCAAGCCATCCTTTCATCGCTTTCTTTATTTAGCACCTATAGTACTTGATATCTGGTCTGTAAATCAGGGCCTTGTGTATATATTAATTTAAAACTTTCTGATAAATTTTCCTTTTCCATTTTGCAGCTTCATGTCTAAATGACCCATAACAGGCACCGACCTACCTTATCCATCCCCAATATTGCAAATGACCTTATATCCTGCTTTCCTGCCCTCTTACTCTGCCTTTTTCAGCTTCTAGCACTTGATTAGTGATGACATGCAGAATGAAATAATACCTTCTATTTCATAGCATTTTACTGTTTTAAACAATCTTTCACATAGCTTCTTTCCCTAATAACCACAACAAACCCAAGCGATTGTTATATTCATATTTCAAAAGTGAAAACTAAGGCTTAATGAAGTTTACTGATTTTTCATGACTCTTAAATCCAATAAACAGCAAAAGATTTTGAGACTCCGGTTCCTAAATGCATCTCGCTGTGTACATAACTGCCTTTAAATTCGGGGGAAATGGTGCATGTTGGGAAAATATTTTTTAAAATTCTTGCTAAATCAACTTTGCATTCCTCGCAGCACTCTGGCTAGCATCTCACTTTTCTTTTTATTTCTAAACTTTTGAAATCTCATTTCTAAAGATACATGAATAGGATATACGGGTGAATTCGACTATGACTGGTATCCCATTCCCAAATGAATGCTTCGACATGGCGGAAGGATTACTTATGGACTTGGATTCCCGGAATATCTTTCCTAAGAGGTAAAAGCCACCTGTTTTGAGGATTTAGAGATAATACTATGGTAAGATTGTAAGAGCATTCCCAAAGGGTGGTAAACTGGCCATTACTGTCCTTTGACAATGACATACAGGCGGCTCGAGTCGCTGCTACATCAGATCGTTATATTGTTCTGACCAGACACAACCCACAGGGGCAGTTTTGAACACTGTATATCACCGAATCTACCTGCAGACTTCCCCAAGCCCTAGCTAAAGAAGATAAATGGAAAGCAAATACAAGCTTTTGAACATGTAAACACTCTCGAAAACCTAGGGCCAAGATTTTAATGGCTCTACAAAGTTAGGTCCAGAAGCCTATATTTTTCTGCCTTGACTTGTACATTTAGAAAGTACAAATTTAAAACAAAAACCATTTACACTGAAGAGAAAACTCAGAGGCCAGAACTTATAGCTCTGTAAACAGTTGCCTTTGACAAGAGAAAAACGTGTATCTCACTTTTGCTACTGGTGAATTCTGAATATAAGTTAATCCTTAAAAAAGGCCCCACCCTGTTTATTACTAGCTAAGAAAATATTAAATTACTGATAATAATCTCAGTACTCAGGGGCTTTTCTCCCCCTCCATTTCAAAATAATATAAAGGCTAAGGAAAACATATTATGCCTTAGCATTCACAGCTAATCAAAAACCATCATTTTGAAAGCTAATGTGGTGTTTTACAATTTATGAAAATATCTGTTGACAATATCAGGATTGTCACTGAGATCTTAAATCTGATACATCCCTTCAGAGCTATGTGCACTTCAAAAAACACTTCTATATAAGACATTATGCTAAAGATTTATCAAGGGAAAATACAAAAACATGATTTCCTGTTTCTTTTTTTTTTAAGAAGGTTATACATGTATTCTTTTATAAAGATCTGAGGAGAAAAGGATGTAAAAAAATATTCTCACAAAAGGAAAGGCATAATTTTCTCATTCTCACACTTTGGCATTTATTTAATGAAAATGGTGATCTCAAAGCTATTTTAAAAAGCTGTATGTAGCTCTAGGCTGCAGGTACCTCTAACAAGAAAATATTATCTACTCTTCCCAGAAAAAAAAAAAAGGTTATATTCTGCGTATCCAATAAACACCGATAACAACTGAAAAGGGAGTTATTGAAGTAAGCTGACAGTAAAAGGGCAGAAAATACATTGTAAATACCCTTTAATCAAATCACTTCTTTAGATTTAACAAGATTAATCACACAGTTTGAAGAATGAATTTGATAACAAGTTCAGATTTAAGACATCTCCTAAATGAGAATCTCTCCAGTAAAAAACAATATAAAACATTGTTACAAGCTCTCTCTCCTAAGCAAGCATAAAGATACATACGGCTTTCACCACTTTTATGACACTTAATTTAATATAAATTTTACTTTAAAACTGAATAACTTTAAAAAGACAGAATACATTAGGAAAAAAATACTTACAAGTTTTTAATGTCAACCGCTCCACGAAAAGCCTTCCTGGGAACTGCCTGAATTTGGTTTTCACTGAGATCACTAAAAATAATAAAAAAGAAAAAGATCAAGGTATAAATTATTTAAAATATTTTAATCAATTTGTTTGAGAGGTGATAGAACCCTTTAAAAAAATTACTAAAAGGATCATAATGAAATCCATAGTGTTAGATGCAATTTCTAATACAATACTTTATATTTCTGATATAAATTAAAAGGTTGGACTAAGTGGTTTCTCGAAGTACTTTTCCAGATCTTGAATTTCATAATAAATTATAAAATATGGTTCTCTAAAATTTAAGCGTTGATTCAATTTTGTGTAATAAAATATTTATTTACAACAAATAGCAAATTGTTCACAACTCAATTTCAAGAGGTTTAACATTTTAATGCTTGGTATTTCTCCAATATCACTAATATAACTTATGCAGTATATAGGAAAGGAGTCCATTTAATATCCTAGAGAAGAGAGGGTAAAACTGATAAAACCTGGGTAGTAGGATTAAGATTTCATAGCACTTTAAGTAATCTTGAAAATGGAACACGGCCCAACAATAAAACCAACAGTTTCTGCATGAAATATTAACAGCGGGTTGATTTAAAACCTTCTTTAAATAATTCCATTATAACCATAAACACAGACTGTCTATATTTGCATTTTAATTTAATTGAGAAATACATTTTAATCAAAGGAAGAAAAAGCACTCCTTGAATTGGATTGAGAAGTTAGTAAAAATCCCTCATCTCATGAAATGGATCATTATTTTTCCTTCAGAGTTCAGAAGTAATCCTATCTACTCACGTAGTATTATTAGCCTTAACAAGTAGGATATAAATACACATCAAGAAACGCCACTGAAAACAGAAAATGCTCATCTCATTTGAAGTGACACTGCCACATAGCAGGAAGTTGAGATACCAAATAAATAAATTATAAAAATAACAATGACGGTGCTAAAATTGTCATTAAAATTCTAAGATAACTGTTGCTCATGAAGAGAGATGAAGCTACTAACCATGGATGAAGAGCTGATGAAAACAGTGCCATTTCCCAGTGATGTGGAGGCATATCGGATGGATTCATCCACATCCTCTGCTCCAATGCCTCTTATGACCATGAGTGTGTGGTTCACACATTTATGCGCACGCAATAGAGATAATTGGCAGATAGAAAGATTTAGTGTGTGGTCTTGACCTCATTAACACCAAGTTTTAAACAAACCGAGATTTGCATTTGCATCTCAATGTCCACGATGTTCAAATTTTAAAAAAGAAATGTTTGCTAAGCAATCTGTAAAGAAATAAATGTTAGTCTACTTAAAGAGTAAAAGTCCTTAGCAAAAAAAAGAAAAAAAGGAAAAAGCATATATTATTTCATACAGTGAATTTACGGTATGTGCTTATGTGAAAGCTAAGGCAGAGATCCATTTTTCTGAGCTACGTCGCACTGTTACTGCTTTCAAAAGATTCAGTATATTCCTAAGGGTAATACAACTTTATTTCCTTAAAAAGTGCTTATTTCTCCAGCTTGTCATTGATTGAAAGTGACTTCCTTCCTTTGTTTAATTGCCTCAGATTAAGAAGGTTTAACAATACATATGTAAAAGCTTTGAATCTAGAAACAGGGTTCAGAGTGGGCTACTGGGCAAAGAGAAGGTAAAGAGAGATACTGGAGACAGAAAAATCAGAAAGTAATAAGAAATAAAGAGGGAAGAAAGATTGAATTCAAGCACATTTCTATCTACAATGCTTCCTGAAAACCCACAGTCGTATTTTTACTGTTGTGTCACTGTCAATTCAATGTTTTCTCATCACTTATTTTTTTCCCACTCTTAAGACAAAAATGGCCTTGGAGACTGTGGAGATGAATAAAAAGGGCGGAGATATTTTCTCCAGATCTTGTCTGCTTCCCAGGCTTTTCAGTCTTCCTCTCTGGCCGGCAGAAGCCATTTCTTTCATCACCTGCTCTCGGCTCTGCTCGGTCTCCAGGCCCAGTTTCCCCAGGGTTACGGGCTCAAATGGGGAGTGGGTGGGGTATGAGGAAAGTCTGGGGGATATTTTAGGTGGATCACAGAGGCATTGCTGAGGATCACTGAAATGCAGTCAGAATTACCACAGGCAGAATTCTAGGACATGGAGAGGTTTCATCCTGCCAATATCTAACCAGGTTTTTCTACCAAAGAGTGAACAGCTGTCCATCTCAGAGCCTCCATACTCCCCTGAGGTCAGTGGTTTATGTGTGGTTGCTCCCCTGAGTACACTGCTTCTCAGACCTTCCTACAGGGTCTCTGCTCTTGTGCCCACCCCAATGATGAAGCCCAGGCCCCTTGGGTGAAGGGGCTCATGTCCACCCATGACAGGGGAAGAAACAACATGTTATCAGAACCTACTGTATGCAATAGTTAATTTTTTGAAATAACATATTATCAAATTTGATCTATATTTTCTTTAATCCCCAAAACTATCTTATAAAGTAGGTACATGCCCTGGTTTTATAAGAAAAGAAATAAAGCTTCAGAGATATCAAGTTTTAGTGCTAAACAATGACAGACTGTCAAAGTAAACATATAGGAAATATAGGTAGATACTGATTCAAGACTTTGGGGGGTTTCTACAGGTGCTACCAGAGGCTACTTAACTGATTATAACATGTCCTTCATGTGGCCTAGAACTTAGAAGGCATTTTCTTAATTCATCCCAGCCTCTGATTTATGTCACTTGCAAAATGATGAGTAAGACCATGTTAGAACAATAACTCATATTTCCTACATATAATCAAGTAAGGGTTAGCAGTTGTTTGAAGCCAACATGTATTTACTTAATATGCACTGTTTGCAGGACATTGGCTGTTGTTGCAAGGATGTCTGACTTAAGGAAGGTCTTTTTCCTGGCTTCACGAATTTTCAAATGCAGCAAAGTAACCAAATAAAAGGCTGAATGGGAGATTAATCAAACTATTGAGAGTCTAAGAAGTGACAAAACAGAATAAAAAGCAAGGTCATAGTAATGTGTCAGGATGAAAGGTTGAGGGCAGGGTGAGGGGCAGCACGTTTGGTGAAATAAATGGCACAAGGAAGAATATAAAAGTAGAAAAACGTAGAACGTTTTGTGGGAGTAGCTTTTGGTCTGCTTTGTTTAGAAGGTATATTATATGCAGGGGAGCAAAAGGAGATGAGGTCATGAGGAGAAGTCAATGGTGTGATGAGCAGACTTTTTGGCACTAATTAAGGAGTGTGTTCTTACGTCAGCAGACGATGAAAAGGAAGGGAAGATGAGGATAGCAGCAGGACAGAGGTGGTTCTTTAGGTAAATTAAACTGGCAGTGAGACTTAGGATGAATACCTGGGGTCAAAGATTCGAGCTGGGAAGACCACACCCAAGACTCCTACACTAGTAGAGAATATGGTACTGAGACTCTCAAGCAATATAACCACCATGACTACCTTGCTTGCTTATCCTGAGCCAGTGAACAAATGATGACTCCCTTACTGGGTAGAGAGAAAAGGTGGAGGAGATTAAGAATAGTATCAGGGATGCATGAAGAACCAAAATTTAGAAGTGGATCATATGCAGATATGGATTAGGCAGGGGAGAGGGGAGACAGAAGTGACTTTGAACTTAGATTGGGAAACTGTTAACAAAACTGGAAAATCAGAAGAGCAACTGGGAGTGTCAATAATATCTCCGTTTTGGAAATTTTTCAAACTAGTTAGAGAGATGTGAAATACACCACAGTTTGATGACAACAAACATAGTATATTTTAAGTAAAACATGAGTGGTATCTGAGAAAGATGATCTAGATCAGAGAAGTAAGAGTCATGGGAGGCTTGACTGATTCAGGCCACTTTCAAAATAGAATGGGATCTTTCTGAACTTTGAGGAAAATGACTGAGCTCAGAAATTCTCAGCCTTCAGTGTTAAAGAAGGGATGGGAGGATGTGACTGGCAGGAATCCAAGGAGAGAATCAGGATGCCAGAGAAATTAAGAGCATAGTCTGCAGACCTGGACTATCTGAGATTAAATTCTAGCTCTGTCATTTATTAACCACATGATCTTGGGAAAATTACTTCCCCTTTCTGTGCCTCAGTCTCTTCATCTGTAAAATGGAATAATAGTAGTGTCTACCGCACAGGACCGTTAGGTGGATTTAGTGAATTCATACTTTCGGAATGCCTAAGAAGAACCTGGCACGTAGGAAGAACTACAGAAGTGTTGGTTATATAGGTGTCGTGATTATTCTACCAGGAGCTGCTATGAGCCCGTGAGTGCACCTGCTTTGCTCCTGGAAGAGTACAGTAGGCAATGGGAAACATCTCTGATGGAAGCACAGTATTCTGAAAACTGTGTGGAATGAGAAAAATGAGTCAGAAGTACCGAGTGACAGAGCAGGAGCTGCCCAGGGGAAGAGTCTGTAATTATATCACTAGGCAATAGAGTGTAAAAATGTGCTTCAAAGTAGGAAAATGGCTTGATTGGAGTTGATTTTTAGGAAGATTAATCTGGAAATTGGATTTTGGAGCCAGGCAGGGACAATGGGCAGAGAAGTCGTTTTGAGCAATGCCGGTGGAGAAAGATGGTGGGTCTCCAGTGAACCAGGAAATTCTATTTGGAGAATATTAAGTAATAAATTTGGGATTTAAGCTCAGGTCCAAATAGAAGGTCTTCCCTGTAAGTTAAGGCGATCGTCATCTTGGGGAGAGCTTGCAACCACTTACATTTTCCGAGTAAGGTAATGACAAAATGCAAAAAAGTAAAAAAGATATTTAGAGAAGACAAGAGCAATAACTGAAAAGCTGGGATTGAAGACAAGGAGACTAGACTGGTTTTGTGATGTTTTGGACACAAACATGGAGTGGTATTCTGTGCTCATAGATTGAAAGAATTAATAGTTTGCAAATGTCCATACTACCCCAAACAATCTACAGATTCAATGTAGTCTCCAGCAAAATTCCAATGGCAGAAAGAGATAGGTGGGTGGGTCTGAGAAGTGGTTATCAGACAGGGAACCCTGGACTTTCCCATTTTAGATCCTCCCACTTCTGCTACATCCATCCCGTTCCTAAAACTACCTCAGCAGTGTCTCTAATCAAGCCCCTTCTCTCCATGCTCCACGGCCATGGTCATTGTGATACATTCAACACCATTTCTCACAAGACTGAGATTCAAAACTGGTCTCTGCCTTGATTGTTGATCCTTTCCGATGCATCCTCTACAGTGGCACCAATGTGTTATTTTTGAAACTGAAATCATATCAAAGTACCTCCTTTTGAAGTCTGTCTCATCTCAGTTAAGGAGAACCATCTTTACGGTAATTGTTTAGTCCAAAATCTTTGGATTCTTCATTGTTATCTTACATGCTTCCATAACCCACATCTAAAGAAACAGAAAACCCTCTCAACTCTCTCATCAAAATATATACAGAATCTGACCTAACTGTACCTCTGTTCCCCTGACTAAGCTGCCATCCCCTCTTGTCTGAGGCATCCCATCAGCCTTCTAACCACCTGTACTTCTCCTCTTGCATTTTTATAACCAGATCGTGCCACATCACTGGCCAAAACTCTTCACTGATGCCCCATATCACTACAAGGGAAAGCACAGAAGATTGCCAAGGTCTACAAGTCCCCAAAATAAGCTGGTCAACATACCCTCTTTGCCTTCATCCCGTCTATGCCCCTTGCCCAGTCTTCTCCAGCCATGTTGGCCTTCTGGAAGGTTCTTAAAAATGTCATCATTCTCTTACTTCAGGGCTACCCTTTGATATTTTTTGTGCCTCCATTTCCACCTCAGACCTTTATCCACACAGTCCATGCTCAAAATTCATCTTTATCTTTTCAAATCTCTTAGCTTTCGAAAATTCTTTCTAAGTACCTAGTTCCTATCACCACGAGACTGAGAGGTAAACATTGTTCAAGACCCAGTGCAAAGAGTACCTCCTTCAACACAGTTTTTCTCCAATTCTCCAGCTGAGCTAGTGCTAAATCTCTGTGACCTATGAGCTACGTGATACTATGCGAGGTACTTAGCATCATTCTCCATTTGCTCATTTGTAAAATGAGATAGTATAAATATCTCTTAGGGTCATTTGGCCTGGTCCAAACAACAATATTGTTATTAATACAAATTAGTTTTTAATTAAATATTGTACAATTAATGCATAATGATAAAATAATTATAAAATAAAATTATTTATTATCTGTGAGTCAGTGGTTCCCTCTTCTGTATTCTTAAGGTGACCTATACGCACATTAATTATAACACTTCAAAAAATTTAGTTGAATTCTTTTCTTAAGTCACGGCCTATTCTGCTAGGCGATATGATAAATGAAGACAGGGACTTTACTCATCTTGTTCCTACTGAACTTTTGGCATATGATAGGTTTTCAGTAAGCAAAGGGTTGTGGAAGGGAGGAAGGGAAAGAAAAAGAAATTTTGAAGAAAAAACAAAACATGGCAACTTGCTAGGGGCATATGCATAAGAGACAGAGAAGTTAAGTCTAAGCCTGTGGTTGGAGCCTTGATAAGTAGCAAAATTCAATACTACAGACACAATGAGGGGAAAATCAGAAAAGGAACTGGACTTCTGAGAGGGCTTTTAGATAGATTGGTATCGAGGCAACACAGGAGAGGTGAAAAACCAGTGTTTCATAAAACGTTGGAGACAGAGACTAGCTCTCAAAAAAGAGATCAGAGAAACACAGATTAGCGCGAGTCTGTGCCACGGTGAGAACTGAACTGCTCACTGCACATATAAATCTTATTTCAGATGGTTTGCATTGACAAATTTCAAATTTGCAGGCTATTGTCGTCAAAAACTGATGCTTAGTGTACTCAAGATTTCATTTTTAAAAGTGAGAAAGTCAGCTGTGTTCTTTGCTCACTCTTCTCCTCTCTCATGCATGCATTCAAAAGAATTTATTGACAGTAGAAAATCTGATATCATCATTTCTTTGTGACAGTTCTCTGTTCCTTTTAGGATGTTTTTAATCACCAACTTGACTGCTGCTTCTTGATAAGCAGGGCTGTCTCTTCTACATATGTCCTTTCTCTTCCAGGTCTTAATATAATCCCATGTAGAATAGGGTCTTTTATCATGCTTTGTCACATGTATAAATGGTCTCTCTTTAGGGATTGTGAGGCTGTTCCTCCACTAAAAATTATTTTGTCACTGGGAACCTGCAGCAGCTCTAGTACTCAGCAACTAAAAGTGTTATTGAACACAGTAGTAATAAAAGGTGTCTATTTTTCTTCTAATCTCTCATATGCTTTGATAACACAGAGCTTTCTTGCTCTTAATAAAAAGGGTCAATAGCAGGGGTTTTTTTACACAACTTGCTGACAATCGTAAGACTCCATAGATAGTTAAGTGTAAAAAAATGTGCACTTTAGAATTGATGAGATAATACTCAAAACTAACCTGTATTGGACAATTACTAGCTGCCAAGCAGCACACTTTCATTTATTTAATTATTTCTGTAATCATACCGGGATGTATGTTTTATTCCCATTTAGAAACAAGAAGCAGGTTTGTTTACAGAGGTTACACGAGTTCCCTGCAGTCATGTGGCTGGTAAGCTTGTGCAGCAGAGATTCGAACTTGGCTCTATTGTTCTCCAAACCACACACACTTACCCACTGCTGTCCTGCCACACATATGGGATGTGGCTTCTGTAGAGGTCTGGCTCTCAGGCATTATATAATTCAATCGCCCTGGAACTGTGGTTTCAAAGTGTGGTTCCAGGATCACCTACAAGTGTCCTCTGGGGAGGTGTTTAAACAACAGACCTCTGAGCTCCACTCCAGAAATACTAGGCCAAATCTCTAGGGAGGATGTCCAGCGATGTGCATTTTTAACAAGTCTGATTGTTAAAAATGATGGAGTTCCTTAAGTTTACATATATCCACAGAAACTGATGTGCATGACTTTTTTCTGTCCATTTCCCTCTGCCTGGAATAGTCACATGTTGTCCTTCATGTGCTTATTCCTCCTACTCTTCCTTTGGAACAGAGTTTAAATATTCTCCTAAAATTTTTCTGTAAAATATCCTAATACTGGAGTGGGCTCCCTTTCTTGAGCTCCTGTAACATGGTATATTTTACTGATATACAGGATTATAAATGAAAGTTCCCAGAGAACAGATATTGAGTAATTCATCATTGCATCTGCAGTGCCTAAAACAGTGCCTGGTCAATAAGAAATAAATAAAAATAACTGATTAGAAAACTTAGTACTATACTTAATGACATTTAGGTTCTCAAGCAAAATACTTATTTAACAGTTCCTTGATGTCTTTCTTAGGATATCTTATACAAAAATATCATCTTCTGTTCTGATAAATTAAGACCATAATGTACTAATTCCTTGGGTTTCCCTAAGATATGATAAAATATTCTTTTTGAGATCTAAATATCTTTACTGACATCAGTAAGATGAAGGAAATAGCAAAGTTAGAATGATTGCGTTAATAATATAGGTACCACCCATTTTGAACAGAAGATAGTAATTGAAAGCCTTTATTTGGCCTAACCTATAGTTTTAGTCTCAGCTGATGGACTTAAGAATCCTTTAATTCTTTCAATACTAGGTGCAGAGTTTTGTAACTTAGTCAATAACACATGATGCCAAAGAGGAAATAATAGTTTCCTGAACACAGCTTTGTATCAGAAATTGCACTATTCATTTGCTGAGACATATCAAAAATGTGTTTCTATTTTCTCATTGAAATAACTGCAATATGGTAAGAAAGACCAGGCATGCACATATGAAAAAAAGAGCAAACACAAACTCATGATGCTGAGCATGTGAAACAAACTAATGAGTAAGGCAGCCTATAAATCAAGAAATGCTTCTGAGAGAGAACAGCACTGAGCAGGGTCTTATGAAAAGTGATGGGGGTAGTTTGGTAAGAAGAAATGGGAAGTTATTTCTAAAGAAGAGACCAGCACAGGAAGACAAAGACATGCGTGTCTAGTAAGGGTGACATCGTTGGGGGTAAATAGCACAAAAATTTCAGGAATCTTTGTACAAGAACGATAGCACAAGATCTAACTACTTCAGAACAGCATATTTGCTTGTTTTCTCCTCCTTAGTTATCCTTAAATGTACATTTCTCAATGACAAGTCAATGTCAGTGTGTGTACTGAATTCTGACTTTATAAAAACTTGTGTTATTTTAAGATAGCCAACCATCAGGATTTCCCACTAGAATTTACAGATTTCAACTAAAAAATGATTCTTGATAATTAGGAAAAGAATTCAATGGAAGATCAGCTTCAGGTAAAAAAAATAGAAATCAAGAATTGGTAAGTCAAATTGTTAAACATTCAATCTCAACATATAATCAGCCCTGCAAAGAAAAAATTTTTTCCAATAGACTTTCACAGGTTTACAGAGACATAATTTGTATACTCAAATGTTTACTCATTTAAACTGTGCGATTCCTTGGTTTTTAGATTATTGATGAAGTTGTAAAATAATCAGCATAATCTAATTTTATAACATTTTCATTACCCTCAAAGAAAGCTAATACTCATTAGCAGTCATTCCCCTTTCCTTTCTCCATGTTACAACATAGCTGCAGTTTATTTTTCTTGCTAGATACTATTTCATTGTATGGATATACCACATTTGGTTTATCCCCTCCTCAGTTGATAGATGCCATAGGCTTTCTAGGGCAATTTCGGAATCGACAGCTACCTCTGCTGGGGAGTAGTATTAATCGTTTGTGACACTTTTACATTTGGTTTAATATTTCATACTGTCATAGGAGTCCAATTATTAGTCCATGGTCATCAGGGAATGGCTACTGCTTTAGACCATCATGCATCCTTTCAGAAACCACACTCTCTTCAAAGACTGCTTGTGTGGGTTCAACTCTGTATGTTGGATTACAGTGTTCTTTCACTAATTTGACCTCTACATATCCACAACAGCTCTACGATGTAAGAGATATTCTTTTGATCATGGTTAGAGAAGTTGTGTAAACTACAGAAACAAATCTTGATTTGCTTCAAACGTGGGATAAAACTTTTACAAAGTGGGACTATATGTACTTTCCTATCACTGCTTTCTCTCCACATATGCAGTCCATATTTATGTAAAGCTAAATAAATATTAAGTAAACTATATTCTAAATATTTGTGCATGTGTTTCAGAGACAGAAACAGAAAGAGACACAGAGAGACAGAGAAATAAAGACAGAGAAAAATACAGAGAAAGAGAAAAGCTCACCATATGCAAATATGGATATATAGTATGTTACATATATATTAGTTGCATGGATATAATATTAATATCTCACTACCTGTAATTTAGTGAAATTATGCAATATTATAATGCAAATGTTTTTCTTTCAGATTAAAAAAACTCAATAATTTTCAATTTAAAAACAAATTTATATTATAACTCATAAAATAAAGATTTTAGAAGTCTCACTTGAGACCTTCCCTAGAATATTTTCCAGAAAAAAAAAAAAGGAGCTGGAATAAATGTCATTGCCAAATATGTTTATCCAAAGCCCTCTTTATTGCTCCTCATTTAATCTTATTTCTTAAAAAAAAATAAATAAAGGTAATTTTCAAGAGTATGCTTTTATTAATCAGTATGTCTTTGTCTCTTCCAAAGGTTTTTAAAAGGTAAAGTAGTAACCTAACGGGGCTGAAATACTGCATCAGCTTTTAACAAAAGAGCCAATACTGCAATGCTGCTATTTTATTGCTCACGACGTATGGTTTCCAGTTGAGTATCCCATTAACCTCAGAGTGCAGTGATATCATTTTAATTATATAAATTGAAAGAGCAATGTATAATACCTATATCATGTAAAAATGGATTCGTTTTATGTGAAAGTGTCTAAACTATCTTTCACGACGAAGCAATAAATTTGCTTTAGATGGCAAACCTGCCTGTAAATTTAATTACTGGTAATTTTATTTTCCTCCACAGTTTAACCTCTCTTAGAGTCTGACCAGGAATATCATAAATCTGGACTTCCACGGACTACTTTGGAAAGTACTGAGTAATGATAAATGAGTATTTGCCCAGATATCAACTTAGAAAAGCAAATAAATATGTGTACGGGAAATAATTACACCAACCTGAAGTCATCTCAGCTTAAATTCCCAATTCATTAAAAAGTATAGTTGAGTTACTGAAACTCCTTTTGTTATAAAATCAAATAATACATGTCATGGAAGAGAATTATTTTCATGTGTTTAAAGATCTAAACAGCTGTGTATGGTGGATTAAGGGAAAAAGAATTTTCACATAAGAGATGGGTGCTTGCATTCCTTTAAGAGAAAGACTAGTTTATATGTAGTACATTCTCGGGCATAAAATTATCTGGTATCCTTAGAGTATCTCAAGGGTTACACCCCCAGGAACTCATGCGACATTGGGACGAAGCTGGCGGGTGCAGGAAGAGAGCTCCCCATCGATGCTTGCTCTCCTGCTTGAGACTTGCTGACCAGGTGGCTACTTCCAAAGGGTGTAGAAAGTGAGATTGGTTACGAAGGGTGAAAAGTGGTGAATTTCAAAGGCAATTAAATGTGACACACACTGGGTGATAACAATTGCATTTTCCTATGAACAGAGAGGAGAGCACGATGCATGTTCAAGTGCCGAGCCGCTCAAATTAGAGTGTGAATCCACTTCTGGGAAATGCCACTTTCCGGTTTTGTTACTTCGGGCAAGTCATCTCACCTCTCTAAACCTTCATCCCCTCCATCTTTGTAAAATGGAAACAACAAAACCACCTACCTCCTAAGGTAAGAGAGAGCTGAGAGGCTTGTGCGATGCTCGGTGGAGCACTCAGCATAGAGAAGGCACCTCATAAACGCTAGACCTGCCATTCGTTGTGTGCGGTTCTCTGCGTTTCTGTCTGTTCCCTCCACTACAGGGCAGACTTCTTGTGGGCTTGGTCTCTGCCTTTTTCATGTAAGAGTTTTATCCTAGATATGCCATTTATTAGCTCTACGACCTGGGGTTAATTTTTGTTTTAACTTCTTTAAACTTCAATTTTCTAATCTTTAAACCTAATATTTAGAATGCATTTTATAGAGCTGGCGGGAAGATTATATGAAATATTTAGCACAGAACCTCATCCATATTAATAATGTTCAGTAAATGTTACATATTATCATTTAATATGGAGCTATATACCAAACAAACAGGATTTTGAAAGGACTGTAACGTAGCTAAAATTTTAGCACACCAATTATCTCTTTCAAAATACAATTTAAGATTAAACAGAAAAGCCTTTTTTCATAGTTAAATATAGTATCTGTGGATTACACTGCTGTCATTATTAATAAAAACTTAAAACAATCCCAGTAAGCACTGGGCTCTTTTAAGATACATTTTCAATTCAAAAAATTTAAATTCATCATATACAGTTTCTGAATTACAAAGAAGGATAAGAGGTTCATAACCCGTATCCAGTTATGTCATAATGTTCTGAATGTAAAAAGCCATTTTATAATTTTTGAAAGGCAATCTTAAACTAATGTTTCCACTTAATTCATAAACCACCCTTGATGATACAGCTAACAGACATTTTGAGGGAACCAGAGTCATATTTTCATAAAAGCATGACTTCTGAAGTATATCTAAAAGAGAATTAACCAGATATAAAACCTGAAAAGCAGCTTCCCGGTTTTAAAGTCAGTGAGCTCCCCTGGGTGTGTCTTCATGGATGGGGAGAGTAGGGTTGAGCACGGGTTCTCCATCGCCCCTGCCCACCTGCTCTGCTGGCAGAAAGGCCTCAGCCCAAACTCGGATCTGGTGCTTCTTTCTGTGGACTGCCTGCTTTCCAGTGCACCATGTTCATGGTGGCAGAGAGGACACTGCTGCAGTATAGATAGAATTAAGCAAGATAAGGAAAATCAAAGAAATGACAGAAGTGTATTGAACTGAGAAAGAAAGAGGGAGAAAATTTTTTAAAAAGAAGAAGAAGGCAGAGAGGAAGAAGGGGTGACAGAGAGAGGTGGGTACAAAAGAAGAGAGGATAAGAATGGGAAGAAAAAAATGACAGGAGATGCCAGGCAAAACAGCAAGATGTTGACAATTGTGCAAAACAGTAAAAAAATCAGAGCTGAGTAGTTTAGACCGTGCGATTTCTTTTATATACTTAGTAGCGATGTGCTTCTACTCTCTAAGACATTGTGATGCTTTACATTTGTCACACATTTAATATTCATGACATTAAGCAGATATTATTTCCAACACGCCGACTAGGAAACAAAGCTTTAGAAATGAAAGGAACTTACCTGAGCAGGTACTGAGGTTCAGAAGTGAACAGAACAGAGTCCCTACCCTCAGGAAGCTAACCCTAAAATGCTATGGACTGCATTTGTTCTGGGTTTGGAAAGATGCTAGGAGTTTGCAGGAGAGAAAGGATCTATGCATTTAATATGCATATTTAATACACCATCCACATCTACCCACTTTGCAAAGCTGTTTCTTTATGTTGTGATGTAGATTTTGTAATTAGAACACCTCATCAATTCTACTTTGACCATGTCAGATTATACAATCTCAATGAGGCAGAATTTACTTTTGTGTTTTTGCCAGCCGTCAATGGGTATTTTGACCCACCATACTTTACTAAATCTCTTTTAATAACATATGCCACAGCATTTCAGTTTAAGTTGATAGAGGACTGCACTCCAGCTCTACCAACTCTTCCATTTGCTTACACTCTCTTTAGATGCCAGAATAAACCCAGACAGTTTTGCTGTGTAAGTCCATCTATTGGCCCCTGAATCAATTCTGCCCAACGCCTGTTCCAAAAAAGCACTTAAATCAATTTGCTACAAAAGTAATGCATAAAATGATATATGCACAAACTATACTTACTTATTGTACATAGAAAATTAACCCCAGCAGATCAAGGCTCACATCCGAGTACAGTTCTCAGTCTTAGTATCTATCTTTCTGAGAAACATTTATTGATAAAATAATGCCCGAAACACACATGCCATTTATATGCATATTAATAAGACATTAACCCAAAAGAATGAATAGTTTCCTTTGAACAAGATCTTGGAAAATTTTGTACATCTTAACAAAACTCAATATATCTTCTTTACTTATGTTTCTTCCTTTCTTTCTTTTTCCTTCCTTCCTTCCTTCCTTCCTTCCTTCCTTCCTTCCTTCCTTCATTTCCTTCCTTTCTTTCCTTTCTTCCCTTTCTTTTTTTCTTTCTTTCTTTCTTTCTTTCTTTCTTTCTTTCTTTCTTTCTTTCTTTCTTTCTTTCTTTCTTTCTTTCTTTCTTTCTTTCTTCTTCTCTTCTCTTTTCTTCTCTTTTCTCTTTTCTCCTTCCTTCTCTCTTTCCTTCCTTCCTTCCTTCCTTCCTTCCTTCCTTCCTTCCTTCCTTCCTTCCTTCCTTCCTTCCTTCCTTCCTTTTCCTTCCTTCCTTTCCTTCCCTTTTTTTTTAAGGCAGCTGTACCAGGGAACAAAGGAGCCAACTGCAAAGAAAACAGTGTCTACACTGAGTGAGACCAAGAAAAAGTCACTGGTTCAAAGTTTTCCTTTATCAGAAACATAGATAGAAGCTGTTCTGTAGAGTAGATCTTTGAAGAGATCTATGATCTCTTCCCCTTGTTCTGTGACAGTAGGTAAGGTGATGGAATAAAGTGACACATTCAGGTCCCTTCTAATCCAATGGTTATTTCTTATTTCTGATATTAGAGCAATGCACCATAAGAAATTCAGGTAGAAGAAAATGGAATACAATAGTAAATATCTAAAAATGTACTTAAAATACAAAATTCTAATATAAAATTACCTTGAGATGCTGTGTTTTTAATGTCCCATTGAATGAAATGTAGCCTAACACCATAGAGTATCTACCTGGCTCAGTCAGTTTAATGGGATTTCATATTCATTTCTGCAGCATCACTAAAGAGAGCGAGCAACATTATTTTAATTTTATGTATGGGGAGAATGAAGTAGGCATGCTTCTCTAATGGTCTGTTAGAGATAAAAGAAGTATCATGAACATACAATGAAGATTGAGTTACCCAGCTCTATCTGGATTAAGTACAGACTTTATCAAAGGCACTTTTCCTCTGTGGAGGAAAACTAGAGTTAATGACACTGAAAAAAAATAAAGGTTACAGGTTCTCAGTTACTGACTATACCCTTAGCTGGTTAGACATTTCGGGTGATATTTTCAGGAATACAGACAAAAGCGTTGAGCTGTCATTCCTGAAATAAATCACAGCAGTGGGTTTCAGACTGTATTTTAATTTGTTTAGCAACAATTATAAATTAAATAGATTCAGACATTTTGTTTTTAAACTTAAACACTCTGCCTTTCATACCTTTTGTGTTTTCCCTGTGATGTTTCTAGTTTCTAATCATCAGTCATTTTTAATTTCTTAATAGTCGAATTAATACTTATAATGTTGATGTTCTATTTTCTTCTTTGTAAGCAAGTTAAAATAAAAATAGGTTTCTGTAAATTATAAAATGATGCAATAGAATAAAATGTATACATTGTTTCTACTTTTAAAATAATCTGACTGAAGTAAAATAGTCAACCACTCCTGTATGGACAAATTTCCAATATAAATAATAATAAGTTAAAAAGTAAATAAGTTTCCAAATGCACCTATGGAGATTTCTGTCAGTCCCTGGGCAGATAGCCTATCGCTGTTTTCATAGTAACTGATAATAATTAAAAGCAATTGAATTTTCAAGAAAAGCAATTAATCTCTACAATGCAACACATAAATCAAAACTAAAAGCCCTTCTAGAATAGTTTGGACTGTCCTTTTCCTGTTATTCCTGAAGGGAATGGATTCATATTTGGGGGATGCTTAAAACAACTATAGCTGCTGGGTGGTTATTTTAAAGAAGTACAGTCTTTTAAATACACAACTAGGATTTTCAGTGCCATTAAAATAGTGCATTCTTAGCCCGTCAGTATCAGTGACTACTTCTGAAAGATTAGGAAATAGATTTCTTAGGTCTCTCTGAAGGCAATGGATGGCAAGGCACGTTGACATAGATTGACCGATGTACTTTCTGGGCTCCAAATGTAATGGAGAAAAGCTTGGTAAAATCCCAGCCTATGAACTACCCATTTCCTTTGGACTAAACTTTCCCATTATTCACATCTTCCCACCAAGGAAGAGCTGTGGATTCCCCTAGTGCTTCCTATTCCCTTCTTTCTCCTCAAATATCCAGTGACTAAAAGGGCCAAAAAACCTTAATAATTCTAACTATTGTTATCTCAAAGTAATTGTTTCTGAATTCATTTTCTGCTTTAATGTGTGTGTGTGTGTGTGTGTGTGTCCCTCTCTCTCATTCTCTCTTTCTCGCATATACACACATGGGTGGGGGAAGGAGAGGGAGAAAGAAACGGGAGAGTGGGAAGAGAGAGGTTGAGACTCATTTAGGTTTAATTTTTTATTTTTGAAAAGCTGTTTCTTTCAACCTAGTCATGCCTTGGCAAACCACCGTCTTCAAAATCCATGTCCCCTCTCCTACAGAAAGGGCAGGGCATCTGCTTGTTGGCTTTCGCAAACAATTTGTAACCCATTTCTTTCCATGAAACACAGGACCTGGCCTCCACCCTATGAGAATTTATTACCTACTAACTCCATCTTTTTTCCCCCCCAAATAAAGAAAGGATATTGGGATTCAAATGAGAGCAATATTATAATAATGATAACCTTGAATAGACTTTTAAAAATAAAATATTTTGAAATAAAGCTACTTTGGCTATTCTAACTCACAAATGATTCATGATGCACATCACAAATGATCACGACAGCATTCAGCGAGAACTTCTGGAACTTTCTTTGGTAAGATGGTTGCGTCTGCCTGTCCCCTTTTCTCGTTAGCTCACCAGATACACAGATTCCGCCTTCCCATCCGACAAGGAAAACCGTTCAACTTGAAAGTTGCTGCCAACAAACTTAGGGTTTTTTTTTTCTTTTTTAAAAATTAATAGTCCTAGGAAGTCAGAATCTTACAGATAATGTGTGGCTAACAGGGAAGGAGAATCAATGCTGTCTGTTTTAAGGATGGCCTCCCAAAGGATACCCTTACTGTCGGCGAGCCACCTTCCTTAAGCAAGCATCCATCAGGGCCACCTCGCTCTCTGTCCTGCTTGCCCTCCCCATAGATCACAGACTCCTAGGTTCTCCCTCTAACTTTCCTCCTGCCTTTGTTCTGGGGAAAATAGTAACAATAAATCAGACCCCAAAGTAAAATGTATATGATATTTTCATCTGTGTTATCTCATTTGATACATTAAAGAGTAGCTGGGTGTGTATATTGGATTTTGTGAACATCATTTATTTTGATGAAGTTACCTATTCACTCTATACACACAGTAATAATGTAAAAAGCTGGTCTTGAATTTCGCACTGCAATATTTTGCATCTAAGATTTAGTTAACTATTTGAACAGATAAACATGCAGAGGGCCCTTCTGATGTAGCTATTCGTTTAAAATAATGCATATTTTCTTTTAGACGTTCTTAATTTGCAATTTTAAAATTGTAAAGTGCTTGCTTTTAAAAGCTGCCTGATTCATTTCTAATAGTAAGGAGAGCGATATTTGGATGGTTAGTCTTCTTACATTACTGATTTTAGGCTTTTCTTGGCTCCAGACTGACTGGAAACACTGAATCCAATTTTGAACACTTTCTCCAAACTTCCCCCACTGTTGCTGCATCACTCTTTCTTCCTCATTATCTCCCCCTTCTAAAGTCGCACTTCCTCACGCCCACTCCCCAATTCAGGGCTGATGGGAACCATGTAACATCACTCTGAGTCGATTCTTGAATGCAAAGCAAAGACAATGAGGCTACTTCAGAAAAACAAAACAAACAAACAAACAAACAAAAAAAACACAAGTTCATGGTTCAACTCTGTTGTTCACATTCCCGGCTTTCCCCTTCAATCACTGGTCTCCAGGGACACGCTGCCTTAAGTGGGCAAACCACGGAGAAAACTCCCATCTGACAACCGGCCCTACGAAGGGTCAGAGGAATTAACCCGCAGCTGAGCTGGCGGGGGCTCGCTTAAGGCTTAAGTACGTGGAGCGCACAGGCAGCTGCGCACAGAGACTGGAGCAGCTGGGTCCTGTCTCTGACGGGGATGAACGGGAGGGATGCTCCAGCAGGAAGGACCACTGTTAAAGAAGGAAGACGCCTCCATCGCAGGCGTGACGCATCCACCATGGGCCGGGCTCTGCGCCCTCCGCCTCATTTCGCCCACTGCACGGCCGGGGGAACTCTCAAGGTACCTGAGGCCAGACAGTCACTTCGTTTCTCCGAGGTTACAAAACTAGTAAGTGGTTGGACTTGTGTTTGAACCTAATTTTATAGAACTGAAAAGTCCATTTCATTATGGCAGCGATTCTTACATTTTATCAGAGGAAAGCAAGTGAGAACGCTTGCAAACTATAAATGATTCCTAAAAAAAAAATACATGGGCGCACCCACGAGGTCACACACATTTTTAGCTGATGCATAAAGTACAGACCCTCATGATGATAATATTCCCCTGTAGTTACATGAGCTGCTGCTCACAGAACAAGAGCCAAAATGCAGAAGAAATGACAGCGTTTGAAAGAGGGGAGATGGCGTAAGTCCCTTTCAGTCTTCTAATTCTACAGACATTCTTTTTAACATACTCTATGATGAGCATCCCTAAAGTTCTTAATTGGGGGAAATAAATTTAATTTTAAAACATTCTTTAAAAATGTCCTTTTTTGAATAGCTCTGAATAATAATACGAATACATAATGAATTCTTCAAAATACGATGTTCTCTCCTTTTAAGGTAACACATGCATATCAAAACAAGCTCCTGAGAAGAGGAGACTTCAAGCCCATCGAATTACTGAAGCAGAAATCAATGTATCATTTTAATAGCAGGTCATTTAATACCAGAGCTGGGTACAGAGCCCCCCACATTAATGTCCAGGCAAGGAAGACGGAGGAAGCTGGCATGACTGTTCGCAGGCTGGGGCCGACCAGTGTCACCAGATCTCTCCTGAATCACCCCTCGGCAGCTCCCTTTGTCGCATGAGATATGGAGAGGACACTGATTCTAGGTCCAAGTGATGGGGCTGATGCTGTTGCGAATATAAAGAAAGTATGGCTTAGGATACCGAGACTGAACGCAGTGAAACCTCAGAGTGCATTACAGAGACACAGGCATCGGGAAGCAAGTGCAGAGGCAAGTGGCCCTGCAGGATCAGCGGAAGCTTCGCAGAGGACATGGACCTGGCATCCAAAAGGTGTCTGAATGCAGTTGGAAGGTGAAAGCATAGAACTGAGAAACCAACAAGCTGAGTGACATTAAAAATTTGGTTTTCTCAAAAAAAAAAAAAAAAGGAAAAAGCAAGTACTGTGTTATTTTTAAAATAGCAATAAAAATGGCAGTGGCAAGTGTTTGTTGCACTTGTCCTGGGCTCTCACTGTTATATTGTTGATAATTCAAAACAAAACAAAACAAAATGAAACAAAAAAAACCTGATGTGGTCAAAATCTTCTCCATTTACAGCTAAGGAAGCCTCCCAAGGTACAGTTTATCCCACGATTCTGAAATAGAAGTGCCTGACTCCAGAGGATGGAGACAAGGAACTCCGCCTTGCAAGACAGTTAACTTAAGTACCAGTTAAGTAGACTTCCCCATCCCCCAACCCCAGAAGACAACTTTTAGGGAAAATAGGAGAATGAAAATAAAACAAGATAATGACATCAATACTCATTTACGGTTTTCACCTTTAGCTGGGTCCCTCATCATCTTTCTTCCTTGAGCCTACCTTGTCCTTTCTCGTTTACCACAATGGCAAGTGGTGGCAGTGGTTTACTTGACCATTCTCTTCAAGTCTGCCACCCTGTGCTTAGCCTCCTGAATCTTGGAAAATAACTCTGTCTTCTAATTCACTGGGGAATGGAAGCTCTCCATGAGAACTCTCCCTTCCTGCCCTGCCCACACAGACAAATGTATCTGTACCCACAGTCACCCTTGTCCAGTTCGTCCTCATCTCCAATGATAACGTCCTCTGTCACGCATCAACACAGACCTCTCCCAGCTTATGCTGAATTAGTATTCCCTTTGTCCTTGAGAGTCTAGCAGTGTCACTGCCAGACCAGCAGACTCTCCAGCCTAGCATCTGAACTTGGGATTTCTCTGTTGTCCTTGAATGTCTCTCTGTCTTCTAGTTCTCTCCTGCCTCACTGAGTGCTCCATCTCAATCTCACATTCTGTTTCTCTTCTCCAGAAAAACCATTATGTAACGATGCTCTGCAGGGGCTATTAAGCTATCTCGCCTGCTTTCAAGCCTGCAGTTATCCCCACGTATTCCACGATGACCTCTAGAATATAGACTTTGCAGCACCTAAGATGGCCTAGTACATCGTAAGTATTCAGTACTTTCTTACTAATCATGGTTAGAAAGCCATTCATGGTCTAGTCCCAAATTGCACCTTTAGTTACCCTTTTTAGCTTTATACCTGTTCTCCAATATCTGATGACTTGATGCTTTTGCATGGTTCAATAAACTCATGATGAATGAATGAATGAATGATGCACTCTAGCGCCTTGAGCTAAAAGTTATCTGCTTGGGCCAAAATGCATTTAAACTTTATGAGAAAATGTATCATTTCCATGCCTTGTCCCCTAAAGCACCAATCTCTTGAAACTTTAGTCTTCAAGATTCCTTGAGAAATATTTTAGGCCTTTTCCAAGAAGACAGCAATCTCTCATGCACACAAAAAAATATTAAATCGTGTTTGTCTCTGCACAGAGTAAAATGTAAGTCAAGAATTTGGTAGCCCCGTTAAAAAGACCAAAGTGAATCTTTTGTGCCCTACTCAATACTTTACCTTTTAATAAAAAATTTTCTAATCACCAAAGCTATGTGTGTGCACATGCACAAATTATGTGCACAGAATAGGCTGAAAATGTCACTGCATTCCCTGATATATTACTATAAAGAACTCGAGATTTCCCAGGCATGGTATGTATGACCTATGAGAAACAAAATTCTATTCAACTCTAAATCTGTATTCATGTGACTCAGTCTAGTCACTTCTAAACTACTGGAGCAAGAAAAAGTGGCCTTATTCTATTTCGCTATGTTATTAGCAAAATCTCCACTTTCGCTTATTTCGCTCGGCCTCTCGCAGCTGAAAAAACGTCCCAATCCACAGGTCTAAACACTTCCTAGAAAAATAGTAAGTAGACATGAAACTTTAGCCATCATTTCGATTGTAGGTAAACTTCCATGGAGTTAGCTGGCAACACAGCAAAGCCCCCTAATCTTTCTCACTCACTCTCAAGATCAATCTGACACCAAACACAAAATCTCTGCTTCCAGTCTATGCCTCCTTTAATGCCTCATCATCCATATTTCTAAAACCAATTAATTAGTTAACACACATAGTTACCGTATTCCTTGCTTCAGAGCTTTCAAATTCTTCCATGTGTCATTCTGCTCCCCTCTTCTCACATGTTCATTTCCATGCCCTTCATGAAGCTGGTCTCCATTCCCAAATACGGTCTAACCTCCGTCATTTGGCCAAGCGCCTCTGTCCATACTACTTACTTTGCCTCGCTGTCCCTCTTCCCTCCACACACCTCCTTTTTCCCACTCTTGAGAAACCATGAGCTCATTAAGACCCCATCAGAACCCAGTCTGTCTTTCCCGAACCATTTCCTCCCTGCACCCACAAATTTAACATCCATTTTTCTTCCTCTGTTCTTGAAGAGCAATTTATACATACCGTGACTGAATCATTGCTTGGTTGTTAAGTTATTATGACCCTGTTTTATTAAAATATAGATTTTAAAAAATGAGCTGGGTTTTCAAACTAGGCTGAATTATGTCTGGGGCATAATAATAATCACAAGGTTTTTTCAATAAAGCACTTCATGGTCCTTATAGAATGGAAATGAAATGGTTAAAAAGCAAAGATCTTGGGGCTGCTGTACAGTAGATGAAATATTTGATAATCTACAAGGAAATCATCACAGATAGTGACTTGTAAGCATGGAAGACACACTTTTAAAAGGCTTTTTAAGTTAAATTTCTTCTAAGCTACCTTCAAGGGCTATAACATCCTTATGCAGAGAGACAGTATACTGATTATAGGTGTGTATGTGTATTGTATTGTGTACATATACATATGTGTGTGTGTGTGTGTGTGTGTGTGTGTGTGTGTGTGTGAGAGAGAGAGAGAGAGAGGCGGGGAGAGGGAGGGAGGGAGGGAGAGGGAGGGAGATGGAGGAAGGGAGAGAGAGAGAGAGAGAGAGAGAGAGAGAGAGAGAGAGAGAGAGAGGAGATGGGACTGCGTGTGTGTAGAAGAGAGAGAGCATGATCCTCACTTATCAGTAGAGCTATTATTTTGCAGCAAATACATATTGGAAGCAAACAAACCAGTCCAGCCATGCTGTCGGCAATATTAGCATTGTATATTTGAGACAAATTTCAACAAAAGAGTGAACATTCTCTGCAAGAGTTATAAAGACTTGATGTAAGGCCACAGCCACCTGTGCATGGGGTGCAAAATGCATCAGGAAAAACGGCATCAGTGAATGGTATAAAACCCAAGTGGTAAAGAAGAGAGTCTACACTGCACCAGGACACAGCCATTCCCCTTTGTCACACTGACCACCACTGGTTTTCACAAGTTCCTGTCTGAGGAGGATTTAAAGTTCACATTAAATCACGTTGCCTATTAGTTAAAAGTATGATATTTATGAAGAGATTTTTTTTGTTCATATGGAAGCTTCATCTACTTTCAATTAATCTCGTTATGGCCCTGAGTAAAATGTCTTATTAACAAAGAATTAGATATTTTAGTTAGGGGTGGGTACCATTTTAATTGTAGGGGAAATCTGTGCTCAGATGTGCAGAGAAGCTAAGATGCTTCGTAAAGGCCTGTCTGAGCATTCTAACTCCTTCAGTAGCGAATCTGCTAAAAATTAGGCCCACTCCACCCCCAAATAATAGAGTATAAGCAAATGCATTTTAGCTAGACATTGAAGCAATGAAAGATATCTCAAGAGCAGCTTACATCACATTTTACGAGTCAATCGGATCCATTTCAAGCAATAAGGGCTGCAAGAAAATCTAAAATTTAAAAATCACAAAGATTCTGCGTCAACCTAAGAAAAGGGCAACGCAATATTGTTTAGAGGTTGCCATGAAACAGATGAGATCATTTCTGCAGATTTTGCACAATCCCCGTTGTACTTTCTGTGTTGTTTTCTATGGCCCCACATTCCCGCGTCTCCTTAGGCCGCCTGCATCAGCTGAAGTTCACAATATACTATGCTATTTACAGACCTGTAGCAGTCACCGTCTGTAGAAAGGTTTCAGAAATTGATTTAAAGTCTGCAACATAAGCATATCCAATCCTGATAGTACACAAGACCATATATCTTCTTTGGGAGACTGACACATGGTTCCCCCTCTGCAGGGTGATAATGTATCCTTGCCAAGCCCAGATACAGTTTCAACTCCAGGGAGATGCAACCGAATGATGGATCAGTAGAACCCAATCACGCTAACATTTGTATTTGGAAACCCTACAGTGTAGTACTGACAATATATATTTTTTTCTTTCCCCCACCATGTTTCCTCAAGTATATCAAGATGTTCTGCCAGGATGACAAGCATATGATTGAATTTAATGGTATATAAAGATACGGTAGACTGCTTTCCAAAGCAAAAATTTCGTAGCTGGAATTTTTATCAATTAATTGCAATTCTGGCAACTCTGCTGAAAATTAAATTAAATGGTGGAACTATTTCATTAGAAGGCTTTGGCAAAATAAACCTAATAGATGGAAAGCACTATATAATTAAAAATGGCAAGTGAGCTGCTTGCTGGATGCTTTTAAGTCATAGGTCTTAACTCTATGTGTTTCTCTCTTGCTATGTAGTGAGTACCTCAAGGGTTAGGGTGCAACTCTAATTATCTATAGTTCCTAGCAGAGTCCACGATGCAGAGTAGGCATTTAATAAATATTACATGGATTCAGATATTAGTACCTGTGAACTTTGGAATCCAAGTATGAATCAAAGCCCCTCTACTAACGAAATGAATGGCTGCTATGGGTTGAACTGTGTCCCATACAAATGTATTATGTACTGAAGCCCTAACCCCCTGTACTTCAGAATGTGAGCTTATTTGGAGATGGTAATCAAGTTAAAATGAGGTCATTAGAGTGGGCTCTAATCTATTATGACCGGTGTCCTTAAAAAAGAGGGAAATTTAGAGACAGATGCACTCAGGGAGAATGCCACATGAAGATGAGAACAGAGATGGGGGTGATTCTTCTATAAGCCAAGGAACACCAAGGATTGTCAGCACCAGAAGCTAGGGTGAAAAACATAGAAAAGACGCTCCCTCACAGCTCTCAGAAAAAAAAAAAAACACTCCTGCTGGCACCTTGATCTTGAACCCCTGGCATCCCCAAATGCAGAGACAATAAATTTCCATTGTTTAAGCCCCTTAGTTTGTCATACATTGTTATGACAATTCTAGCAAACTAATATACTGGTTTAGAACAATTCATTTAACCTCGGTGCGTCTTATGGGTAAGATGGAAATAGTATCTCAGCATTGAGCCTGACACACGGTTGTTAGTCCTCAGGAAATGGGAGCCTTGAAAATGGCAAAGAAAATAATAATCCACCCAACAAATATGTATTAAGTACCTTTTATGTGTGGAGCTTCACTTCCTGGGAAACGGCAATTAATAAGACTTAACCTTCACGGAGCTAACATTCTAATGAGAGAAGACAGACAACAGCAGATAGGTAAACAGTAGAGCATATTAAATAACAAGAAACTCTATGGAGAAAAATAGATCAGGGAAGGGAAATATAAAGAAAGAAGTTGAAAAATAAAAATTTTATATAGTCATACATGCATAGATAAAATTTGAAAAAATTATAATCCATATGAAGGAGTTAGTGAGCCATGTGACTAACTGAGGGAAGAACATTCAGGCAGGGAGAACGGCAAGTGCAAAGGCCCTGAGGTAGAAATACCCCTGACATACTGCTGTGACAGCAAGGAGGCAAGTGGTATTGAGCAGAGTGAACAAGGCAGAGCTGCAGGAGGCAGAGCTCAGAAAGACTATGGGAGTCGAGATCGTGCAGGGACTGGCAGATGGATGATAAAGCCACCAGGCAGCTTGGAGGCTACTGCAAGGTTGACCATCGATCGCAAAGGGGTCAACATGGGCCAGCTAATCTTTTAACAGGACCACGTGAGCTGTCGTTTGAAGAATCATAGGAGAAGGGGTAAAACGGAAGCAGAAACATCAGTTAAGAGGTCATGCCAAGGGTGACAAATTATCGATAGATGACGGATAAATTACAAAGGCATTGCTTCTGCCAGCAGACGCTGGAATTAAAAACGCACTGGCCAGGTGGACAGCCTTGTCCAGAGGGTAAGTTGTCCAACCACACAAAATGGCCCTGCATTGACTGCTCTCTGTTCCCCCAAGGTTAATTTCAAACTGCACCCTAAAACTAAACCAAGGACAGAGGATACAAGGGCAAAAAAACAGCTTCATATATTTGGAGAGGAAAAATAACATGACATTTTATTGTGACATGAAAAGAATACAAACATCTGAATTTTGTCTAAATGGGAGAAAAAGAATAAAAACAAAGCAAACTCTGAGACTATGAAAACACAAAGTTGAGCTTTATTGAAGTTCATTATTATGCCATATTTTAACATGTGTTATTATGGGGTTTAATGGTTTTCCTCACCTAACAAGTAGCCTCCTTTCACCTCTCGATAGATAATAAAAAGTCCACTCTAGAAGTCAGTCGTCAGTTCAATAGGCAGAAATGCCTGCTGCTTCCTCGACCAGTCTTAAGTCAATGCTGTGACAAAGCCAAGCCAAAGGCTTGCTGATGACTGCTGGTGGCTTTGATCTGAATGGTGGTTGCTATAACATTCAGAAGCTGATAACCTCCAAAGTGTTGTTGCTGTTCTTTTGGAAGTATCTTTAATTCACAGACAATTATACTACAGTTGATAACACCAGTTTTTAAGAAGATGGGGAGGAGATGGGAGACTATAATGTGGCTATAAAAAAATACAAATATTATTTTTTATTATTTTATATTTATAATTTTAAAATACAAATGGTTTCTCTTAAGTATATCCTACCACAGTGAAAACTGTCCAAATTAGAGCACAAATACTTCAGCATTTTGATTAAATATAGAACATGCCCCTCACATTTCTGTTTGCAAGATTTTTTTTTTTTTTGCAATTAAAGTAGTGACTCTATTCAAGAAAATCAAATTTCTAAAAGGATCTTCCTAATTGTATAATTTTTAAATGCCTGATAAGCGCTCTTCAGATTTCCCAAAACATTCCCTGCATGTCATGTGAGAAATACTCCGAAGGCTGAAGGCAGTGTTTACGCACTTAGAACAGAATGCTCCCCGTCCAGTAACAACACCCATTAACTCTAAAATTAAGTCAGTCACTTCCCTTCACACCTCTGGTGGCCAACTTGGGAAAAAAAAAAAAAAAGAAAGAAAAAAAGAGGCCAACAGTTTGCAGCGGTGAATGCAGGCTCTGCAGTCCTTTTATGATATTCGAGTTGGTCAGAGTTTTCGTGGAGAGGTCTTACCTCATTTCCCACACATTTTCTGACCTATTTTGTCTGCCTTTTCTCAGAAGGATTTTGCTTGCTCCACTGTCGGCTAAGCAGTAAACTAATTATCTTGTTCAAATCCCTTTGTAACACCCCTAATCCTATTAGTTATAAGAGTGTCTGAATACTGATTGCAAACCTTTTTTTTTTCTTTCTTTCTTTCTTTTTAAAGAAAAAGAGAAAGATCCCGGGATTTGGTCCTGGAGCGGGGTACTCTAGCCCGTTCAATAGACCAAGGCAGAGGCAATTCTGGTCAGCCGGAATCACAGGCCACCTAGCATACGGAAAAATACTCTCCGTTAGTCATTCATTCATTCACTCATTCACTCATTCACTCATTCATATCCTCTCTCTCTCTCTCACACACACACACACGCACTCTCTCTCTCTCTCTCTCTCTCTCTGTCTCTCTCTCTCTCTCACACACACTCTCTCTCTCTCTCTCTCTCTCTCTCTCTCTGTCTGTCTGTCTCTCTCTCTCTCTTATACCCTGGACTTAGTTATCATGTGTATCTATTTTACTGCCTTCCAAAAGCCAAGTTCGGAACACTCTCATCACAGTGGAGCGCCGTGAGCACCGGCCCCAGCCGGGAGCTGGCCTTCACTCTCCTCCTTTTATCACGGACACTGTAATGAAGAGGGTGACGCTGTCACAAGAAGTCAAAGACGCCATACGAAGAAGAGGAAAGGAGCAAATGTTCCAGCAGACCTCTGCCAGCCCTGTGAGTCTCCGACTTCTTTTCTTCAAAGAACTCTCACAAGTCCTGTTCAAGGACTCTCCCGCCCTCTGCAGAAGACGCCAAGACCACGGCCTCCTGCTGTCTATTACTGAGGGAACTTTAATCACTTTTCCTTTTTTTTGTTCACACTGGGGAAGAAGCCAGACTGCAGTGAAAGGCCTGCAGTCAGAGGCGATGTTAAAGAGCATGAAATTTATCTGACTTCTACAAAAGATGCGCTCTGCCCTTCCATTTCTGCTTTTGCCAGGCGGGCTGCTCTGGGTTGTCTTAGGAAAAAAAAAAAAAAAAAACCACATATATTCTCTTTAAACATTGAAGCACAATGCTGCTTCCGAGGATCCTGCCTTCCCAGCCCACCTCTTCTCCACCTGCAAAGCATGACTCTGTTCTTGGCACACAACACTGACTTTCTCACACTGATTAAACAGGGTCTCCCCTTTGCATTATTTTGTTCCTGTTATTACAAGAAATAATTGTTTTAGAAATGATCTTGAAGATAATAATACATGTGCACTAGAGGGGAGGCCCTTCGTGAAGATCTCTCTGGAGGTCCGAGAAAAATGTTACAAACCAGAAGCAAGTGCCAACTCGGGTTTTACGATCGCTAACCTCACCTATTTCGCGTACTGAGTGCTTAGGCTGTGATATGTCACCACCTGTAGGAACCGACAGCGTCCGTTGAAGGCACAGAGGTGGGGCTTCCTCTGGATAGTGTCTTGGCGTACAAGAAGGAGTTAGCGTGTGTCCACGGCGTGTACGTGGATGTCAGCATACAGAGGAGGTGCAGGCGGTGTTGGAATATAGGATGCACCGCCCTGTCCATGGCCTGATGCTCTAGGGAAATCAAAGGCCTGAAGAAAGAGCTAAGTACCTGTAAGCAACTGTTTTCAAATAATTAGAATACAGGCCTGGGGGTGTTTAGCAAGTTCTATGGGATCTATATAGTCTGTTATTTGATGCAGAAAGGAATCTAGGTAGTTTACAGAAATGTGTATGATGCAAGATGCATACAGAAATCACTTCTGTTGATGGTCAAGTTTAGGGTCGTTCATTCACAGAAAACCCTGTCCCAAGTAAGAGCTGGACTTAAAGTTTTGCATCTCTGGCATGTCTTTCAGATGAAAAGCATTCTATCATCTATCTATTCAGGACAAATACATTTTTTTCCCCTGATCCTGCAGCAGAGAGCACATCTGCTTGAGAGGTCACATAATGAGATGGCGCATAATGTCCTCAAAGACATTTCTACATAAATACAAGAGTACGTGTCACAGCAATGTCTTGCAATATCCCTCAAGAAAGTCAAGGGCACAATAAGTATGGATATGTGTTTGGACCAAAACCACACAATTGAGGGTGAGCCTGTAATTTTCCAGCAATCCAGCTTGTGAAATACTATTTGAAACTCAACAACCTGAGTATGTGTCAATAGGGTAATGTGCAAGAAGCAAGAAAAAAAGAGCTTTGAAAAATGTATACTAATTTTAAAATAATAACTCTCATATTATACTTCCTCGATCATTTGGTTTGTGCCTGCTTCGTTATGATGTAACCAACATCCTATGCCCTATGCAATTCTAAAAACTCATAAACTTTCCCATTAATTTTAGTTTTTCTATATCAGAATGCCATTGATTAAAAACATAAAGTGGATCATGGGGCCACTGGGCTTTAAAAGCCGATAGTGATGGCCACCGGCTGCAGAATAAAATCCATGCCTGGCTCAAAGGGAGTGGACCTGGACCCTCCTCACTCTCCACTCTCATCCTTACTACTTGCTTCACTCACTAATCACTTTTCTGTTTCTCAGATGTATAAAAATATATTTGCCCTGCTGAGATTTTGCATTTTATGGCCTCTCTTGTCTCAAATGCTGTTCAGTTCTTGATTCACTCTGTATTAACAACTAAGCTCAAATGCCCTGTTCTCTGAGAAGCCTTTGCTGGCTCATGCATCTAAAATGATGCTTCGCTCTTCCCACTCATTCTTTAGAAAAATCAAAACCTCTTTGGTTTTCTTCATAGTTCTTATTGTTATATGAAACGATCTCATTTATTTTTTTTAGTTTATTCACTTATTTGATCATTACTTCTAGCCTCTCCACTAGAATATAAGTGTCAGAAAAATAGAAACCCTCTTATCTCATCCATGCCAATAACTTTGGTATCTAACTGGTCCCTCCATAAATATTTGCTAAATATGTGAATGAACCAAATTTTCCATTAGGCAAGATTATGTCTTTTCAAAATACAGGATAATAATTTAAATTAGAATCTGTTTTTAAACCTTTAGTAAAATTAGGGGTGCCTATGGGACCCCGTGGAGACACATTACAAAAAAAAATTCTGCTGTGATTATGAAACAGGAGCCAATCAACCCTCACCGAGGATAACTGTTAAAAGTGCTTTTAGGTTACTTTCTTCCAATTACTAAAATCACCTCCCATGCCCAGTGAGTGCCTACAAACTGCATGTGTTCAGAGACAGCCTGTGCCCCACGAAGTAGCTTGAGAAGAATAAAAATCAAAAGGTCCATCTGTTCCACTAAAGGATCTGACCACTCATAACCAAACCATGGTCAATCGATGGGTTTCTAAGACTCAGAATTCCTGGAACGGGAAGGAGAAGTGAGGAACAGTCTCTGGCCAACAGATAGATCTAAGGCCACACACTCCACCTAATCCCCAACTGATGAGACAACTGCAGTGACAAGGGCTCAAGGCAGGTCCTAAGAGGGAAGTGAGACCACAGCCACGATAGTGTGTCAGTGGATTCCCATTTAACAGTAATATGGCACAGATGCCCATCTGTCCGCAGAGTCACATGAAATCCTAGAAGCCCTTGCAGAAAAGCTAGGCCAGGAACCCAAAGGCAAGTCTAGCTGTTAGCAGTGAGAATGGCCTAAGGTTGTAAAATGCTGCATTTCCTGCTATGGCCACATAGTGGCACTCAAAGGCTGGGAAACAGTCCTCAGAGTGTAAATTTTAAGACTCCTGACCTTCGATGTGAGAAGAGCAAACACTGCATCCGAAGCATATTTCTGCATTCCTTCCTAATGAGTATCAGCTCTCCGCACCTGAGGATGACTAAGCTTTCCTACTTAGGTAACAATGACAAACCAAAACAAACAAAAAATACTTCAAAACACATTTTAAGGAGAAAAAAGAAAAAGTAAAGAATTGCCATGCATTGGGATAGTATTTCCCTCTGGGTGGCAAGAGGTAGGTGTGACAGGAAAAAAATATGAGGGGGGACACATGTGGTGTCATTTGCGCCCCTCATGGTGGATATTTACACATTTCCTTTAACTTGTTCTGTATATTCATTGTTATTCTGTGTGCGTGTATATTTCACATGATAGTAATTACTTCTGATCATGATGACGTGTCAAAATAGGAATTTCAAAAATACACACTGAACGTGAATTTGAATGAGAGTGTGTAAGTACAGAGATTAAAAGCATGGCACTCAGAATCAAACGTGGGTTTGAATCTCTTTCCCTAACTCCCTCTGAGACTTTGCACAAGTTATTTTTTTCTAGCCTTGGTTTTCTTTTTTTGCTATAAGTGGATATAAAAAAAAAACAACCTTGCAGGGTTTCTGTGTGGACTAGATGAGCGTGAAGGCAGTTAGCACGGTACGGATCATGGAATGACCTCCAAACTGGGTTTTCTTCCTTTCTCCCTTCCCATTGCCTCCTCTAACTCCTTTGAGTTAGTAATTTAGCTCAAAAGCCTGAGAAATGAATGCAAGCAAGGTCAAAAGCGGTAAAGAACATCGCTTGAGGGGAATGATAGTAGATAATGTCCTATTTGCGGTTGGGAGCAAAAAAAAAAAAACAAAAAAAGTCTTGGAGAGAAAAAACAATAACTTGCTGATCATATCAAATCATTATTGATACATTTTTAGAGATTATGTTACTATCTGACAGTGTCATCAGGCTCCACTTGAAGAGAAGAATGCACATCTATAGCTTTCCCTGTGTGGCAGCCATTTGCTTTTTAACTTTTAGGATCCACAATGATAAACTTTGCACAAAATAGCTTCCACTTCTCTGGACATAGAGGTGCATCTGGTAAGACTGTGATTTTTCCTATGGCCTTAGGCCATGGGGAAACGGTACCTAACAGGCGACAGCATATGCATGTGTGCATGAACAGACACACATACACTTATGTTTTATAATAAAAACTGCACGAACACTGTTTTTCTAAGGGGGCACCTTCTGTGGAGGTAGCATGGTTTAGCAGAAAATGCGATGTTAAGAAAACTAAACGCTGCTGGTTGAGGCCCTTGGACCGCCATTGGCAGGCGGTGGTGTCTGCATCGGAACCCACAGCCCTCAGTCACCTGACTCTTTGTGACATCTTCCCCAGATGACTAGTTCAAAGGTTTGACTGAAATAATGTACGCCTGGCCCCTGCTGTGCCCTATATATCATCCTATATTTTTAATCTCATTACTGTCTTTATTAAATACCACATGATCTTTTATTCTGTATCAGTGGCTTTCTGCCCAAGTTTCATTTCCTGTTCTCTAGGCCCCAGCTCTGCTTTCACAGTTATGGTTCAAGGCCCCCCTCTCTCTTTTTTTCTCCTCTTCAATAAATTTGCAGAATGTAAAACTACACCATTGATCTGTTCTTTACAATTTTAGTTCTCGCCAGCATACTTATGGCCCTATCTGTCAAACTTTGCAGTCTTTCCCATTAATATCGTATTATCCAGTGGAGTTTCTCCAGATCATCTCTGATTGGATAACGTATTGCCAAATCAAGTGAAGTATGATTATTCTGGAACACTATTTTTCTTCTTCCCTTTTCCCTTTTACGAAATTCGGTATTCTCTAAAGAATCTGACTTCCGGTCACCCACGTGCATTCTTTTCCTAGCTTCAGCTTTGTGTTCGTGCATGTATATATTCTGTAAATCTTCCCCTTCCTTTCCACCTTCCTACACGGTGAAGGCTTCCGTCCACGCTGTGCTCATCTGCCAATAGTCCTAGTGAGATCCTTTCCTTCTCTCCGGCCTCAGCATTCCAGGCTCAGAGCTGCTGCGTCCGATGTTGGCTGAGCCACAGTCAGCTGGCACAGCTTAGGTATCACACCGGGCGCTGAGAACACAATGACAGAGCAGGCAGCATCTTTCCTCTCAAGAAGCTTACAGTCGAGAAGGAAGCGTTGACCAAAAACATTCATTCGCACACTAGTGTGACAGGGAAAGATACAGGTTTCCAGAGAGGTGTTGAAGGTGGCATCAAAACTCAAACTGAGGAGTCAGAGACAGTGCAGAAGAGTCCTGGAAAACACATGGCCACGCAAAGGCTTGGAGTGGGAGGAAGTGGCAGGCAGACGAAGGGATATGTGAAAAAAACACATGGAAGCCAAGTGCAGAATGCAAATAGTTCACTGTAGCTGGAAATAACTGACTTTCTCATATATTACTTTAAGCTTTTAGCTAAAGAGATTCTTTTTAAGATAAAGCAGCCATAGAAAATCTATTATCATTTCTGATTTTTAAAATTTTAAATTTCCTAAAAACTTAAAATTAAACTTATTAAAAAAATTTCTATTTGTTGGAGGTGGCTTTTTTTTCTGTTAAACTGATTATGGACAAGAAGATTTAGGAAATATATTTTTAGAAAGTGATTTATGATAAGTTTTAATTGTATCTAATCAATATGGTATGCCTTTAAATGGAATTTTTGTTTGCTACACTAGATATAAAATAAAGAGTGCCAATAGATATAATCTCTCTCTCTCTCTCTCTCTCTCTCTCTCTCTCTCTCTCTCTCAAAACAGAACAAAATCTTGACGAAAGCTCAGAAAAATATGAGCCAAAGATTTTAAAAAATGACACTAAAGAAACATCAAAACAGTAATAAAAATCTTAAAAAATACACAAAAAAATTAAACAAAGAATACAACTTTGTGATGAAATAAAGCCATTCTCTATAAAAAGAAAGCCAACTATTAAAAACATAGTTTTCCCACGTCCATAAAGTCTGAAGCCCAAAACCAATCTAGAAATAACTAGAGTTCAAACTTCATGGAACATTTATAATGAACTTCGAAATGTTTAAAATACACAGAACGTTTGTGGAAAACAGACAAGTGTTTTCAGGGGGCAAATCACATCGTATCCATCAACTAAAGAACTTAGCAAGAATAAATAAGTATGTGAACAAGGTAATACATAATTCATATGGACTTGTAAATCTGTCTTTAGTAGAATTCTCATTCACTGTTACTTTAAAATTTGAGTGACTCTGAAATTGGGGCAAGTGAAAACTGATACAAAAATAAATACTACAGTATATTTGGGGATGGAAAGCAAAGGGTAATGACCACCTGCTAAATCTCTGAAAGCAGAAGGTTATCTCACAGCATCCTAAAAAATGCTTCTTTGACTACAAAAATATATACATGCCCAGAAAGGGGATGTGTACATTGACTTAGAACGTTTCTTAACAGCAAGTAGTACATTAAAACAAATTTAACTAGAAAATTGATTTCTACAGAATCATGATGAACTATTGTATTTTGGTTGCTCATTCTAAGTATTTTAATAAATTTAACAAATAGTATGAAATAAAATTAAAAATAGGAAACTGCTATAAAATATTAAACACTGTTGCTTCAATAATTTGGGTATTTTAAGAACAGAAATCCACTGTATGAATCTGCAATACTGAAATGTACAGATTTTCAAGTAGAACAAAGCATGCCACTGATGATTAAGAAATATGACTCTACAACTTAGAATACAGATGTGAATAGTAATTAAACTTTTCAGGCATTATGTGTGAATAAACAGTTACTACAATATTTGAAAAAACCCATATATGTGAAATATTATTATACAAGCTGCTATAACAGTATTTTTAAAACTATGTCAAATTTCATGGATCTTTGGACCCTTTTAACTTCATGACTTATTTTCTCAAATTATTTTTCAAAAATTCTCTCTACTAGGATTTTATTCTAGAATTCCATAGATATGATGGGTAATCTAATTCAGAAGCAAGAACTGTCAGAGAACAATGAGACTTTGTCATGTTCATGAAGTGAAGGTGCTCTGAAACTGATGAGCAGATAAAAATGTTTTATGGTTAGTTTGTACTCACTTGATTCAATTTAACATTCCTGGAAAGGGGCAGTAGTCGATGGAAAGAGTGCCAATAAAAACATTAGCTGCATGCATCTTACGTCTATTGCAACTACTGGTAACTTGACAATGAATGACCTGTTTCATTTATACATTTAATTTACTAATTCTATGAATCAATGCAAAATACTACCTTTGCCTGAAAATCAGTCTAAAAAAATTAAGCAAAAAAGAGACAGAACCAATAAATCTTTTAACCGTACAAGTGGCATATCAAATTGACCACGTGAGCCAAGAGAGCATTCTTTTAATAAAATACATGTAATAGAAAGTGATACTTAAAAGTCAAACATTTCAATGAACCTATGATCATTATTTATTAGTAATATCAATACATATTAAGCTTACAACTTTCCTGACTCACAATATCAATTTTAGCACATAGCATGATGGCTAAAAATTTATTTTTGCATTATGTTTATTAGTTTTTTCTTCTTCATTTCATTCATTTATTTAGTAAACAAATATTTACTGTATGTCCATTAACTGGCAATTCCAGTACTAAAGGCTTAAAAAAAAGGTCCCCCATGAAATTACAAGAACTGAGAATAAAATGCAGACCTCTTGAGGCTAGTGAAAATTCTATCACTTGACCATTTGTAATCTGAAGAACACTCTTGTTTTCTACCTTAAAATACAAATAAAATTTTAAGTGACAATTTTGTATAAGCATTTTAAACACTGTATTTCTCAAATTCTGAATTAGAATTCTAGAATTAAAATTCTAGAATTAAAGAACACACCTACTTTATAGGTTCTTTACTTTGGTAAATATTCAGGAATATTGCAAAAAAGAGTAGAGAATGAGAACTTGAGATATGTACACTAAGGGTACTGATGTATGTTTCCATCGACCCAAGTCTCTTTTTCTTATTATTAAATATCTCTCCTCCATCCCATTTAAGTCATTTTTTAGAAAATTTGACAAAATCAAGATCCTCCCTAATCTCAGTGTTTTTCTTTATATCTATATGTAAATTGGTTTTTGGTGTACTCTAAAAATTTGGTCGTAGTATATACAAATTGTGAGTCACTCCTATGGTGAGGGCTGGAAGGGAGGGAAAGAGACACAAAAGAACATAGGGTAAACCAGAAGTCTGAGCAGTAGTAGTAGAGACTGGATAATGTTTCAGAAAGTATAAAGAAACTTAAGGGAAAGGAAACAAAAGCAAGGTGAATAGGTTAAATATACATTATCTAAAGCATCCCCCCACCAACTCATTTTAAATAGAATTGCTGAAGTTAATAGCTCCAAATGGAAGAAAAAACATCGGACAGATAATTGAACATTCTGCATGCTCACATCACTCAGACCTACATCTATCCTCATTTTCTAGGCCTCTCTTGCTTCATATACACTGGCCTTCTTTTTCTTTCCTCAACATTCTGTCTTCTTGTTCTTTCAGATCCTTTAGAAGTGAAGTCATCGCTGCAGTACTCTGGATCCACCTCATTAGGGTCCCTGTGCAAATGTCTCCACCTCAGAGAGGCCGGCCCTGGCCAGAGCATCTAAAGGAGCTTCTTCTAACCCCTTCTGTTCACTGTCTTCCATTACAAATAAGTAAGAACCCCTTACTTATTTGTGTACTTAGCTATTTATGTTAGAATATAAGCTTCCTAGGAACTAATCTGTCCACACCAATGTCCCTGGTGTTTAAAATAGTGCCTAGCACACAAAAGGAATGAAGAAAATGAACTAAACACAGAATAATATTGACCTTTATGCATATTATTTACAAATAAAACAAAACAAATGCTTTTACGTCTGTATAGATGAGGAGAAATCTAAGTGGGGGAATCTCCAAAACTCCTTTACCAACAAGAACAATACACAGAAATCAACAGTTAAGACTCATTATTTCTAATTTAAGATACAGAAACATCACTGATATTTACATCATTCAGTGTGTTATTTACTGAACAGAGCTTTCATTGGCTCATTGTAAACAGCAATCTTCTGTACCAAATTTCTTCTTTCTGGCCTTAGCATTTTCAATTATCCATTCTCCTATAACTAGACTTTTCAGAAGCTGAAACCTTGAAGCTGAGGGTTGTGTATAAAAAAGCACTGTGTATCAAAATTCAAATAGCCTAATGATATAGCATAAACAATTACATTTTAAATAGTATCATACTGTTAGGGCCGATCATTTGATGGGATTTTTGGCAGGTTTGAAATTATTAAATGTTGTCAGTTTTCTATGGTTGAAACCAATATTTTCATGTATAAAATAGGGCAAAATGTATCACTGATATAGAAGTTCCTCTACTAATTTTCATTTTAATGATATCCCTTTTCCTAAAATAGGCAGACAGAGAAAGTCCTATGCCCATGTTAAATATCCAAACCACATTATTTCATGCCTGGCTTAATTTCTGATCTCATATTGACATCTCAACTAAAAGTTGGACAGATGAGAAAATATTTTGAGGTTTCTTACAGCAGCTTATCTATAATTCACACTGGAAAAGCATCTAATTTGCAATACATTTTTGTGATATATATTGATATATAAATTTGGGCCATTTCACTAAAATAACAATTTAAAATTTTTAGGAGGTATGAAGTAGGATCAAGGAAGATCAAAAAAATGAGCCAGGAAATGACCTTTAAAATATGACTGTCTCCTCATGAAAAAGCACAGAGGAAGCAGACACACTGGGATAGTATTCCATCCATGCATTCGTTTGTACCACTCTGAAACAATTCCTATAGATCTCTGAGAAGTGTAGGTCGAATAATCTGACAAAAAAGTGAACATGGAATCAAAGCGTAGATGTGTCACACAATCTTACATGAGCACGCCTAAGTTGTCAAACGGGGAACAAGAAGAAGGCAGAAGCCAAAAGAAGCATCCCATCAGGAATTACAGAATGTGGAGAGTCTCTTGACATCACAGTTAGATTTGATAGGCTGTGTGTTATTGAATCGTAAGACTCTTATCAGCTTCTCGCAGGACCCCCTCCTCTCATTACACTGTGGAAATAAGTCTATTTAGGATATTCTTCTTAGCCTTTCGGAGGATGAAGAGAAGGAAATATTGACGCTTCCATTACAACATACAACAACCTCCTACAAAATGTGAACAAAATGCCTCACAATGCATTTTAAATGACTTTATAAAAAAAATTCGATCTATGCTTTTTAAAAATCATTCCACTTAAAGCTTTTTAATCACTAAATTTCAAGCTTTCATCCTAACTCCTTAGTGTGTATTGTTCCTTTGAATGTCAACAGGAAATCCACACTGAGGAGGAGACATATGGCGAAGAGAGGGACAGAGAAACTCATCATGAATCAGTGCTCTTCACTGCAGGAGAAAAATTAAATGTTTATATTTTTAAATGTTACTACAAGATGTTCTACCAGCAAGAGTGGGAATTCTAATCAGCATGTAATGATCAGACTTAAGTCACTTTCAAATATACTTTGGATTTGAAAGCTGTGCTTAACTTTCTGGAAAAGGCAAAAAGACTGATAAATACCACAGTACAATGGCATTCATAGGATTCTTCATCAGATTTATGGAAATGAAGTTTAATCTCCATTTTAATACCTGGGCTCAATTATCTGGGCTCAAGGCTGATTAACTTTTCTTTGAAGTTCTTCTGTTCTAGTTCTAGGTACTCGTTACAGAAGGCCAAGAATGGGAAGGTTAGTCAGCTGTCGTGACAAAATACCATAGACTGAATACCATAGAATTGAATTCTTTTCTCCCACAATCGTGGAGGTTGGGAGTCCAAGATCAGAGATGAGACTGGTCTCTGGCGAGAGTTCTGTGCCTGACTTGTAGCTGGCTACCTTCTCACTGCGCCCTCACACAAGGAGAGAGCAAATTTGCTGATGTCTCTTCTAATTCCATCATAAGGGCCCTGCCCTCATGACCTCACCTAAACCTAATTAGCCTGAGGTCCCCATCTCCAAATACCAGTCACACTGGGGGGTTAGGACTTCAATCTATACATCTGGGACTAAAGACTAAACAATTTAGTCTTTAACAAATGGAGAGAAGAGACTGGATGAAACTGAAAAATCTAAGACTTAAGGAAGGTAGAAATGAGAAAATAATAATATAAAATTAAGATCAAGCAAGGATTGTGCAAAACACAACTGTAATTCAACTTTTCTTTTTGTTAGTTAAAAAAAGTTACTGTTAAGTGCATGAGGTGACATTGCTACTGACTGTTGGGTTTACAGCTGAATCATGGGCTTTGTCAATTGCTTCATAGGTGTGGCTCACCCATGGTCTAAGCTGAAAACTCTTAGTCTAAGTTTATATTATCTTCAACAATCAAACTATATGGATCTCTAATAGGCCTGAAGTTTCTAGGGAAATGAAATTTATTTGATACCTACAGAGTTATATAAATTGTTAAGGGTGGAAAATTTTCAAGTGAGCCAACTAGCTAAGTCACCTACAGGGAAGAAATATCTTTAGATACCAAAATTTGTCCTACTTGCTCTGCCTGTGCATCTATCTAGTGGACAGAAAGTGCCCGGGAACTGATGTCCCCTGATCCTTAACACCTGGTCTTGAACCAACAACTGACTCCGAGCTACAGCTCCCTCGCCTCTGATCAGAACATGTCTCGGTTTGACCTATGATGTCTCCAGCACTCACTTATGGAATGGAGCCAATGTGACTCTCTGCTAAACTTTGCTTGATATGTCATCCTTCCTGTTTCCAGTTCTTCCCCCCACTCCCCGCTAAAAAACACTTCCCACAGATTATTTCACATAAATCTTCTGTCAGAGTTTGCGTCTGAGGAACAAGTCAAGATATCCCCTTGACTTTCGAGTCTCAACACGGGACCTGTAAACTAGTCCTGGCATCTGGCCATTCAGCAAATGGTGATACTTTTAAACATCTTCTCTGACACCAAATTGCCACCTGTTGAGCAGCTCTCGCTTTGATTGACTTCATCCTCAACCTAAAACAATGCTGTGTTACTTCCTTTTTGCCTTTGCCCAAAGTGTAGCAATATTTGCTCCTCCCTAAAGCCAAATAAAATCTTTATGGCAGTAATTATTCTAGCTTGGAATCTCATTCACCTTCGTATCTATTGGTCAAGTGTATTTTTAAAGTCTAGCTTGCATATACTTACACGGTTTTTATAATAGCATTAACATAATAGTTATAGTCTAAAATATATATATGTATATATAGTATAAAATACATTTGAATATATGTCAGGTCATAAAACACACAATAATCAATCTTCTGGTTTTAACACTTAACCTCAGCACAAAGAATATAGTAAAGAGGCACCATTTTTGAACTTCTCCTCTCCCTCCCTCCTCCTTTCCTCTTTCTCTCTCTCCCTCCTCCTTTCTCTACCTACCTACCTACACACACACACACACACACACACACACACACACACACACACACACACACAATCTTGTTTAGTCCTTATCCTTACAGCAATACTGCCAAGTAAGCGACAGCTTCTCTCATTTGAGAAGGGAATACTGAGTTTCAGAGAGGTGATGTCAACTGCTTTGGGTGATGCAGGTGGCAAGGAGACAAGCTGGGGCTGGTGACCACTGCTGTCTGGCTCTGGAATCATTATCCTACACAGTTTCTCAATGGAACAATTAGGGCCACATGCTCCTTGAAGTTCATGCTGAGAATTTTCAGTGACTCTCAGTGACTAGACAAAATTCATCCAGATAGCAATACTTAGTAATAGCAGTAAGTAAACCATTACAAATAGGAAGTTAATAATTAGCTGGGCAGGTAATGAAATCCAATGATGTTTATTAGACACCAATCCTTTCGCTTCTAACCACTATGCTCTATTGTCTCAAAGTCACAGAGAATTACCAGATCACAGCTTAAATGTCATTACAGACTACTCAGAGAACCTAATAATCATTAAATAGTGTTCCTAGAGGAAAATGTGTTCCCAGTTTTAAATAAAAAACATGCACATAAATCTTTAAGACAGAAAATGAGGGAATTGCTTTTAAGTTACTGGCAAAGTCTGACTGTATATTACTATGGATACTGAAAGCATAGAAAACCACAGATAACATCTTGTAACTCTGAGAGATACACAGATTTGTAGGTCTAGAAGCCTACTTTAGTCTAGGAAATGAATGTGCATACAGGTAGGACAAAGCTAAATCGTCCAGAATGGAGAGAAGTCCAGCTGTCTAGATATAAAAATATCACCTTTGGTTGCTCACATGTTCTCACTCTGTGCAAGGCTGTAGTATATTTGGAAAATGTGTGAGAACATGAGGAGTCAGAAATCTTTGTGAAAAGTCTCAGAGTTTGTTAGAGGGGAGAGAAATCAAATATTTGTTTTTGTTGCTGCGTGTATTCACATTCTTTACACAATAATTAAAATAATTTAAATTTAAAATTACAAAAGTTATCACAGACAAAAATACACATACGCACAAATGGTGGGGGTTCTCGTCCCAGTTATTGGCTTTTAACAGCTGATGTACTTTCTAGATATTGTAGGAGTGCGCTTTCTAATGCAACACCAGCAGTGTTACTGCACTGCGCTATTTACACACGTTTTGAAGTTGGATGTATTTCACCACACTTCTTCATTAAGATGGAACTAAGTTGTGAGTCACATTAGTGCCATCTACTGGGAAGCTATTGAACTATGAAAATGAGGACAATACCACGGTATCCATTCAAGGGAAACAGAAAGTAATAGTCTCTTGATATTCTTTTAATGAAGAGATTTCATTAATTTGCATTTTTGTTTTATTTAGGAGGGTTCATGAGTATAGTCCTGAGCAGCTAACAATTCTCTGACATTTGTTTTCTCCCTTTTAGTTTGACGTCACTTGTGGGTGTTATTTTTTTTTCCTCCCATTTACTCAAGCCAGAGATAAGCTAAAATGACTTTTAAAATTAATATTTAATTACTGAAATTTAAAATTAGTAATTAAAAATCAATTTTAATATGAGGCAACTAAGAGGAGTTGTTCTTTTTTTCTTATGACTAATATGCAGTTACTTCTCCCAGGAAATTTTCCGGTATTGAAAAAGCCCATGATGTCTTAGTCTGTGTAATAATTTCAAGTTTGAGTTAGTAAAATCACCTTCGAGATTTCACTACTGTCTGTCAAAGAATAATATGACATCTTACATCAAAAGGAAACTAAATATTCAATATATCCCCTGGTAGATCTACTTGTTACCTTCAACCTATATCTAGACTTTTTGAATGAGAATTATGGTAATATGTTGCATTACTAAATTTTCAGCAAAATAGAAAAGGAAAATATTTTCTTACATGGATATGTCTATAAAATGATAGATAGCAAGTCTTAGTTAACCATGTGTGTTTAATCTGCTTCACAAATTTACTACATTTCAATTCCTTGTCTCAGTTCCCATCATCGCCCAGAACTTTTTTGGAATACTTTATATACTATGCATAACTTCAGAGAATTAAAATAATAACAGCCCAAGGGATAAAATATGCTTCTAAGTCAGATTAAAAAAGATATTGAAACTGTTATTTACATGGCTATGCATGCATTGATTCTTCCATTTATATATTACTTCAACAGATAGTTATTGTTAAACCTTGCTATGTGCAAAATATTGCATTAAGACGGAAAATGTCTGTCTCTCACAGCAGTACATTCTAGTGTAGGAGAGACACAGCAAACACTTAAGATTGTTTCACACAGTGAAAAGTGCTGGCAATTTAACAAGGTGATGGATGAAGAGTTATTGTGACTTGGCTTAGGGGTGGAAATAAGGCATGTGGCTTTTAGGAAAAGTGGATAACGGAGATCACTAGAGGAGGTGACTTCAGTGTACACCAAAGGGATGAGAATAAGGATGCTTGCCATGTGCAGATCATCAACAAGAGTATTAGAGATGGAGGGAAAAGTACATAGAAAGCACTGAAGTGGTAGCGAGCCGGGCAGGTAAAAATACAGCTCTCACGTTATAATAGAGGATGAGAGTGGTAAAAGGTATGCCAAACGTGGATGCTGGGAGCACTGTCTCCAAAACATGAGGCCATAGATAAAAATAGGTCAACTAACAAGAAATAGAGCTGGTAAGTACAAAGGCACTGAGGATGACTCATTCAATGCAATAGGCCCTCATCTATATAACTTTTTAAAAATCTCCATGTTCACCACATGTGGCGGTTATTACTATCCCAATCCCACAGATAAGGTAAAAAAGGACAACGTGAGGTAATTTCCTCCATGTCTCCCATATCAGTAAAGAAGAAAGCTCAGATCTGAACTCAAGGCTGATTCTATTTCCATTTGCTCATGCAGCTGTGTTCGAATTTGCTGCTTTTGAGTGAAAAAAATATTCTTTAAAAGTTTAAATGGTTGACATAGAGGAATTTTCTGTGGCCGGGAAAACACAGAAGGCAAGTCAGATACATTCAAGATCAGACTTTGCTTGTCTAACCGAACAAGAAAAAATTTTCAAATAAGTCTTATGTGAATATAATAAAGGACTGAATGAAAAACTTGTTGAACAGGAATTGTATTTTTCCTGTTATCTGAACAATTTTGCCCATTCATAAATCTCTTGTTTTAAAGCTCGTGTTCAACTCAATTGATGGGATTTATAGTCTTTTTAAAAACATGCCAGAATGAGGATTATTAACACAAATGATACTTCAATATTAATTTTAACTTTAAACATGAAATAGGGGATGATATGACTTTTTCTTTACTTGTAAATATTTTCAAGGAACCATTTTCCTCAGTATCTCAGAATCATTATATAAAGTATAATAGGAGGTCTTATAGACTGAAATATATCCCCCCATTTACATGTTAAAACCCTAATGCACTATATGACTATATTTGGCGATAGGGTCTTTAAAGAGGTAATTAAGGTTACATGAGGTCATAAGGGTGGGGCCCTAATCCCATAGGACTAGTGGCCTTATAAGAAGGAGATACACTACATTCCCTCCTCCCCCATCCCTCCCTCTATCTCTTCCTCTTCCTCTTCCTCTTCCTCTCTCTCTCTCCCTCTCTCTCCACACCCCACTCCCAGGTATGCACAGAGAAAAGGCTATGTGAGGATACTGTGCAAAGACAGCTTTTTGCAAGCCAAGGATGGAGATGTTACCAGAAACTAACTGCTTGATCTAGATTTCTTGCCTCCAGAATGGTGAGAAAATAGATTTGTGTTATTTAAGACACTTAGTCCATAGTAATCTGCTGTGGCAGCCTTAGCAGTCTAAGGCAGAAGAAATGACAATAATAAATTTTCAAAACATAAACATTATACTTCTTCTTTTTCCAAAGCTTAAGACACAAATACTTGAACAGGGCCAGAATAGAACAGAAAATTGACTGATATGTATATTGTGTCTTCATTAATGGAGTGTGTACTATGTATCTAAAATTGAGAATGAGAATTGAATAAGTCAAGATCCTTGCCCACAAAATGTTCATGATTTACTTTTCTTGAAAATAATTTCATTTATCTTTGATATATACATATATAACCAAACATTACATCGAGCAAAATGATTAATTTCCCTTGGCCTCAATTTCCTCATCTGTAAAATGGGAATACAGAATCTCCCTACATATGAATTATCAAAGTTCAAAGGTTCACACTCTATGGGAAAAGTACATCGACCCTGCTCTCCTCCAAGAGATTGTGATAGCTAATAAAGCAAGCATATAATAACTATAATAAAGCAAATTAAGACTTAAAGATCTTAAAATGTTTATAAAGTTTCTATATTATATCTATGTGAAGAATTACATGTAGTATTAGTTGAAAATACTAAACCTAGTAAGTGATCCCAAAAAATGATACCTGCTATTACAATCACAACAGTGCTCCAAAACATCAAGCTTTCTGAGTGGAAGTCTTGTTGGGCTTTAGTAGGTCCATGGGACCTTGGAAATTAAGTGAAAACGTGTATGAGCACAAGTGCCTTTGGGAGGTGGGGATGGGAGGGCCCATACATTTTATCAGATTCTCCAGTGGGACACAGACCAGATTTAAGAAGCCTCGGGACCCATAATTTAGAAGTGGGTAGTATTTTTTATTTCTTCATTAAGTATTGTGTAGAACAAAGAGCCTATAAGAAAACTCACTTAGAGCAATGTCATGAACCACAGCAATATAAGCTGTTGCTTCCCGAGTTCTTCTTGGTTCTATCAGGCAGACTGAGTCATCATGTCCCCCAAGCTTCTTAAACTGAGTCTCATTCATTATTTACTCAACAACTATAAACTGAATTCCAGAATCAAAAGCTGGGTTTCCACATTAAATGAGATAGGAATAGCCTTGCTCCCGAAGAAATTTATAATCTAGTAGGACTAGAAGAAGGCAAAAGCCAAGTGCAATACCAAGGGGGATGGGAGGGGGGTGGGCAGAAGGAGGTTAGTGAACCCTAGCTGAGCACAGAATAGGGTCAACAAAATGAAATTTTAGCCTGTGGGGGAAAGGGATCAGGATCAGTTTTGGGACAAAGCCATTCTTACGCTGAGATCTGTTCATAAATAGTAGAGAAGAAAGCTTGAGTCACACATTCTTTCTTAGAATGGAAAAAAAAAAAAAACAATCTCAACAACATGAAAAGTCTTGACATTCAAACAGAAATAATAATACAAAATTGAGGCCTGAAAGGGGTTGTTGGCATGAGCTTGGGAGGTGGGGATCACACTCTCCTGGTGGAATAATTTTATTTTTGTATATTACTTTTTATTACATTCTGTGTAATAATTTGTTTCTAGCCAACATCTTACTCCTACCACTTGGCTATAAGTGCTTTGAGCTAGGTGTTATGTCACATGGATATTGTGTCCACAGCTAAACACTGAGATTAAAAACTGTTTGACAAACCTCCATTGAACAAATGAGAAAAAAAAATTAATAATAAACAAACTGACTGCACTTCATATGAAATTTCATAGTTTTCTTACATTTATCGTATCTCATTTTGATGCAGGTGGAGATAAGGAACAATTGTTGTTATCTGTTTTCTTCAGCTTTTCTTTATCTGTAGCCCCATCTCAGCATCTGCCTGAAAAGACTTATCTATCATAAGCACTGTCAATCAAACTGCTTTGCTTTGTTTTTGCTTTTGACCATAGAACAGGTCTTTCACAGTGCAGTAGATAACAATCTTTGGTGTTTGGCTCTCCTCCACTATGCTAATTTTTCATTGCATAAGTAGGAGTTTGAACTTTGCAAAGAAATTTGGAGTTTTCCCCAGCTATTTCAAGTCTAGAATGCAATCAAAAGCCTGAAAATATAGAGCATCTCATACTCTGCTAAGATCATCAACAATTTAGCTTTGCTCTAAAAAAAAAAAAAAAAGAAAAAAAATGAGCAGACAAAGATTTTACATTATATCCTTTGGCCTTCTGAAGATACTTTCATGCTCCTGACAGCTGAGTGTCCTGATATCTGGCTGGCTTGTCTGGAATTAAGACGTTGAGATTCTGAAGCCAAGTTCTCCACCACTGCCTTCCAAGCAGCAATGCTGAATTAGGATAGCTGAGGAGACGGCATGGCCAGTGTAAGGGGAGATATTATTTGGTCAAAATCAAATAGAACTAACAAAAGGCAGACATTTCCAGAATGTTTCTAGGCTGGGTTTCTTCTTCACGACTTGGAGAAATAAGCATTCTGAGCTAGCGTACATTGAATGATGATTTAATGCTACCATATCTAAGCATGCATGTCTGTCAATTGATCCCTTCATTGGTTTTCCCTAAAGACAAAACTGTAGCCTAAAATAGAAATTAGAGAAGTACATGAATTGGGGAATTAAATTCTAATACTTTGAAGACAGTCTTAGCTTTTAAAAACTTTTCTCATCAAAAAACAAGCTACTTGTGTGCATGTAATAACATCGCATCTCTTTGAAATCTCAAGCAGCAATCCTGTATGTTTGTAAGAATAAATAGCGAATGTGAGCAGTGCATATGTGAACAAATTTAGACTACACAGAAATCTGACTTTAAAAGTAATAAGACTTGACTGAATTTGGAGGAAAGGAGATGTTTCTGGTGTAATTATCAAAGTAGCCTTTTTAATAAGTTGCTTACAGATTCAGTGTTGAATTTCATAGCAATATAACATATATCTCTAAAAGTACACAAGTCATAACAATACAGCCTGGTAAAGTTTAATAAAATAAACACACTCGTGTAACAGCAGTACGAAAACAAAACACTACTCGTAACTCCCTGTTCCATGAGTTCGCAGTCATTTATCTTCCTGAAGGGAAACACAATTTTGAATCTAATTAGAGTAAATTAGTTTTTCCTATCTTTGGACTTTATATAAATAAGATTTATAGAAAATAAATCGTGTAGTCTACATTTTGTACCTGGCGCTGTTTGCTTCATAATATGTTTGTAAGAGTCTATGTGGTGATATGCAGCCATAGTGTTGGTTTATTTCTATCGCTTATAGTAATCCATTATCTGAATATTCTCCAATTTATTTTTGTGTCCCATTGTGGATGGACATCTAGGTTGTTTCCAATAGAGGTTTTAAAAATACTGCTGTTATGAACATTCTGGTGCGCATCATTTAAAATACAAATCTACCTACCCAGAAGAGGAATTGCTGGACCACAGGAATTGGTATGTTTCGTTTTAGCGGATATACAAAATGGCTTTCCAAATTGGTTGTACCAATTTATGGCCCCAATGGCAGTTTTTGAGAGGATCAGTAGTTGTATGGTTCTTATCAATATTTGCTGTTATTAGTCTTTTTGTTTTCTGTGACCACAGCAATAGGTAAGTGATAGTATCACTGTAGTTTTAATTATCATTGTCCCAATGAATAAGGATGTTGATTATGTTTTATGTGTTTATTGGCCTTTCGTATATTATCATTCTGAAATACCTGTCTGAGATTTTTTGTCACTCTTCTATTTTGTTTTATTGGGTTATCTGCTTTTTCTTACTGATTTATAGGAGTTTAAAAAATATATATATATATATATATAATCTGCATATAAATTTTTTACTGGTTACGAATGTTACAAATACTTCTCTTACTTCCATTCATGAAATGCTATCTCTGATAGATAAGATTTTAATTTTAATAGAGTTCAGTTTCTCAGTCATTTCACTTAAGGTTTGTGCTTTCTATGTCTTAAATTTTAAAATGTGCCTAACCAAAGATTTTGAAAATATTCTGTCATTTTTGGGAAGTATTATTTTTTGACCTTTCATTATTCAATCTTGAATCTACTGAAATAAATTTTAGTGTATATTTGAGTTAAGAGATAAGATATAATTGTTTTCATTTTAAATCCCAATGACCTAGGACTATAGATTGAGAAGTTATCCTTTCCTTATGCCAAGGGAGACTACACTATCACACAAGGGCTGAACCAACCCAGAAGTGACACACATTACACGTTACCGTCAAGATCTAGTCATGACTGAACTAACTGCAAGAGCACCAAAAACAGCAAATTAAATATATGCAAATAGTATTCTTGCTATAATATCTACCAAAATATTAATTACTCTTTTATCTGATGAAAATGTACTTTCTAAATCATTTTACTATTCATGCATTGGGGAGATTAAATGACATATTACACTATTAGAAAGAACACAACTGAAGTTTTTTGTTTGTTTGTTTGTTTAAGAATTAGCTAAAGACAGAAATAACATGTTAACTTGTTTGGTTTCCAAATATCGTATCTTATGAAAGTTTCATTATGGCCACCATGTACTACTTAGTACATCAATGCTATAGATGTAAAATAGATGGAAATCTATTTTGAGTTTAATAACAGTATTCTTAATGTTTTCCTGTTGATAATCATAGATTAATAGTGAAGTAAAGCATAACTATATATACATATGTATATCATGTTTTGTTTAAAGGTATAGGGCAGACATAGATTTATAATGATTCTAGGTTTTGTAGGCAAGATTTCCTCTTGTCCATTTACTCATTAATTATTTATGAATTCTTTTTTGAGCACATGACTTACACCAGGTTTTGTGCTAGACTGTCAACTGCTAACACCCACTGAGCAATTCTTATGTGCTAGGCACTCTCCAAGAGCTTCCTTTGTATTATCTCTCATTATCTTTATTAAGTTAACCTTAGAAAATTCAGCGAAATAAGTTGTTTGGTCAGGGTCACAAAGCTAGGGACAGAGCAGAAATCTAAATCAAGGCTGTCTTTTTCCAGAGCTAGCATTAATAATCACTGCACTATTCCACCTTTGCTCTCATGATAAGCAGCTTATCAAGTGGTATTATAGAAAAAATTTTAAGTTTTAATTTAGAGGATATTTAACTCAAATCCTAGAAAATGTTCTTCTAATACCTAAAAGTTTGCTAATATACAATAGAACCTAGAATTAAATTCTAAAAAGATGTAAAATAAAGATATTATCCAACATCATTCATCATCATATTTAGATTGAAGATCTCTGTTGATGCCTTAGAGTGTATATAATAATGAAAAAATGCAGCTGGAATATTTTAAAGGTTCTTTTAGAACCTAAGGACAAGTTGCTCAAGTCCCATTTGGACCCTGCTGTGGACAAGCGATTCATCTTTACTGAAGAAAAATGAAACCTTCAAGTTTGCATGGTCCAAAAAATAAACTTCCAAACTTCATAACTATGTTTTTTTTCATTGTTTAAAATCAGTCAAAACCAAATGAATTGTCATCAACTTCTGTGTTGAGTGACTAAAAATTATTAAAACTGCACATGGCCCTAAGATAGCAAATTAAAGTTGTATATAAGCTTTGCACCTGCAGAGGGCCCCAATTCTGAGAGTCACAAATCAAACATGAATCAAATGCTTTGTTAACAGTACTTATTCATCTGTATCACAACTACAGCACTCTCTTACCTAATAAAGTCCTCCCTCCTTTGCTAATTAAGATAGTACCAGATAGATAGATAGATAGATAGATAGATAGATAGATAGATAGATAAACAGACAGATAGATAAATAAAGTAAGTTACTTATTCAGCCATGAGCACTGAACGCTCCCAGTAGGTAGTCTTTTCACAATTCAATTCCCCCAATGGGACTAGAAGAGGAAATGAAACAACAAATTGTACTCCTGATGAACTAAGCAGAAGCTGCTATTCTATAGGGAACCTTGCTAGGTCAATTAGTTCATCATACTAACAGAATAGCGATCCAGAAACCATTGCCCCAACAACAAAGGTTCGAACAAGGAAAATTCAATGGCCTCTTGTAACACCATCTCCAGTGGAAACTCCTGGAAATTGGTGTGTGGATTGCCATTCATTTTTTAAAATTTAATACTAAGTAAAGATTCATGATGTCAAAATAGGAACATTATTGCATCATTATATGTCTAGATTAATCACAAGCTAATAAACATGTTTTTATTAAATGGTATATACTTGTATTTCCTGATTCAACTTAAGAAAACATTATATGTCATAAAAATATTTTTAAATTAATGTGGTTTATTTTTAGTGTTCCAATTGTATCTTATTCAACCCCAAAATATAAAATGTAACTAGCCTTCATTTTTTAATAAGCTCAGCTATTTTTAAATATGTAGATGTTTACAAAACAGGTTAAATACAAATGGAATTTGGTGTGAAAAGTTATTAAATACATTATTATAATAAATACATTTTTAAGATACATCTCTTAAAAATTTGAGAATTTTATATGAATTAATATTTTTGTAACAGCAGTTATCACCTCACATTTACATCCTACATATAGCTTATAAAGTAGTCCTCCTTGTATTATCTTTTTTAGTATCTCAATATTTTGTTGATTTAAAATAAAAAAGCATTTAACCTCTAAGTCAAGTATTTATCCATGTTTTAACTTTTAAAAAATATGTTCTCTTATAGTTTTTCCACATTTCAATCTTTATTTAAAAGTTTAAAATACATATCAACACTTTTTCACATAAGCATTTAACTTTTTTTCTTTTTTATGACTATGAAAATGGGTCAATGCTATTGTTCTTATTTTACTGAAAAGAACTAAAGATCTAAGGTGAAAAATGACATTTATTGATGACTATGGAAACGTGAGTAAACCTTTGACCTCTCCGTTCTAGACTACTATTTGTATTCTTGAAGTATATTAACCAATCAATGAATGACCAGCATCCAATTCGATTTGATGCTCAAAATGTCTTGTGTAGGGTAGAAAGTATAGAAGTATGTGAAGAAGAAAATAAAAGCTGTATCAATTAGGCAATGCTTTGTTAAACTAACATCCCAAGTTATTCACTGTACACTAACAGCTTTCTTGGGTATAATGATAATGCTAAATTCTTAAATTTCTTTAATTAGATAGGTAATATATAATCAGTTTAAAAATTAAACATAGATCACTAAAAATATACTATGGCAATATTAACAACCAACTGATAAATATGAAATGTTTAAGTATTAGTTATTTTTAGTAAGAAGCAGAATTATAATTATTTTCATGTCTTTGTTCTTATATCAAGTAACAAATACACTACTTAAGAAAATTTAAGTTTTACATAGATAATTTAACTCTGGTGTCTATTTCTGACTTTAGCAATAACTGTAACTCAATTTTCTTAGGTGCAATGAAAATAATTTCATAACAGTATTGGTGATAGATTAAGATTTGGGAGTCATTTGGGTGTTTAATTTGAATTTTGTGTTCCACAGTTTCCAGTCTATGTGGTTCAAAGCATATTATTTATTCACTCACTGTGTCCATCCTTCAAGGCCCATCTTCCTGTTTCTTCCTTTAACCTACTCAGTTACCTGTAGGATGTTTGTTGTTTCACTGTCTTAGGGGCTCAGAGTGTTCCTACCTTCCCACTTATCCCTTTTTCCCTCAAGAGTAAAGGAGAGATGCATAGTCAAAGATCACCAGTCAAATTAGAAAAGAGTAAAACAAACATTTTAAATAAAAGTTTAAAAAATTTTTTAAAAATCTAATTACGCTCTAAACTATCATTTAGAGCCTGCTGATAAAATAATAATTCATTTTTAAAAACTAAAATTTATTAAATATGATTTTCTAGGCACTGGGTGAATGCTTTATATGTAGAACTTGTTCAATCTTCTACCAACCTGTGAGATGGACATTGTTTGTATCCCACTTTTAAATGAAGTAACTTGGTCAAAGTCCCACAGCTAGGGATCAAACACAGACATAAACTCCACTCAGAACCTCTCCAATTACATCAGATGGGAGAACAAAGTTTAGTCATGAAGCTGAAAGAGATCATCTCATCTACCTTCCATCCTAAATCTGCTCTCCCAGGTATGTCTGCAGAGATATCACAGAACTGAATATAAATGAACCCACCCAGCTACATGGGTGAGGATGCAGATCTGTCAAATGCACTGGTCCAGCGTGCAGGGAGGAGGCCCTCCCAGCTGAACAGCACTCACCTTCAGCTCTGCCTCTCATCCAGGGTCAGATGCTTCGGAGCATTCACAAATAGGAGGGCAAGAAAACAGAGGAGAAATTCAGAGGGAGGTAGTCACAAAAGGATCAGCCAGATCAGTTCCTGTTTTTGAGGTACAATACTCTGGCTTGCGAGCAAAACTTGTTTCAACAAATGTCTAGCTCTGACCCATGCAACAAACTAGAGATCTTCACAAGAACTGGATGGGAAGACAATGTCCTCTGACAGAGTGCCCTTGTGGTGACAGAAGCATGATAAGATGGGAGAATCATTGACCCTTTACTAACCATTCTTCTATTTTCTTCTTTTCCATCAGGTCTTTCTGACTCCAACTCCATCTTTATTCAGAAGATGATGATAGGAGAAGATAAGAATGACAAAACGGATGCCCATCCAGTTTGGATTCAGTGGGGTATCCTTGCAAACATACCTTCACCGATAACCTACACTCACTTGCCCTTGTGGACTTTTTTGCTACTCATGCCCTAAAATCCACACCATGAGTGAATTCAACTGCCCATCTTCTGTGTACAGCCCTCTCAACTGTTGAGTACTCATGGGACAATCCTAGAGTCTTTTAGTGTCTATGTAAAATTCATGGTCACTGGCGTGGAACAGAATTTGCCAGCATGACAAACTGCAAGTCTGTCTAGTCAGCTCACTCTCCTTCTCTGGTGCTCCACTTGGAAATTCTCTACTCTTATCAAACTTCTGAGCTCCCTTTTCCAGCTCTCCTAATGCTCTACAGAAGCTGCTGCCTTTTCTTCACTGAGGATATATAAAGGTGTTACACAGAAGCTCTCTTAATGGCCAGTATCTGAATCCATAAACCTACCTTCTTTTCCATGGCACTTTTTTTTTCCTTTTGAGCTCTACATTCTTCTTAACTTCCTAAAACCCTGAAGATGTCTATTACAAACTTTCTCTTCTACCTTTAGAGGCTCTCTCTCTACCGGGGCCTTTCCATAAGTGAGCAAATCTCAAAACAAAAACAAAAACAAACTCTCTCAATGCCCTTTCCTCTTTGAGCCACAGTTGCTCATTTTTTTCAAAGTCAAATATTAAACATGAGTTGTTTACTCATGTTGTATCCCATTTCTTCACTTCTTGAATATTTTTATATTTCTTCTATCCTCACTACTTTAGCTCATGTGCTTCCACTACAGTTAATTTGGCCTCAATATGCATTTTGCTAAATCTAATGGAAAATACTTAGCCCTCATCTTATTGGACCTATGAGCAGCACTTCACCCAGTGTGTCCACTCCTTCATTTTTCAAAACTCTCTTTTCTAGATCTCTAAGGTAACACATTCTCATTTTTTTCGTTTTGGCTTGCTTTAATAGTTCCTTCCTTCTTTAAATGATTATTAAATGCTAGCTTTTTAAAGCACTAGGTGTCCCCAGGTTCTCTTCTTTATTATTCTGCACCCTTTCCTCCTTCATAACCCAATCTGCTTCTATGTCTTCAATTTCCATCTCCCTGTTTATGACATAGATTTATATTGCTAGTCCAGACCTTGCTTTGTACTCCAGAATAATATACCTATCTCAACATTTTACTACTCCAAAAACAAACCTAATTTGTCCAGACCTAATTTGAAGAGAAAAACTAAAATTAATGCTAAACTTACAAATGTTCCCATATCTAAACCTCTACCACTATATTTTATCTCTCAGATGCTCAAATCAGAATCCTGAAAACCATGGTTTACTCATCTCTTTTTCTAGCCACCAATCATCTTTAAGAAGTCTTTTAAAAATTCTGAATTCTATCTGGCTTGGAGCAGATAGAATTCTTCATTCCTCCAGCCATCCTTCTAGGCCAAGATGCTATAATCTTTCCCTTGTATTAATAAATTGCCTCCTATCTGTTTTCTCCACACCTACATCTCCTAATCAATTAATTTTCCCCATAGTAGTGAGAGTAATCATCAAAATAAAATTGATAAAATTTATGCTTAGTAAATCAAATTCATATAGTTAAAAAACACAGAACATTAAAACAAACCCCTCATTAAAATATAAGCCTCATAATTTCATTTTCATGTTAGTGAGAAAACAAAACACAAAGACTTAGGGTGCGTCAAGTCATCATCCTTAACCGAAACTCTGAGCTCCATGAGATGTGGCTCCTCCTCCTGTCTCCAGCATCATGTCATGCCTATATTTCTCTATAGCTATCTGTAAACTCTATACACACCTATGCAAACTTCCATACACCGTGCTCTCTCCCTGGAACACTCACTGTAAACTTTCCTCCAGATGTAGCTAAAATTTTCATTCTTTAATCTCAGTTTACAATGGCACTTCAGTTAGTGCAGCTTTTGCAACTCAGTACCAGGAGAGATGCCCTCTTTTATATTCCCATATCATTGTAACTTTTTCTTTGTAGCATCTATTTGTTTGACATAACCCCTGTCCTCCAGAGTATAAGCTGCCTCATAGCAATAACTGCACTTGTCTTAAGCATTAAGATCATAATATTTCTGATGTGTGATAGGTATTCAAGGAACACTGACTGACTAAGGCCATAAAAAAGAAGAGTAGGGAAGAGATTAGACTCAAGTAATGCAAGTTAACTGTGAACATACTATATGAGATATACTTCACATAGATTTTTAAATAGTATCAAATCTAATCTTAACTCCATCATCAATTTAACAATTTCATTTGGCAAAACAGTTCAGTCATCTAAACCCAAGTTTGAGTTACCTGTCAGTGAGACTGGCACTATGTAAGGATAAAATGGCATTCCCATAGATATTCATATAATGGCATGCTCTCTGAAAAGAACTGGCTATAGATATACATGAATTATGATACGAACAAACAATTACAGAAACTGTTCAATTACAGTTTTGATCACTTTACATATATTAATCTAATTAATATTCACAACTACTTTTGAGGTTCGTGCTATGATTGGACCCATTTTATAGGTGCAGAAACTGGGGGTCAGAGAGTTCAGTGATTTGCACAGGGTCACTAAGTCCATAACTGGCACCATCAGAATTTAAACCAACTGTCTACTTCCAGACTTAAGACTGTGGTGCAGGCATCCTCATTATAATAGTAACCCAATTAATATACTTCCATAACTTGAACAGGACACTTTCCTTAAATTAAATGGCATAATATTGAAAACTTATGCTACTCACTTCTGTCCTTGTAAAATACAGCCATAATAAAAAAGAATAAAGTTTAGCTTCTCTATTAGTGGAACATTTTATCTACAAAACAAATTTCTTAATTTTTTTGCCATGTTGAATAGTTTTCATTAGTCAGCTTAACATTAAGCTGTTTATCATTTTTACAAGTGTTCATATGCCACAAAGTACATTTGTGTTATCCTAAAATTAATCCTTTATTTAATGTTTAATATTTTGATTCAGTGATAACCTTGTGTGTTTGCCATGGTAAAACCATCAATTAATTTACACCATAACAAATCAATTTATAATTCCATTAGGATTTCGCATTATCCAAAGGATAAATAAAATTGAAATATATCCCAAATGTTATACAAAATATAATTAAATATGCATAGTTTCAAGATTTCTAAACAGCGCAATTGATAATTGACACAGGAATCCACAGAGTAGAAGAATGAAATATATGTATAAACAGCAGAACTTAAAGCTAGAATCAACATGCAAATGAATAGCATGTTATTTATATTAGGAATTGGGAGCAAAAACAAGAACAGTAAAAATATCAGAGAACATTGCATGACAGAGAATAAAGTCCCTCGAGGAATTCTAGATAATAAGAGGTAGCCCAACTTAAAGTACACAAGGCATCCTCCCAAATTCTAGCCTTAATGTTACCTCTCCCTTCTGATTTTCAATGCTATTTTCAAACACTGAATTCTCTCTTTTCCTTTTCAAACCCCAAAGTGTGGACACATTTGTACCACCTGTCTCTAATTCTTTCCATCTCATGAGTACTGAATGCACTTCGGTCTCTGTTGTGAAGGCTCAGCTGGAATGGTCAAAGGCAACGGTGACAAATGAAATGTGAAGACCCTTTCTCTCCTTCGATCTCGATCCAGAAATTAAAACAAAACCAAGGAAAACCTAATTTTTCTTTAAACATTTTTCTCTCTTTTTTTTTCAGTCTTTCCTAGGTTCTCTATAAGGTCCTCTTGTTCCCGGGATCCACCAATCTCTCTCAGTGCTCTCAGCTACATTCATGCTAATAACTCTGTGATGTTTCTTTTCATCCAAGAGATTTTTCTCCGGAGGCCCATGATTCTATGTCAAGTGTCTCAGGGACATGTCTCCATGGGTATCTCACAGATAATATATAAATATTATATATCTCAAACATAATATATATTATATATCTCAAACATAATATATATTATATATCTCAAACATTATATATATATATATCTCAAACATTATATATATCATACATAATATATCAAAAGTTGGAAGCATCTTCTACCCTACTCAATTCTGCTCTTTTTCCTGGAGATCTATATGAATAAATGACTGCTCCACCCACACAGTTATACAAGCCAGGAATCTGGGTGCCATCTTTGACTCCTGCTTTGCCTTAGTCTACATGTAAAGTTAGTTCTTGCTCACATCTAGAACAATGTGCCCAATTTTGACAACCACAGGTGATAAAAACAACAACAGCAACAATAACAACTCGCAACTGTGTGCAGGAGAACAGTAGGTAATACGGTATATCTCTGTACTTGCTGTTCAGTTTTTCTGTCCACCTAATATTACTCTAAAAAATAAAGTCTATTATTTTTTTAAAAGCATTTGGAAGTATACAGAGAAGATAATAATGGGAAGATATTTAAAAATATATCATATAAAAAAGAGATATAGATATTAAAATATTCATCTTTATGAAAAAGATTAAGTTATGGATAAGTCATGATAACTGCCTTACAAAATTGTAGAGAAAAAAAGGAAGATGTAGTCAGATGGATCCATGAAAGCAAGGCAGCACTCACTACGAGATGCCATGGAGAAGCATTTCCAGCTTCTTACAAGAGAACAAATTACTTGGTAAACCAAAACTTTGAGAAACAGTAAGCTACTGAATCATGTATTCAATAAAGCACTTTAGGGTTTAGAAAGATGCTTTTTTAATATGTCATCCTATTTAATTACTGCCACAACTCTACTCCTAGGTTAGAAGACAAATATTCTTCTAATTTTTTCAATGGGAAACAAAGATAATGTGCCTTAGATTATTTAAGTGAATGGCTAAGGTTAGTCCCTGCACACAGCGCTTAAATAATTCTTAGAACACAGTGGTGTCTCACTGTGTTCTAATAGATGCTCTATTCCTGGGGTCATCCACCAGCATACAATTGGTGGTCAAAAAATATGAGCTGAAGAAATAAAATAATTGATTTTTTAAAGCATAAATCAAACCAGGACTTAATGACAGGACTTTTAAGAAAGAACAGAGTACAATTGAGTAACTTATAATATGAAAAAAAGGCAAAAATATAGTTTAGAAGAGAGAGATAAATAGAGGTGCTTCAGGTGGATATATGATATTAAAATCTGCCATATAGGATGGGTAGATGTGTTTAGAGGGCTCTGAACTGGTCTTTGTCTGGCCCTGCCTCTCTCGTGGGGATATAAGAAACATAGAAGAAATAAAGAAAAAACAAACAAATGTGGACATCTCACATTCATAGACTGGAAGACTTAAATTGTTAAAATGTTCATATGACCCAAAGCAATCTACAGATTCAATGCAATCCCTATCAAAATCCCAATGACATTTATTATATAAATAAAAAATAAGAATTAACCAATTCATATAAAATCACAAAAGACCAAGTGTAGCCAAATAATATTGAGAAATAAGAAAAATAATGGAGGCATCACACTTCCTGATTTCAAAACATATTATAGTGTATTTTGTATATTGTATGAAAAGCTACAGTAATCAAAACAATATGATACTAACATATAGACCAATGGACCAGAATAGAGAGTCCAGAAATAAAACCATCTGTATATGGTGAACTGATCTTCAGAAAAGAATAGTCTCTTCAACAAATGATGTCAGGAAACTGAATGTTAATATGCAAAAAAAAAAAAAAAGTAAAATTGGACTCATTTATATCATACACTAAATCAACTTAAAATGGATTAGAGACTTGAACACAAAACCTGAAACCATAAAATTCCTAGAAGAAAACATAGAGGAACAACTTCGTAACACTTGCTTGGCAATGATTTCATAGATGTGACAGCAAAAGCACAGGCAACAATAATAAAAATAAACAAGTAGGGCTACAACAAACTAAAAATATTTTAGCATAGAAGGGAAACAATCAACAGAGTAAAAAGGCAGACTATGGAATGGGAGAAAACATGCAAACCACATATTTGATAAGGACACTCCTATTAATCAATGTAAAAAAAATAACTCATTTATAATAGCTAATAACACAATAGGCTAAGGGCTAAAATACACATTCCCTAAAAAAAAAAATACAATGGTCAACAATTAAACAAAAAAATATTCATCACTAATCACCAGGTAATGTAAATCAAAACCACAATGAGATAGCACCTCACACCTGTCAGGATGGCTATTATTCAAAAACAAACCAAGTGTTGGTGAGAATATAGAGAAAGAAACTGGAACTCTTATACACTGCTGGTGAGAATGCAGAACGATGCAGCTGCTGTGGAAAATAGTATGGAAGTTTCTCAAAGACTGAAAATAGAACTACCTTATGATCCAGCAATCTCACTCCGGGTACTTACTCAAGAGCACTGAAATCAGGATCTCAAAGAGATATAAGCCCTCCCATGTTCACTTCAGCGCTATGCACGACAGCCAGATGTGGAAACCACCTGAACGTCAATCGGTGACAGACGAACGGATAAAGAAAATGTGGTAGATAGATACACACAATGTGGTAGGTACATATATACAATAAAATATTACTCAGCCTTTAAAAAGTGAGAAATACTGACATTTATAACAACACGGATTTATAACAACATAATAATTTATAACAATAGAATTTATAATACTATAACATTTATAACAACATAGGAAACTACGCTAAGTGAATTAGCTACAGAGAGACAAATACTGCATGATTCCACTTGCATGCGGTATCTAAAATAGTCAAATTCATAGATTTGAAGAATGGAATGGTGGCTGGCAAGGGCTAGGCGGAAAGGGTATTGGGGATTTACCAATAGGCAGAAAGTTCCAGGTAAGCAGGCAAGTAGGTTCTAGAGATGTGCTGTATGGCTCTGTAGCTATTGTCGCCAATACTGCACTAGATAATTAAAAATTTAAGAGAGTAGATCTCATGTTGTGTTCTTACCACAATAAATTAAATGTAAAATTAAGGAAGATAAAAAGATTAGGTTTCAGAAGAAAACAGTTCTTTTCTTATTTGTACTTCTTTCGCAAACTATTAACTTCTCTGGTAGTAATAACAGGCAGAGGATTACTATGAAAATGACATAACATATACGTGAAAAGAAGCAAATGCAAAACACTCGCCTGCCTTTATAACTAGTTGAGGGGTCTACAGAAAGCACAGCACATTCAGACAAGAGGCTCACAAGAATGAGGAAGAATACTTCAACGTTCATGAGCTATCTGATCAGCAAGCACGTCTCCTTTATTTGTATTCATTCATTCATGCATTCATTCATTCATTCATCTGTTCTGTTAATTAAATGAGTTAATAACCTTAAAACGTGCTGGGAACAGTATCGTGTACATAATAAGGCCTACATGCAATTTGTTAAATGTATGCACTCATTGAGGAAATGAACATTTATTAAATTCCTACTATATTCAAGGTCAGGATTTTAAATGTAGAAGAAAGCCATGATTCCCTTTTGTTTTTGTTATTGTATTCTCTATGCCAACATATTTCTCTGTGCATATGGATGTAAGGATAATAAAATGTAGTTTGGGAGTACTTTTAAATATTTACTATAGACAGTTTATCCTTATGATTCATCTTTCAAAAATATTCTTTTACTTATATTAATTACATTATATTGTTTACCATTAAAAATCAAAACAATTCCTGTTAAGGTTGTTTCAAACATTCTTAGCAAGGCATTATTATTGCTAGCTTCTAAAAATTTCTGTAATTGGGTTTTAATGAAGGTAAAAGGTCAGGGTTTAATTTATGGGATTCATATTTTCAATAAAGTTTGGTCTGTATGAGAGTAATTAACTGGTTAAAATTTTAAAGTTTAATGATCTATGCTGAGAGCTAGCATGCAGCTATTTACAAAGGCAATAAGCATTTTTATTAGCAGTGTGGCCAACGATGCTATGATTATTTAAACTGGCCAAGCATGAGAATAAAATAATGCTCACCCAGATACTGTTGCTGGAATGCTCTAATAGGTATATTGAATCACATCACTTATATTTTGGGGGGAAAAAAAATCCCTCAAAGAGCTCTAATGCATACAGGATAAAATCTAAAATCTTTTAATCCAGGCCCTTAGTCGAGTTTCTGCCTATACGTCTTTATCTTCAGAAATACTGCCCCCTACAGGCACCTGATAAAACAGCCACCCAAACTCTGTTGCATTTGCCCAAACACATTCTCTCCATGGTCCAAATCTCTGTGTTCGTGCCTTCTTATGCTGGGATGGGTCAACAAAGATCTATTTACCCTTCAAGTCTCAGGAATTACCTTCTAATTATGTTATCTAGCAAAATACGCACTCAAAAATTTTTAATATTTATAGAATATGCAGAAATTGCAAATATGTCATTACAACAGCCACATGACCATAAACTTAAGGTAAACAGATTTCCATATTGCTTATCTTAGTGTAAAAGAAGTCCAGGATGGTGGATGGGTGGGTATGCAAATAAAAAGCAATATTTCTACCAGTCTCTGAGCCATCATGGTTTATTGTTCAAAAACCCAACCACCACCATCACCAGCAAAGACTGAGATTACTACTTCATGACCAGCTCTGAGCTATCGAGACATATAAAGAAAAATAAATTACTCTGTCCAAGATTACTGCCATCAGCTACTACAGTATTAGACCTAAGCACTTTATTTACAGAACTCCCAAATGACAAATAATAGAATTGCATAATGAGAATACAAATGCCTTTTCAAGAATAGATTTTGAAAGCTGTTTTTACAAAAATGCCTTCTGGCTGAATTGTCAAAATGCAGTGAGCTGACAGGAGGGATGTAACACACACTGGCTTTGTTAGCTTCCAATGGATTCAGATTTTGAGTAGCATGAAAAAAGGTGGAAGCTAAAGCATTTTAGCAAGGTTTGGATCTCTCCATGTGGTCCTACAGTTTGAGGAACAGCAGGATGTGTGTACAGTAGTCTTCTATTTATAAGGGAAACAGGGCTTTAAAGAATTCCCATCTGAATACACAAGATTAGTAGATAGTTTGGAGAAGTGTAATGCTACAGAACACACCCACGGGGGTAAAATCTTCTTATTTTGAAAGGGTAATCCAACAAAGATTCTAAAAAGAGATTTTATAAAATTTCAAATTTCTTAAAGGAAACCTTTTAATAAAGTTGTGTTATTTCTAAGGAAAGATTGAGAGACATTTTTTTAAAAATTAGAAAATACTATCTTGAAATGGAATGTATGCTATAAAAAATTGTGAAGTTTTATCTTCCTTGGCAGTTAAATATTTTCAAAACTTTTCCATGTTTTCTCTTTCACTGAACATTCTTTATTCATGCCTGACTTTATCCAGGAATTGTGAATACACCATCTGAAGTAGTCAAATTTTGGCAGTTCTCACACTTCCTACTGCAGTCTCCAAGAATTCTTTTATTGGGTGATTGAGGCTGATGTTAATGCAGCTGAGAAAAAGTCATCATAATCATAATAAAATAATACAACTAAGATACTACATCTTTTATTAAGTCGTGCTGTGCAAAGGCAACCTGCATGCAGACCCCAGCACCGCAGGATGTGATTGATTTGGCCCTGCTGGCTGTCCCTATATAAAGGGTGCTGCCCTCCGTTCCTATGATCACCAGTATAGCAAATGTTCATGCACGTGGCTTGCAAGGCAAAACAACTAATCCTGGTTCGGCTTGACAAGCCATGAATTGTCGGTAATGAGCATCAACTTTCAAAGTCTAAAAAATGATGATGGCTTCATCTTTTCTGTAGGAAACTCTTGGAGAAACAGCATGATGAAAGCTTACAAGACTGAACTGTATTGCCTGGAAAGTGCATAACTCAAGTGATAGTCATTTATTTTGCATTCCTAAGGACACAGGCACGTGTCAGCAGCTATACGAAGTAGAATTGCATGGAGGGGGCAAGGGCAAACGAGCCACGGTGCCTTCCCTAAATTAACCAAGAGAGTGAAAATATAATTTTAAAAATTGAGATTTTAAAGATTGTCAAGATTCAAGAGCAAAACTAACCTCCTGGAAAACACTTGCTAACTACAGATCATAACTCTAACACTTCACTCGTCAGTAGACAATACAATGCTTCCCACTGCACTTGTTCCCAATAATTTCCCAAGAACTTTTTCCCAAGGGTCAAAATGAGAGGACCAGAAGCAAAATAAAACCCTATTCAGACTTCTATTTGCTCCATAGACTCTCAAATAGAAGAAATCAGAGAAAATTCAAATAGTGTGAGCAAGCAAACATTTATATGTGTCTCTTAAGTATTGGATATATATAAACATCTTTCTTGCTAACAATTATTATCACTCTCAACTGAAGAATGCAGGCTTACTAGTCATCTGCTTTGAACTGAGGATGATAGCTGGTATACCTTATAATCCTGCATCTCCATCTCGGGTTCGGTACCCTATTTCTTCCTCTAGGGGTCAGCACACTAGTGCTGTCAATAATACCTGACTTGAACATGTTTTCAGAAGACAGTTGTCTTTAAAACAAATGAAGGAAAGAAAGAAGTACACAGATGCCAAGAAATAGTTACTGAGTCTACCTTTTTCAATAACCACATTTACATTTAGTATAAATAAAAACTCAGAAAGCAACTCTGACTAAATGAGTCAGTTTAGGAATGACCAGAACCTACAATTCAGAAAGATATCAATTCACCAATACTTTATTTTAAATATTCTATTGGTACTACACAGCTGAAAAATCAGAAGTTATGTTAAAACATATTTTAACCGTGTACTTTACTATTCAGAATTTCCACAAATGAATTCTGTCATAAAAATTCCAGCTTCAGTCTAATGCATGAGCCACAAAAGAAATTTCTCTGAACAATGTAGTCACCTTCTGTATAGAATGTACCTTCTATGTCAAATATGATCTTTTCCACAATCAAATAAACACTCGGTGCAATGAAATTACTACCGATTTTCTTGGTGGTCTCTGTTTACGTGTATTTCCTTGCCTGTGACATCTCCATCTCACACTTTGCCTATTGTTCAAAAGGGTTATTTCACACTTCAGGAACACTATGATGCTTCTGAGATGGATTACGTGCACTGTGGCTGAGATACTCTAGAAAACTAGCAGGGTATCACCAGCAAGAAAAGCCTGGAGAACCACATGCAGGGTTTTATAACAAGTTCTGTAGTTTAATTTATATGGAAAAAAAACTGCAGCAACAACTCTAATAGTTTTTACAAAAAGGCTTCTTGGCTTTTAGAAGCAGATTCGTGATAAAAGCAACTTGTCTGAATACCCCTCGAGGCACAGTGTATTTTCCATTCTTAAGTGGATTATTTATGGGAACTATAAAATTACAATTCTGGCAACAAAATTATGTAAGTTTATGAATTCTGGGAATGTGGGTTTTTGTTGCAATTAACTTGAAAATTAACTTGAAAGCAATGAGGTACCGTTTTAAGAATTTTGTAGTATATAATTAGGTAATGAATTTTAGTAATTTTCAATGAAATAAAAGCACTGTTTTAAAGTCTTTTTGAACAGGGTAATTAACTTAGTAAAAATAAAAACAAAATCTTTTTCAAAATGTTCAACAATTATGATTGAAAAATAATATCGACAAAGGTAATACTGACAAAGTTGTTTTAATTATAATTTATTTTATTAATAAATTTTAATTTTAAAATGCCAAAGAAGTGTTACTTGTAGATAAAGAATAGAAAAAAACCTAAACTACTTCTCTCTTCAATGCAGAAGGAGGCCAGCAGTGCTCTAGTAACTTGGTTATGTATTTTTCAAAAGACTTTTTAATATAACCTGCTAGGCTGTTTTAGCAACTCAATCCATGCCCTGGAACCTTTTCAGTGGGATATATCAAAGCCTATACAACTTGCATCCTAATACAATCTCCATGTCATTTTTCCTAGAGTCCACTGAAAAGGATTAGCCTTGAAAATTCTGTCAGAGTACGTGCCACATTCATTTTAGTATTTCAGATTTAGACATGCTTTACTGGTGAAGCTCAAGAATACTGATTATTCAAAGCATTGCAGCTTTCCTCTTCAAATATTACCTAGAAAATTTTGCATTTCCTTCAGACAGTGGTCTTTGTACTTAATTAGAATAGCGAGGTTACATTTTAGAATAATGAATTCTGGTTCGTCTGGTCTATAAAAATGATCTACATTTCTGGCAGGAAGATATATAGGCGTTATATACACTTGAAAAAGAAAATGACCAAAGAAGTTTGGGGACCTCTGAAGAATTCTGAATTCTAAGTTCTAACAGAGCAAAACTTCACTTATCTGACTGTACAAAGCCAGCTGGTGTTCTCAGATGCCAAGAATAGAATTCTGGGTAATTTAAGGCACAAAGGGGATTTACTGAAAGACTGGAGAACCAAGATTGTAAGCACCCAGCAAGAACCAAGATATTCAAGTTTTATCAAAAATCAGACATCTGTAACTGCTGAACATGATCAGTGGACAAGCCCGCAGGCATCGCCGGCTTTCCTGCTCTGGTCCCAGGGCGATTCCACAGCCACCATCCCACTGGGATGAACTCATACCTTTCCTCCCCTTAACATCTGTTCCTAGATTCAAAAAGCCAGACAGGAGTCTATTAGGCTGCATATACGTTTTATGCCTCTACACACCCCGATGTCCATCTTCTGAAGACTCTGCTACATGCTGCGTTCACTTCTACAGGGTCATCCGCTCTATCTAGTTCCAGGTCAGAGACAGAGGACTAATATAGTGATCCTCAAAGTAGAATGCAGGGATTCCTGGGGATTGGCACATTCAAAGCTATTTTTATAATAATATGAAGATGCTATTTGCTCATTTTGTTTTATTTTGATGTAACAATTTGTCTTTAATAACAATAATAATTGCAATAATACATTAATGGTAATATCGCATAAACATAATTAATATTACTGATGATAATAACACCACCTGTGGCAATTTTCAGTTATAAATTACACTCACAGAAATGATCTAATTTGATTATCATACACTTAAAAGGTAAGTATTAATAGCTACAACACACACACACACACACATGTGCACATGTGCATATACACACAAACTTTAAAGATAAGAGATATTTAAAGTTCAAGCTAATCAACTAATCATCTTTTTTAAAACCTTCATTTTGCTCACATTTCCACAATGTTTTTAATGCTTCTCTAGGGATTTACTTCTCTCTTTTTGGTCAATAACCTAAGGGTATTTTAAAAATTAGCTCAGGAGTCATTGACTGTCATTGGGTTGCTTTCTTCTTTTAGAATTCTGTGAATTCTTCATACGTTTTGGATATATAAGTTCATTATCAGATATAAAATTTATATATTTCTTCTTGTTTTATCATTCTCTTCACAGTATCATTTAAAGACCAGAACATTTAAATTTTAATTAAGTTTCAGTTTGGTCTTTTAGGATTGAGCTTTTGGCATCATATCCACAAAATCTTTGCATTCAGTCTTTCACCAGTCACTATGATGTTGTCTGTGGGCTTTTCACAGATGCCATTTATCAGCTTGAGGAAGTTCCTTTCTCTTCCTAGCTTCGTGAGGGTTTTTATAAGAAAAGGATGCTGGATTGTCTCAAACGTTTTTTCTACATGTATAGACATGAGCATATGGTTTTTCTTTTTTAGTTTGTTGCTATGATGAATTACAATGTTTGCTTTTTTTTTGAGTGGGGGTGGCTTAAAACAACACAAACTTATTATGTTACAGCCTGTTAAGTCTAAAATCCAGTGAACAGCGAGTCTCTCGGGACAGACATCAAGGTGTGAACAGAGATGAATTCCATTCTGGAGGCACTAGGGGAGAATGAGCTTCCAGGCTTATTCAGGTTGTTAGCAGAACTCACTACATGTGGTTCCAAGACTGAAGTCTTCATTTCCTTGCGGTGTCAGCTGGGAGCCACCCTCGGCTCCTGGAGGCCCCTCTCTGGGCAGGGGCCCCTACACCTCAGAACCAGCAATGGCACAGCAATTCCTTCTCCTGCTGCCACATCTCTTCTGCCTCTTCTTCTGCTCTGCCTAGTATTTTGCTTCTGTACTGATTTCTTACTAGTTCGTGTACAGTGGAATTTTCCAAAGGCAACACAACACTGTGATATTTAAACAGACTGAGAGCAGAAGCTGATAAGGGCATTTAACTAACTTCTTCTCCTCAGCCAAAAATTAAGATTTGCAAAAAATGTAAAACAATGCTACTGATTTTTTTTAGACTATAGACTATATCCATATTGTATTTTATTATACTAGTATACACACACACACACACACACACACACACACACACATATAATAGCATTAACATGTAATGGTTTTATTTTGCTATTTTAAATGATTTAATAAACATTTTTTAAAATTCCTGTTTTAAATTCTAATACAGTAAATGTAGATACAAAAGTATAGATATAACATAGAGATGATATAGATATAAGTAACATAAACTATATCTTTTTACAATCCTCAAAAAATTTTAAGAGTGTAAAGGGGTTCTGAGACAGACAGACAGACAGACAGACAGACGTTCAAATTTAAGAACTAATCTGGTGGGTCTCACACCAGCAATGAAATTATCTGGTTCAGAAGGCCCCCATCACTGCAGCTGAGGTCTCACTGGCCAGGAGTCATGGGCCCACCCCAGCAGAAGGCAGCCAGGAAAGTCTATTCTCTAAGGTAGAGAGAGAGCTAAGAGAACATTGACGACCACCACAGAAGGCATGACCTCCCTCCATCAAGAATCACATTTTTCCCCAAAGGAAAAGTTAACAAGCTAAAACTATAACAATTGCCAACAACATACTCTGTGGGTTTATCTGAGATTACTACACAGAAAAAGCTATCTTTCAGTTCCTTCAATTAGAATCAAGTATTTAAAACTGTCTGTGTACAGAGAGGTCATGATGCAGCAGTTATGCAGCCTGATGTCTATTACTTTGGTCCTTGTAGGTGAAAAATCCCACATTATCCTCTTAAATATTTATACTTCCCATTTCCAGATCATGCCTGGTATCAATCTGTTTAGGAAAGACGAGGTTGTATGATATGTATAAATAACTCTCAATCCATCAGTGGCTGAGAAGTCAAAAAATGGATTTTTGATATTATATTTAAAAATGAAAAAATGAAGTACTTGTATGCTTCTAGTTGATTCTATTGCAGGCTCATCACTACCCATATTTCAGCAAGTTTAATTAAATTCATAGGACTTCGAATGTTGCTTAAGGAAGAATGTTTTCTGAGAGATTTATGTTTGGAGTGGCTTGTAAAAATACAATATGTTGGTTAACACAACCCCTTTACCAAATAAACAGGTTTAGCATAAATAAATATTGTCTTAGATAAAGCCATAAACATCATATTGTTGAGTTTAATCAAGAGTATAGTTTGTGAAAAATTATTGATTCTCACTGTTATAAGTTTTCTTGCTCCTTTTTAATTGACTAATTTTAGTCAGCTCTGTGTGAGAAAATTCAGTTTAATAGAATTATTTTTAAGAAAGGCCAACAAGCTTTGAGTAAAGCCTGAATTATTCTCCTATGAGACAAATGGGTGAGCTTTCAAACACATACGTTCATCATAAACATTGCGGCATTTATGTGGGGCAAGGTAAAAATACTGTTCTGAATAATTCTATTCTTTACTTAGATTTTGGCTGTGTTATAAAGAGCTGAAATTAAGTGATAAGTAGTTTCTAGATAAATTAGATTTCACTAAAGTTGAGATGTTATTCAACTGTGACAAAAAAAAAATCACAAAAGGACATACAAATTGATACCTAGTAATAAGTAAAACCACAGAAGGAACATAGACCATATGGTTTTATTTCTGCTAAGATAATAACAATATTAATTTTATACTTTTGTTCTACAAAAAGAACAATTATTTCACAAGCATGGTATGATGACAAGAATCACAGAAATTACAATCAGGGATTCTAAATTTTTACTGAGTAGTTCCTAAGTGCTTGGTCTGTGCCGTTGGGTTTGCAAACATTTTCTCACTTAATATTTCTTAAGATGCTGCAAGGTAGTCACTGTCTTCATTCACAGACGAAAAAAGGAGTCTTAGCAAGTTAAGGTCCAGATCAGACTTGCAAAGCCTGTCCTAATAATGCTAATAAACTCACTAACACTGCCTTTCCTTTCATGTGTGCCAGGGTCTGTGACCTTGGCCACGTTATATAACTTCTGTGAACCTCACTGATTTATTCGGCCCTCCATTAATCCATTTATTCACTTCATGAATCCACTCAACAAATATTGACTGAGTTCCTACTAAGAGCTGCTCACTGGACAAGGAGTTGAAAAGACTCATTTGTAAAAAGAAGAGTGTAAAACGTTTGTTAAAGGGATCAGATGAAATAATATACTGAAGGAATTTTATATTCTAAAATGCCAGTAGGCCAAACCACTTCTGATAAAAACTGTCATGATTGCACTTGTCCCACGTGATTCCATCACACCTGTCAAGAGCAGGGCCTGCTGTCCCTAAAACAGGTCCTCACTCTGGACAGTGAATTGATCTGATACAACAACTCTCCTCAGTGAGCATCTTCTGTCTTGGAGAATGACTTGCCCTGTCGATTAAAGCTTGTCCCAGGGGGTGGAGGGGTAGGTCAGAATGTGGGGTTTCCAAAAAGAGGACCTCAGAAAGTAGGAGTGACAGAGGCCAGCAGGCCAGCACAACGACCATGAAGACTTGGGAAGTTCTTTTGCGTTTTGGGCAGCATTTTGATTTTCCGTGATGCCTGTCTTATATCCATGAACCTATTACTTTGCTCCCTTGGCCAGAACATGTCTCAGACTTCAAGATCTTTCCGATAATACAGGAATATGCTCCAACTTCCTTTCAGAAATGGGGAACACATACATATGAAATTTGTCACCACTGTTATAAAACCAGTGCCTCTGCTTGGCCCGAGTTCATTAACTAATGGAAGATTTACTCTTCCAGCTAGGATTTACTGATCTCCTTATGTAGCTATATTCCAGGATTATCTTTCAATGGTTACTTTCTAAAATAATATTAAGCTCTTTTCTTGGTTTGCTTTAATTCATTATCAACCCACAACTCTGAGCTAATTACTGAAAAATACCCTTAGTGACACTTCTGTCAGTTTAATTGTTAAGATTTATCTGAAGATAGATTTTTATATCTTATTTTTAGTCAGTGTTACGGAGGTATAATTAATGAGAAATAAAATTAATTTTAAGTATGAGATTCAGAGTTTTAACAAAAGTATGCAGTCATGTAACTACCAAGCCTATCATGATGGAGAATTATTCCATGACCCCGAAAAGTTCTTTCATGCCCATTTGCTGTCACCCCTCCCCCTCACCCTCAATCCTGGCAACCACGGACCTATCTCTATCATTATAACTTTGCTTCTTGTAAAATATCATATAAATAAAACTGTAGTGTGGAGTCTTTTATGTCCACCTTCCTTCAATTAGCATAATGCTTTTGAGAGTGGTTACAGGTACCAACCATTCAATCCTTTGCTGAGTGGCAGTATTCTATTGTATATGTACATCACATTTGTTTACCTGTGGTCATAGCTGATGGACAGAGTTCTTTTCTGCTGTTTGATTATTATTTAAAAATATAATCTGAATATTTGCATATTAATATGCACATCACGACCCTGATAAAACCACTTATGGTTCAATTAGTTTTCTTTTTAATGATTCCTCAAGATTTTTTACAAAAACAATAATGTTAGAAAGTTCTGCTTCTTCCTTACCAAGCTATATGAGTCTTTTAAGACTTACTGGATTGGCTGGCTAGGATATTCTAAACAATTTCGGACAGGAGTGGTGGAGCAGGCATCCTTGCCTTGCTCCTGAACTTGGAGGAAAAACATCTTACCATGTTGGGGATTATATAACTATAGGTTTTTCAAAGATGTCCTTTATCATTTTCAGAAATTCATTTCTATTTCTAGTTTACTGAGTTTTTTTTTTTTTTTTTGGTCATGAATGAACTCTGTTAAATGCATTTTTTTTTAAAAAAAAGCCTGTTAATGTGTTAAATTGCAATGACTGATTTTTCAAATGTTAAAGCAACCTGGTATTTCTGATATCAATCCTACTTGGTCATAATGAATTACTCTTTTTATTTATTGCTACACTAATTCACTAAATTTTTGAAAAATAATTTTGCATCTATATAGAGGATGGATACTGAATTGCATTTTCAGTTTTCTTTTTCTTTTTTGGTAACAAAATTGTCTGATTTTGTTATTATAGGATGTGCTTTGAAGTATTCTTCTATTTTCTAGAAAAGTCTATGTTGATTTGACATTATTTCTTCTATAAAGGTTGGTAGAATTCATCAGTAAGGACATCTGGCCTTAGAGATTTATTTTTTCCTTTGTGGAAAGATTTTTGTGTTTGCAATTTTTAATTGACTTTATTTTTAGAGCAGTTTTAGTTCAAGGGAAAATTGAGCAGAAGGTACAGAGCTTTACCGTATACCCCTTGCTCTCATGTATGCACAGCCTTCAGCGTTACCTCATCCATAAGACTTGAAAGAAATATTTAAAATTACATACTGATTTCACTGGTCTGATACATTGTTCTTTGCTTTCAATCCAAGGTTTATAGGCCTTTAGAGGCCATGAGTTGGTTTCTGCCCTCAATTCACTTGTTCTCTAATGTAGAAAGAGGATACCCTGGCTTTTGTCATCAAAGGGAGAAATGGTGCCTATGGACTTTGAAACAACCAAACTTACAGAAATCCCTATATGCTGTCAACATCCTGGACATGTAGTCTACCTTCGTGGATTAGAAACCTTTTATAGTGGAGAATAAGCTACTTCACAAGCAGCTGTTACATTTTCAAGTGCCCCTGTTGTTATAAAGTTTTTCTGTGGAAGGACATAAAAGTCTAGAAAGGCTAAATAAGAGTTTATAATCTGATTGCTACATGCAATCAGCACCAAACTCCAAGTGATCTGACTCCATCCAAGTGATGTGTCAGTTCTTTGTTTTCTTTCTATGTACCCCTTGTTATAATTCTGCCTGGCAGAGAAGATTGTTAGTACTAATAATATCTCTTGTTTAAGATATAAAGAAATAAATATTTCCATCATTTCAGGCAACTGCATACAATTATACATTCTTAGGGTTTTTTATTCCATTTTAAATTTCTTAATAGATATATTCACTTTCAGTGGGTGTCTTCAAATTTCACCCAAGAAGCTATAAAATATTCATAAACTCGTTGTAAATTAAATTTCAATCTATTTTTCCATCTGAGAATGATTTAGAAAATATAAGAATTTCCTTCAGCAAAGACTTGCAATTTTATTTAAAAATTGTTAATGCATTCATTTATACACTTTTTCCTTCATTCATCATTTACTGTATATTTTCTGAGCAATTAAGTACATAAGATAAGATATTGAATACTCCTTCCTCTTCTGGAGTTTATGGTCAAGTGAGGGACAGAAATATGTAAACAAATAAGATCTCTCAAATAAGCTAAAAGGGAATAACATTATCTGGAGAGTTTCACACTTATAATTTTAATGATTGTATATATGGCAGTAGAAAAAAACTGATGCACAGGCAGAAGATTTTCACCATCATCTCAGCATTAACAATTAAACTGAAATTCTGAATAACTAAATAATACATCAAAATTCCAAATTTTGAAGTCATGCTTTCCGTAACAATATTATCTCAGGTTAAAAAAATGTAGAATAGTAGTTCTAAAAGAATGTTCCAGGTACCTCTGGGAGTCAGAGAAATATTGCACACTGGGTGCCTGAAGTCAAAAATATTTTTATAAAAATACCAAGATGTCCTGGCTTTTTCATTCTCTCACAAATATACAGTGGAGTTTCTAGAAGATTACAGGTTGTGTGATACTACAACAGTTTGGATACAGAATTACAGAGAAGAATCCAGGTGTCTTCTAATAAGTGAGCTACTAAATACATATATATATATATATATATATATATATAAAATATATTTTACATATATGCTACATATTGTATGTAATATATATTCCACATTATCACTAACTCTTTGTGGTCGCCAGTAAGATCCCGAGATCTAAAAGCTGAAGACGGAGATATAGAATATGTTAAATGACAAAATGTGACCTTTTAATCCTTGTCACTGTCACATTTCTCCCTCAGAAATTTCTGAAGTAAAAAGTTAAACTCTAAAATTAGACCCTTTTCTGGGTTAATATGAAGATGTTGTAATTATAATGACTGGGTCATTAGAATATGAAAATATATAACTCGTAACTTGTGAAATTTAAAGAGCCCGATGAGATTTTGGACATTAACATTTTCATATTATTGATGAGGAAGCCAAGGCCAAGACTGATTGATTATCTGGCTCGTCATAAGTCGAGCAGCCACAGTTAGTACAAAACTAAATCTAGAACCTAGTCCTACACCCCCTGCAGTTCAGTGTTATAACTTACAGGAACATTATTTCATTCAAAATCAACTAAACAATACTAAAATACTTTAAGTGTAAATATTTTTTCAGATCTAAATTTATTTACCAGAAAAAAATAAATTCACTAAAAGAAATGTAGGCAAAGCTGTATGTGTATAGTCTTATAGAATCTGCATATTTTAGTAATTCATCTATCTTCTTTGGTACATTTTCTACCATCATATAAAATAAGAGAAAACAAAACTTGTAAAACTGAAACTCATCAAAAGGATCAATGATGTGACTCTTCTTTCAACACTTATACAGTGGATGGATGTGTCCTCCTATTAATTCATGTGAAATCTGAAGGGGAAAAACATGATAAGCAGCCTAAAGATGGTTTGGTTCTCCAAGCTCAAATTTTTAGAAATCATGCCAATTGTGACTAACCATTTAATATCTACTTAAACAGCGCACTAGCTCTAAAACAGTTTTAACACGTTTCTTTGCTCCATTCTTCCTAATTAGGATGTCAATGATGCTCTAAGAAATAAAAATAGCAATAGAAAAAAAAGGCTAAATCTCAAATTTGACAAGAGCATATTGACATCCAAAATGTTAACAAATTTCAACTCTGTGGCTTATTGACATTTCTTGTTTTTAGAACTGGCAGAAAAGTGATCGATCTATTGAACATAAATTCTGAGTTTATATTGTCAATGGCTTAAAAACTATGTAAGAATTTCTTTAGGTATTAATATACAAAAATTCAGTAACAACTGAAGCTATGCCCCTATTTACTGTTTATAAAAGGAACAGGAATATAGGGGATGGAGAAGCAAAGGGCAGAAAGGTGGGTTGGGGAAAAAAAGAACAGGAAAGGCAGGAAAGGGGAGAAAAGAGAGAGACGGAAAATGTAAAGAATGAAAAAAGTAGGAGGTAGGACAAGAAGGGAAAAACAGAAATGGGATCGGAGATTTCAATTAGCAAAAGACTCCATTTATCAGCCAGAGGGTCAGCAGAAAACTATTGCCTCAGACGATCAAAAGGACTGAATTCTTTAAGAGCCTAGGTTCAAATGCCAAAGAAATAGCGGTCTAGATCAAAAGTCCAAAAACAAAGTAGTTAGAGTGAAACTGAAAGCAGTAGACTGAAGTGCAATTTTCTTTTATTTATTCAGGGAGCAGTCTTTCTCTTCACATGAATAATAAGCAGGTTAGGAAAGCAGAAGTTGCTGAAGGTACTCGGTTGGTTGCCTTCAGAGCTAGGAGCATCTTTTGTGCCACGAAGTCTCCTTAGCCTCAGGTGCCTAGAGGCCAGAGGGGCAGAGAGTGAGGACTAGGAAGGCGGTAATAAGGCTGCCATCACCGTCTTCCTTCAACTGTCCAACGGACCTCTCACTAAGCCGACTGACTAGAACTGCTGATCTCCAAGCTCCATCGTAGCTCAGAAATATGTGATGATGATTTTGAGTAAAAAGCAACCAAAAGGAAACATTTATCTTCAACTTGTCCTAGAAAACATAATCTAGGACACAGTGAAAACACTGACTCTGGCATTTTCTACCTACCTATGAAAAATAAGACAAAACAGGCTTTTTCTAGTGTTGAGCAACGATTGTTACCTGCCAAAGGTACAGCTGTTTCTATTTAAGTTTCCTCATTCTTCCCACCGATCTTGTCCAAACATCTACTTAGTGTGCAATAAAAAATGAGCACTTTTGGGGGACACTGTTTTGGGTTGAACTGTGCTCCCCACCCCATTCATGTTGAAGTCCCACCCTCGGCCTCTCAGAACGTAACCTTGTTTCGAATAATGGTTGTTGCAGATGCAATGAGTTAAGATGAAGTCTTTGGAGGGGACCCTAATCCAGTACGAATAGTGTCTTTACAAAAAGGAAACATTTGGACACAGAGACATGCACAGAGGGAAGACAGATGGCCTTCCGCAAGCCAAGGAAAGAGGCTGGGTGCAGATCCTTTGCTCACAGCTCTCGGAGAGAACCAGCCCTGCCAACAACTTCCCTGTGGCCTTCGAGCCTCCAGAACCGGGAGGCATGAACGTCTGCTGTGTGAACCATCCGGTCCACGGTGCTTTGACATTCGGCCCCAGCAAACGCACAGAAGTCCACTCTGTGTACCTGCCCACCGTTCCGCTAGGCGCCCCACGTTTATCATTCTATAGCATCCTCACTGTACCTTCATAATGAGCTATTATTCTAAAACCCACTTTTACACGTTGGGGAAGCCGAGGCACAGGGAAGGGATGGTAACGACTCCCATTCTGTACTGCTGGCCCTGCCAAAACCACTTTCTTCCCATCGGTCCCAGTGAACCCCTACTTCTCTTACAGCCTTTCCTGGAATGGACAGGGCCTCTCCTATGTGTTACTCCAGAGAAGCACTTACTACATGGTATTATGATTCTTATTCGAAAATTTGTTTCTCCCAGTAGACTCCGAGCTTCTGGAGGAACTGGAATGGGGTCACACTCAGTCATTTTTATAGATGTGGCTCCTAGAAACCAGCCTAGCACATCAAAAGAATTCAATCCATATTTTTCAAATGAGTAAATTAATGCCAAAGGAAGCCTCAAGGAATTTTGTAGGAGCTAACTTTATTAAATACACATACTTCTACCCTTGTGTATTAACTACACATACAAATTCGCTATATTAAAGGGCAGACAAAATATAGAAGGACAGACATCAAAACTGTAATACTCGTCATCGTTAAACTTATATATAAAAAGGGAAACGCTTTAGTCTCTTTAAAAGCTGCCTTCAAAGCAAATGGAATAGACAGTTTATGAAACATTGCATGCATTAATAAGATAGGTGTTGCAGACATTGGGATCTATGTTACATATAATTGAAAAGTAAAATACAGAGGAACTGATCCAATATAAGTCAACAGCAGAATTAAAGTCAATGGCAAAAGTGGTTTTCTTGAGTGTAGAGCAGAGTCAGAATAAGTGGATGTTTTTCTTACAGCAAGGATACTTTGGGTCTCCTTTTCAGAAAGCTGCTAAGCTAACTGTGATTATAGATTCTCTACCAACTGTAAAATACCATGGGGAGAGAGGTCAAAGATACGTGTTAGCTGAAAGAAGTGACTAGAGATTAGAAACGCCCTTCACACGTAAATGTAATGACATTTAGTATCTAACACCTATTATTTACAAGAAAGTGAGCAGGCAATGGGAAAATAATATGTAAACACATTCCCACGATACATGCATATCTGGCCGTTCCTTCAAAAGCAACTTCTTTCCATTGGGTCTATAAAATAACATGTTTATTCCATCGTAGACACACTTAAAGTGAAATAGGATTTCATAATACAAGATATAATCTAAGAGATCTTTTCAAACTCTAGAGGTAAACAGTACTCAACATCAATATACTTGCTTTCAACATTGGTATTATGATGCTTAAAGCTGTGAATGGTTTTAAACATCTTGTCTTTGCCTTGCTTTATACTATCTAGTATTTGTACAAGTATAAAATTGAGATAAAAAGTGTAAATATACCAACAAGGATCATAAAAGTAAAAAATAAAAGTTTTCCCACAATGTGAAGTCAAAATTAAGCAGGATTTATGCTATGGAAAAGAGTAAAATATAAAAAATTAGCAAATATATTTATATTTACAAATAAAACAAAGTTCACTCTGGAAGTTAGAAAATTAATGTATAAAATATATTTTTGTATTTTATAGGTAATATAAAATCATGACTTCTTTAAAAGTCTAATGTAAGCTGCACTTCACTTTTCTCTTTGAGTTCCTTTTCCATTTTAATCTTTATGAAATTTAATGAGGCCAAAAAGAGAATATCCCATAATCATGGCCATATAAAAATCACTAATTCTGAAAACAGATAAATCTGGGTTTGAAGTCAACTTCTCCCCCTTAAACATCATTAGATATCAAGTAAATTCCTCTCAAAATTCTTTTTTCTTCATCTGTACAAAGTTTCTAAAAAGCATACCATCCCCAGGACTGGTTTGAGGACTAAATGAAATTATGCTTCAGAAGTACCTAGCATAGCGGGTGGTACCTCTAAACAATGCCCTGCCAGTGTTGGCCATCGTGACTCTAAAAGTAGCTGAAGAATTAGAACCAGAACCTTCTAAGCTCTCGAAGGGACAGAGTGATGAGAATAGTGATGGGGAACTAAAATCTCTCTTTTCGCTAAAAATGTATCACACAGAATAGTCATTAATAAAACCTAAGATGTAGTTAGGCATGCTTTATTGAGTCTCTCCTTGTAACTAAATAAGTAAATGTGCAATCATCAGGCAAATTAAGAAATCCTTGCAAGAACACTGTATCGTGGGGCTGAATCCATACGTATCCTCAGATGTGGGAAACGGCCCCAGAACACCCGCTGTCCATTCAGTGGATGAAAAGTAATTTGTCACATATCTCCTTTTGGTTCGGCGTGATGATGGATACCAATGACAACCTCGGGGGATTTTTCAATCTTTGGTGAGCAGCACAGAAACGAAGTATGCCCTGCATGAGAGGGCTCTGCTTGCAGGGAGCATCAGCTGCTATGGGAACACGGCACGGAGAATCCGTGGCCTCTGATAGAATCACCCTGGAAGCTGTTAAAGAAAAGATGAGAGAGGGCAGCACAGAGGCCCCTATGACGCCCGCACGTGGATTTTAAAAGGTGTTCCTTCTTCAATACAGTTACAGAAACGCATAATATGTTGGAGGAATGTGCTTTGTTGTCCTGTCGGAAAAAAGCATATGAAGGAATGTGTGAATGTGAATGCGCCTGGTGGGTGTGTGTGACAGGGTGGTCTCTGAGTTCGTGTGTGTACATGTATGTGAGTTGTGTGTGTGTCAGTGTGAATGTGTGTGGTATGTGCATGGCTAAGTGAGTGTGAGAGTGTGTGTATGTGTGTGAGTGTGCAGACAGACTTTTACTAGGTCTAACTGACTTCCGGATGGATCTCGTATGTTCCAGAGCCTGCATACCCAGAGTGGCGGCTCTAAGGGGTGAGCCAGCTAGAGGCAGAATGGACAAATAAGAAAGCATGTCATTCCCAAAATAATTGAAGATGCTCTCTACTATCAGTGGCAATTTGCTGAAAGGAAAGTAGTATTATTCGAAAAATATTTCTGAAAGAGAACAAACACACTTACTACCCAGTGCCTTTTTCACTCAAGGATGTTGAGCAGGGGGCGAGTTTGGGATAATAAATACCATTTATCAGACATGTTTTCTCCAAATCTTCAAAATTACCCATGAGAGTTGGGACTTCTTCCATTTTACAGAAAAATGGAGACTTAGAAAAGTTGACTGTTCAAGATCACCACGTTAATAAATGATCAAGTTGGTATTTGGGTCCAGATCAGTCCAACTCCAAAACCCACACTTATAGCCCCCATCCTATAGCTGCTCATCAAGGTCGTGAATTCAGAAAACAGAGGATGGTTTAGGAGGAAAAATGATACATTACCTTTCACAACTACTAAGCTTGAGATGCCCATGGCAGGTCTAAATGACCTGGGCAGTGATGGACTCTAATCATTGAGCCCCTGGCCCACTTAGAGGCCAGATTCCTGTCTGTGAATAGTGTTGCTGGTCCCCGGCATGTAATGCACAACACTAGCGAGTCAAATCTGTACCATAAGTACACAGAAGGGTATTTAGTTCGAAATCCTATGCTATACCAACATGCTTCTCCTTCCTTGCATGTTTATCCCTCATCAGCCAGAGGTGTTGAGTCCTCCGGAAGGATGAGAATCATTAGCACAGGAATTCAAGAAGAAAAAGAAGTCAGTTGAACTATTTAATTTTTGTAACAGCATGTTTGAAGTCTACCCTAGCCTATCGATTGTAGAAAGAGAAATGAGTGTTCCACGTTTTGAGAGCTCTCACACATCGAGCATGAAGCCCCTTTCCCCCTGGGGAGGAGCTGTCGCGGTGTCCGCACATCTGCCATGGATGGTTGCATGGAACTGCTCCAGCTGCCTGATCGAGAGGAACAAGCAGACAGACAGCACCGACCCCAATAACTTGAAGGCCTGCAACGTTGTGTGTGATCACGAGCTGATTCGCCGCCAGACAGTGGGTGTGGGGCCGGCGGCCCACGGCCAAGGCTCAATGGTCCTCCAGAAGCGGAGGGCCGGTGGGGACAGCCCACAGCCTCCCACATGTGGACCACCCCCAGCAAGAACGCCCGGGCCACCCTCAGCAGGAGCAGCAACCGGCACATGGTCCACAAAAACAGGTACCGACCGTCCGGATCTGCGTGTTGCGACTACCCACAGGGCCTGCACCGTCCTGTGCAGCCAGGAGCCCGTGATGGGGAAGAGGAAGCGGCCGGGCCACCAAGAAGAGCTCCTGAACCTGCCATCACACCCCACCCAGGCAATAAAGGTGTCAGCTGATGTTCCTCACCACCACCACCACCACCATCAAAATAATAATGAAATGAAATGAAACCTGGCTAACTCAGGTCATCCATCTGTAGTTCCAAATATGATGTAAGGCGGTAGTTCTCAAACTCTGGCGGATGTGACAATGACATGACAATCACCTGGGCAACTTGTCAAAACACAATTTGCTGTCCCCCCTCCCCCCCAGATGATCTGATTCAGTGGTCTGAGGGAGGGCTCTAGACTTTTCATTTCTAGCAAGTTCTCGTGAAGTGGCATTGCTGGCACAGGAAACACCCTGAGAGTCACTTACGTAGGGGAAGGCCTCCCCTACGTATAAAGTAGAAAGGCTTTCACAGAAAGAAGGTTGGAGATTTGGAAGGGACATCAGCAGGCTGAAAATGATACATGAGTCTCTAATGCGACACCAGTCCTGGAGCCCAAGGGTAGAAACTTAAAACGCAGCCACGTCCAACACTCACAAATACAATGGCGATAGGGACAGGCTGACATTAAGCTGGGGCTTTGCTTCCTTTGTACAAAAACAGAGAATCAGGTGAGGAACAGGGATGTTTGTAGACAGAGGCCTGACCGTTCGCAGCTCCCTGATCCTGTCCGGCTTGGGTTCTGTGCAAAAGACCCCATCCTCCCTGTGCGCCCTGGAGAAAGCGAAGCAGGTCAAGGGGACCCGCAGGCAGAGAGGGGTCGACTCATAGACTCTAGAGAGTAGGGGTCTGCAAACTTTTCTGTAAAGTGCCAGTCGTTTCATATGTTCGGCTTTGTGGGCCACGCAGTCTTTGTCACAACTACTCACCTGTGCTGTTTTAGAGCTAAAACAGCCACAGACAAATGCATAAACAAATGGGTGTGATTGGATTTGGCTCATGGCAGCTGGATTTTGTTTGCACATTATATTTGCTAAGTCCTACTATAAACCATGGAGATCTCAGACACCAGAAGCAAAGAAACCTTCACCTTTACTAGCCTGTATAAATAAGCATTATCTCTCCCCATACCTTGGTGGACAAGGACACAAGTTATTTGGGGATAATATGAGGCATCATCTCAAGACAATACTGAATAAGACCTCTGATCTCAGGAGAAATCAATGGGACAAAGACATCACACAGACCAGACGCATCTCCTCATGTCGCTATGGCTCACTGGAATTGTGCCCTGCTCCCAGCACCATCCTCTGACGGAAAGAGAAGAGTGTGGACTCACTGACAGGAGACACATTCCTGACATGAAATAGGAACTTCGAATTGCCTGAGGATTTAGTCAACTGCAATTGAATTCATCTGAAAAAGACCAATACAAAGCCCAAGTGGCTGAAATAGCTCTATTTAGCAAAATTGTTTTCTCTCTCTACCACTGAGGGGAGAGTCCAATTATTGAGCAATAAAATAGAATATTATTTTTGTATGTCTGAATGTGATGTATAAACATCCACCCCATTACAGGATAAAAAAATATATATATAATATCTATCATTTTACTCAAGAGCACTCCTAAAATCAGTCAGGATATCAAACACTTCCTTACAGCACATGATGTCAAAAGTAGAACTTCCATTAATTCCTCATATTTACTGCTTTCGGAGCACCTGTCAAATTTTAGCATGAGCATGCTTTACTTTTTTAAACTCCTACCACTAGACCAAAAGCCTCAATTATAAGAATTACTTAAAGAAAGTTTTCCAGATTCCAGCAAAGACCCAGGGCAGAGTAGGTGTTCAAATTTTATGTTGAATTTATTTGCATTGATTTTTTTTTGGCTTGACTAAAATTAAAGTCATTACTGTGAAACCTCCTCATTAACTTGTTCTAGTGGCATCTATTCTGAGCACTACAATATAGAGGATTACCGTGGTTTACCTCAAACACATATAATCATTTTCAATTATCTTTTTTTTTAAAAAAAAGCCAAAAGTTGTGTTTAGAAATTTCTTTTTCCTGGGGGCTATTGAGAAGCTTTAATCTGAGTCAGTATGTTAAATTACTAGTCTTAAAAATTCTCTTGCATCTCTCTCCCCAACCCTCCCTTACTCTATCTATTTTTCTATTTTGTTGCACTATTTCAAAAATCTGAACAATTAATAATACAGAGCTAGATGATATAAGGGATTTCAGTTGAGCTAAAAAGTCCCATCACAAGTTCCTCAGCTTCAAGAATCATGTTTAGAGAACTATATAAAACAAGGGGGGAAAAACTAACAAGTAAGATTTCTTATTGTATATAACTATCAAGTTTTCAAGAATGGAAAAAGAGAGAAAGTGTGAAATAGAGCAGCGTTATGTCTTCCTTTACAAATCAACCAATCTTGAAAATAAAATCAAGAGAAACGCTGTATCTAGGGCAGGCTACTGAATGAAGCTCTGAGCCTTGTTACCCGTCCCGGAAAGAATGGGCTGAATGGACCCAGGCATAAGTTTTCTCTGACAGAATAAGCCTGCTTTCCACAGAGATAATGACTAAATCCAGCAGTGACAAGGGAGCAACCATCTTTCACACCCATCCTTTCTTCATCCCAAACACTGATGGCAAATATTGGAGCAGGGCACAATTGACAATGAACATAGCAGAAGTCTTTAATAAACTGAGCTATTCGAGGCAAATAGAAAAAATTAAGAAGAAATAAATGATAAAATCTTTCACCTCAGAACTTTCCTGCATCAGTCAAGAGGATAACAGAGAAATAATATGTACAGATACAAATGTATTTTATTTGGAGTTATAGACTACACTCCAGATATTTTCTGAGACTTAAAAGTATATCAAATGCTTCTTTAATTGGTTTAAAATAAATATTTGCACTAATTTCTTCAGCTTATCTCTATATATTGGAGCTGAACACAGTACTTTATAGTTTTATAAGAAGCTTTGAGACAAATGGTTCTCTGGATATACTCTACTTGAAACTATGTATTGTCTGTTATTTTCTCGATCAGATGAACATTTTTATTAAGTTAGAGAAGGACTCCCTGATTCTTTCATAATGAGAAACATCTCAATGACTTTCCCTAAAAGAATAAAACACTCTTCAACTTAGGCCTTGGCATAGAGTAGGCACTCAATAAATTTTTTCTTGAAAGAGCAATTCCTCAGATACCATTTTTGGATGTGATTTGGGGCTGTATTTTCTTACTTAAAGAAACTGAACAACTTATTTACTGGGGATTCATATGATTTCAAAATACGAAATGGCATTTCACGATCTAAATACAGCTTATGAAACACTGAAACGCTATGCGGTTTTCCGCTCTTGCTTACAAGTCAGCTCAGCTCTCCTTGTATCCTATTTATCCACTCCTTCAAATACCTCCCGAGCTCCTACCTTCATTGTCAGAGGCATGCACATGCAGTGAAAGATGACAGGAAAACTAACAGCTATTATTTTGCCTGCACAGCATTTCCCCCCAACATCACATAATGATTGTGGCGGGACCATCCATTATAGCCCTCATCTACCACTCAGCCTCCAGATTGGTCACCTGACCTAGGCCTAGCCAATCTTAATATTCTACTCTTTTCCACGGTGATTTGTCAAGGAGTGGAAATTATGGCCAACCAAGGCTAATCATATTCCTCCTAGAAACATTTGATAAATGCATTTGGGAGGAAGAGGGGCTCCATTATTCTGCCATAATGAAAAACCAGGCTACAAGGTAAGAGCTGTGAATGGCAATCTCATATACAGTGGCTTGAGAACCTGTTTAAGAATGAAGTAAAACAGAGAGAAGTAGAATAAAGAATGAAGGAAAAAGAAGAAAAAAAAGAGAAAGAACAGTGGGGTAGAGAGGGAAAGGGAAAGAGGATAGTTGAGTTTGAGGATGAGAAGAGACACAGGGACTAACAACAAATACATCATTTTTTAGCTTCTGGTTCAGACTAATCTAAAGCCAACCATCCCCTAGAATTCTATTAAATGTATCAATGAATTATCGAACAAACTAGTTAAAAATATTTTTTGATACTTGCAATTGAAACAGTCCTGCTTTATATAGTCTTCAACCTCAAGATGAAGACACATCTGCACATAGCTAATTACAGTTATTTTGCCTTTTATTACGAAGTTTAAAAAGTTATATTCCATAGAAAAATACCAAGGGCAGCTCACAGGCCTTCAGTCAGAACTGGAGAAAATGGGCAGCCTCTACACAAGATGTGAATGAAAGGCACGTGAATGAGCACTCCAAGTGGAGGGATGAAGGAGAGTGAAAGGCAGTGTGCTTGGTATTATTCATTCAGTGACACAATCCCCACTCACATTTCCTTCTCCTTAGCCATCTTCCAGGTAAGGGCAGCCATCAAAGAGTCTTGGCCAATGAAATGTGAGCCAAACTGCTGGTAGGGTTTCTGAGACAACTTATACTTTACTGAGAGAGAGAGAGAGAGAGAGAGAGAGAGAGAGAGAGACAACAAGATAGTATCATCCTTATTTTTGACCCTTTCTTCTTAATTCTTTCCCTTGCCTGGAATATGGATAAAAAAAACTTGGAGATTCAGCAGCCATTCTGTGAATATGAGGTGACAATCATAAAGACAAAAGCCAATATACTATAGATCAGGGACCGGTGCTCCTATGAGAATCTAACACGTGATGACCTGAGGTAGAGCTGAGGCTGTTATGCTAGTGTTGGGGAGAGGCTGTAGATAAAAATAACACTCCATGCACTTGCCAGCTACTCCCCTCCTGCTGTGCAGCCCAGTTCCTAACAGGCCATGGGCCAGTACCAGTCCTCGGCCTGGGGGTTGGCGATGCCTACTATACATGGTGCAGCAGAGAGGCAAGAGCCTAGGGCCCTGCAGTCATTGCTAAGGAGTTACAATAACCTCGAACTGCCTATCTACTTCTAGACCTTTTTATAAACATAACAACAGTTTAAGACTCAGCAAACTGTATATTCTGTGACATGAATCATTCCTTACTGATATGGGAATATAAAAGATTACAGAGCATATATAAAAAAGAAAATTAGAGTTAACATCCAGCAGTTAAACACTTATAGGTTGTACAAATGTCTGTTATGAATAGTTGGTATCTATGATGAACCTGCTTAGTGATATGGTTTGAGAATGACCACTCAGGATAACAAAAAGTTTAGGCAACTGAGAAGTATGAAGCAGTAAAAGTTGAAGCTGGGAAGAAACTGGGAATAAATTTTAATGGACTTGAAAGTATAGCTTTACTTCATAGAGAATATGTACCATTTCTGCATATGTAGAGGTGAAACATGCTATATTGGTGAGTTAATTTCATGCAATAGTGAGAAGCGCTCTCTGAAATTCTTACATTAGCATGTAACACTGGAGGAACTTCACCATATACTGCAGTTAACTGTTTGATTTTGTGACTTCCTAGTACCTCAAACCAACCCTGAAAGTTTATTTTAAAAATTAATTTAAGAGTATTTGGGTTATAAAATTCAGTTAGGTATTAGATCATTAAAAACACCTGGCTTCTCGCAGGAGCTATTTGCTTGCACTGGCTAATTTACATATTTAAAAGAGAGAAAATAAAATTTGAGCTTTTCTCAAAATAACCTTTAGAACAGGAAAATGTCTTACATGAAACAATTTTAAATATAATTACACAAAATGGCAGTTAAGTTATTAAGCATAAAAATTTTACAATTAAAGAAAAATATTAACTACAAAGCAAACTATTAGAAGATAGTTACTATCTGATTTTTAGGTTATACAACTTAATTTGACTTGGATTTTTTTTATAATTTTTTATTCTTAATTATTGCTAAAATAAGAAACTGGTCAATTAAGTATTTTTTTTGTTCATCTTCGAGGTGAACTAGTAAGTGAATAGTCCAGCCATCCTAAAATGCAGACCCTTTATTTTTCAATTATTTGAACCATTACTGAAAATGAATGCTTACGCTACTTGCATAAGTGCAGTCAGACAGAACGCAGAAAGCTGGCTTCCTTGATGCATTACTCCATTTGCAAACACTCCATGGGGCACAAATGCTGCATCCTGGTATTTCTCTGAGTGTAAAGCTTGCTTTTCAGAATAAATCATTTGCACACAAGCTGACAGGCATAATACCCTGATGGACGAGAGCAAAGACCAACTTTGCCTTCCTTGTTTCTTTCAAGTTGAAAAATCAATTGAAGATGGCCTTTCTGATCTGATTTTTTTGACATATATACAAGAAAATAACTTTCCCTGTTGCTAACTTAAAATAGACACTACTTCAAAATATGTTTGCAATTTTTCAAGCAAAAACAGTTTTTCCTCCACCTTCCACAATTCACAGCATCTTTTTCAAGACAGCAATGTTTCTACTCATTAAAAACATTATTCTATAATGACCTTTTCTCTTATAATTTGTTGTAGGAAAATACATGTTTCCTAATTTGTTTTTCCTATCAACTTTTATGTTTAAATAGTCTCTTTCTGGATCCTTATTGAAGTGAACTGATTTCCTTATTCATAAAGCTTCCGCACAGGAAGTTTGTGTAGCTGTTTGTAGATTTCTTTTCTTTCCTTTTTATTTTTTGAAGCAGGGGGGTCGTCTTTCTGGAAGACCTTTCATTTTATTGACTGTAGTTTATTATTTGTATTGTTACCATTAACTTACTTCTGGAATACATTGCTGTGTTATAAGAATTTACCCAAACAGAAAGCCCGGTGGAAAACAGGTGGTCCTACTTTTATTCATTACCAGGGGACAGAAGTGAAACTCAAGGACAGAGACAAAAGTAAGCAAATGTAGATGTGAATTCTCCTCAAGTTCATATTCTTGTCTGCAAAAATAATTATGGTAAGGAAGACACACTACTATCATTTAAATTATCACTGCAGATTAATGAAATATATCTTTATTTAGTTTTGTTTGGGTTTCCAAAATACGATTCTGGCTTAATCATAGTTTTATTTTTTGCTATAAATGTTAAAGATCACACACATGTTTCAAATTAAGAAAATGACAAATCACAAATATTTGTATTCTCTTATTTTAATGTCATGACTGTTTAGTCTATATTTATTGTTTCATATGAGAGTCACTGTAAATTACTCATTTAATAATATTTTTAACTAGACATCTGAAGCAGAATCTAGTTCTAAGGTTTATTTTTATTTTATGGCTTTTATTATGGTTTAATAGAACATAAGTGCTGTTATTGTTTCAGTATTTGAAGGTGTACTTAACCTACAGACTGAGTCCCAAAGTGATTTATAAACATTAAAATCTTGCTTTTAAATATTTTTATTCCTCCTGGAAAATAAATTTTAAAGAAAACATTTTAATATTATGAAAAATAGCACTGTAATATTTAAGTTATATAATAAAAATGTATGATTAAAATAAGTTAATTTATAAAAAACAGAAAATCAAAACCTTTAAGATTAAGTTTCAAAAAAATAAACACTTATGCATATATATTTTAGACAGTTTAAATATTTAAAAAGTCTATTTTTTAAGAAAATATACACACTGCTGGGGACTGGGAAAAGATACAGATTACGAACAAAATTAAAAGAATTAAAACATAGCATTCTCAGAATATGAAAATTATTTTAACTAAAATATATATAACCCACATCAAAATTATGACAATTTGCAAATCAGTTTAGAAAATCAAACCAAGAAAAACAAGTTTTTCAGTTTTTATTGTTTCATTTTTTTTTTTGCATTTTTCTCAGAACCAATAAAAGCATTCAGAGTCTGCCCTTTCTCAAGTACCCAATATATTTATTACATTCTCTCCAATTTTGCTCCATGTTCTTATCGTGGTGTTCTCAACCACCCTCCACTCCCTGACTCCAAGCCCCATCAAAGTTTTTAAGTTAGGTGAATAGAACTGGCTTTAATAAGATCTTTTAAATTTTCAAGTGAAATCTGTATGGTCTTTGTTCTGATGTAATCTCACAGAGTGTGAGATTACTTCCGGGAAGATATCATCTAGTGTGGGAGAAGAGGAAGGGGCGGAGAAAGAGGAGAAGACTATGCTAATCAGGCTGTCCCCTGGAAAGTACTTTTAGTCAGGAGAAATCAGTCCTTTATTCAACATTTCTTTCTTAATGTAGTATAGCAGAATTAAAGAAGAGACAAAAAAGAAAAAATAAAGAAAAAAATACCATGAATGATGTATTCTGAGTCAAGTTTGAAAATCACTTTAAAGTTCTGAGCAGTCTATGGCTACCCATCCTGAACGTGCTCGATCTCCTCTGATCTGGGAAGCTAAGCAGGATCGGGCCTGGTTAGTACTTAGATGGGAGACCACCTAGGAAGACCAGGTGCTGTAGAAGTTTTTAAAAATAAAAGTTTCTGAATAAATTTATTAATAAAACTGTTTAAAGATATCTAACATTTCTAATTCAAAAATGCTTTACTATTGTAGGATCTTTAAAAGTTCAGTACTGCATTTTAATGCAATGTACATTCAACAGAAATGATCATAGTTTTTAATGCATTGGTACTTACTTACTAACATTTTTATAAGTTTAGATTTAATACTACCACTGACATTAACAAAGTGACTTGCACAAGCTCTAGAAAGACCCAGAAATCTAGAAATTTAAATGCTCTGTTCTCCAATTTGAGCTCTATTTTTTAAAATATTAAATACTTTAGAAATTTAAGGGTAAAAACACAGTTAATTGATATTTTTTCTTTTTAAAAACATTCCTCCCCATTTTGAATGATGACCTTACTACTAACACATGTCAATTCAGATTAATTATTTCTAAGTTCAGATGTCAATCAAACCATAAAGGCCCAATGTTTCTGAAAAGGTCCTCCTTCTTGGCTTTGAGTTCATAAAAAACTAAAAGGGGAAATATTCTCTTGTACAGACAGGAAAGTATATCGGCCATAGCCCAGGTCTATGTAACAACTCAATGCTGGATACAACTGACATCTCTCCCTCGTAAGAGAAAATATCTTTAATTCTAATAAAAAAGAAACATAATGTAAACAATATTTCCCTAAATATCTATTATGGACTTAGTTTTATTAAACAAAATTGTGTTGCCTATCACTGTATGTGATTTTTAAAATTTATTTTAAAAAATCTTTTATATTCTTCTTCTGTAAGAATATAACTGCCAGCTTTGTACATATTGAGAGTCCAATGTGTATTTGTTGATTAACTGGTTGATTGGTTGGATGTATATAGATATATGAATGAAGGGATGGGCGCATGGACAGATGGATAGATGGCTGGATGGAAAGATCAATGAAGGATGAATGGATGATAGATGGAAGAAGGGAAAGAAACGAGGAAGGAAGAAAAGAGAGGGAGGAGGGAAGGAAGGAAAAGTACTCTAAAAATAACACCTGATATATAAAGCATATACACCTGGAATGAATCTGAATGAAGAGGATATGACATTCTTCAAGAAGTTCCTGTGGACATAGTGTGAATGACTCACCTAAGCCTTTATATTAATAAATCTCTTGGAGGTTAAAATAAATAATCTGTAAAAATTAAGAA